>CM045772.1:64190901-64740931 GCA_025200525.1 Camellia lanceoleosa
TCAAGTGATAGAGGTTGGGCTTATGTGTTTGTTTGGTTTGCATGACATTTGAAATCAGTGCATACTTGGTTTTGGCCATCACGCATTGAAATGCGCAATTGGTGGTCCGAGGATCAAAGAACATACCCCTTGAGTCAAAATCATGATAAGGGATGTGTTGGTGCAATACATTCGCTTGAAATTTCATTCCATGCACTGCTCGTCATTCTTTGTTGCCGCTAAACCGCCCTTCGCAGGAAGTTTCACGACCGCAACATATTAAGGTCGACCGCCATTTGTGAATGGCCGATAGCTTCATCGCCACCGATGGACATTCCCTCATGGCTTGGGAATTTCCTCCAGCCGATGGTATTCTACAGTGTGCAAGGAACGTGTCCCAGGACTTCGGCAGCCTTTGGAGAGGCAGGGCACTGTAAACAGAGGCAGCAGTGGCATGGTGCGGGTTTCCCGGGCGAAGTGGATTCGAAAGCATGCATCATTCAAGATCCCGAGGCGGGGTCAGGCCACCTTTCCTTTTGCATTTAATTTGATAATTAGGAATTCGTAATAATTTATTCTCGTATTCGACCGTATTATTTGGGATCAGATATTCTTTTGGTCCTCTGTGAGGGCATATTTGTAATAAGTGCGGTGAGTGTGTGTATGTCTTCCAACCCCATTTCTTTTCCTCCCTTTTATTTACCCGCTATGATGGTAGATTAGGCATATTTAAAATTAGCATACCTTATGCAATGCATGCGCATCCATGCATTTGTTGACATGCATCGCCTAAGACATCATACAAACTGCATTGTATTTCAATTCCAAATTGAATACGTGTTATTTGTAGCATCCCACATGCCATGTTTAGATAGCCGAGCCCCGCTTAGATTACATCTTTGCATGTGTTGCATTAGACATTTCAAGATGCTTAGGTCCATGCATGGATTTCTAATGAGCTTCTTTTGGCTTGGAGTACTAGGTGAGTTTTTATGCTTTAGCATCCTTGCACGGTGTGAGTGTTGCCATAATAGCATGACTACCATGAGGCTAAGTGCTTATGTGATATAACTGTTTGAATGCCTGTGGATGGAGGTCAAATTACCTAAATTGGGACAATGCATTAAAACTGTGAGTTTTAAGCCCACTAGATAGTGGCAAAACCATCTTTTTCTAAAAGACCACCTAAGGGTGGCAAAACCTGCATTTTAGCCTACTTGCGAGTAGCAAACCATTTTTAAAATAAACATAAAATGTTTTGTTCCAACTTAGGCGATTTGGTCTATACTTGTTTGCTGTGCGCATGACATAGTAATTCTAGGCTAATAACTGGAATAAGAACATGTAATGTTTTCAAAATCGATATCACTTAGTAGAGGCCGATCTTCAGATCGGCGAGAGGGGTGCTCATAGTCGACCTTCCCGATCGCATCTAAGTTCCCGAGCCGAGGCAACTTTGGTGATGATTGACACGTGGCCTTTGGCACCGAGTCGTGGTTTTAAATTTCCCATTTTAAAATATTTAGGTGGCGATCAGATCCGCAAAGCGCCCATGTTTGGCACTTTTTCAAAAAATCTGCTTTTCTCAAAACGAATTGCCGATTTGGACTCTTTGGTTCAGATGAACCGTGACATTTTGAGTCCTTTGAACTATAGTGACCCAACATCGAACCGAACGGGGCTCAGACTCGCCCGGATGCATTCGGGGACGCCTACAGATCACACGTAATATTCTATCTTGAGCCACCAGTCAAGGAGCCACATGTCCCCCACATGTATTGTATACTATCTGCTTGCCTCCGAACTACCTTTTTTGAGCCTCAAAGAAGTGTAGTTATGACGGAGTGTTTGGTGCCGCAACTCCTTGAGCCTTAGCAAGTGCAGCTTGTAGCAGAATGTTTGTTGTTGCACTCGCCTTCTCATTAACCTTAGCAAGTGCACTTACAATGTAAACCTTGGCATTGCACTTGCCTTCTCGCCCTATTTGGCCAAGACATGCATTCTCAGGACTCCATTAGCCTTCAATCGGCTATGTTCATGTTCACCTCAGCGAAACCTCCACCCTTAGCTTCCTAACCACAAACTCCCTAGCTTCCCAAGGCGAAGGCCATAGCCAAGCCTGCTATTAGCCATGCTATGCCTTAGTACCAAGCTTCCAAGGGGGCTTTCTTTAGTCCCACTGTGAGACTAAGGTGTTCATGACCGGGTAAAGGAAAGGGTCCATTACACTCAAAGCTACCCTGCTCCCATCTTCGCAGGTTATCGTAGTATACCGGTATCTCTCGGGCTTGCTATTAGCTCCAACTAGTAAGTCTTGGGGCTCGCATCGCCACCAATTTAATGGACTTTGAGGCTCGCTATCAACCCTAGGCTAGTAATGCCTTGAGGCGTGCATATTAGCGCTACATGTGCCTCTATTTCAGAGGGAAACTTCTCCCAACGGTCAAGTATCACCTTAAGGTATCGTTTCTATACATCGCTTGGGCATCAGAAGTTGCAACGATACCATTTCGTGGCAAGTTCAATGGCAAAACCGACAATATTAGAGATAGCGCCAACAAAATGCCTCCGCAAGTACTACCTCGCAACTTAGTTGCTTCGTTTTCTTCCCTCAGCAATTCTAGATGGTCGCAAAGATCGACAATATTTGGCATGGCTATGGGTACCGACAGTACATGAAATGGCGGCATTGAGACAAAATGCCTCCATAACTTGGCCGTTGCAAGTGCTACCCCCGCAACTTAGTTGCTTCAGCTTTCTCTTTCCATCAGCAACTTCAGATGGCGGCAGAACCGATAATATTGTGAATGGCGGTGATGAGGCAAAGTGCCTCTGCAACTTGACCGCTGCAAGTGTTGCCTCTACAACTTCACTTAAGCATTTTCCTTCGTGGAGTCTATTTGGACCCTTGGCGGGACGGACCTGCTTCAGCCCACTATTGGCCCACTTCCCTTGGGCTTTAGCCCATGCTCCAATTTCATTCTTGGTCGCCTCATAGGAGCGAACTCAGCACTTAGGCCCATTCTTAATTTGGAGCTTAATTTCAATCTCTACAAAGATATATTGGATTTATGCCTCCCACCACCTAGGACTCGTGGAAAAAGAAGTGGTCCTTGTTGCAAAGCTCGCATTAGCATGTTTGCACACTAGTCCATAGTGCCAAGCTACAATGCGATAAATTTCTTTTGGCACTATCAACTCGCTGATGTCAACTGCTCAACATCCTAAGCATTCTCATTTTCCTTTATTGGTTATTTTTTGGGTAAGTACCCTTTATTGGTTATATGTCATTGTTCTCCTATTTCGCTTTTGAACTTTTGATATTCACTCTTTTCGTATCTATTTCTCTACCATTTTTTGTATTCAAAGTCAAAAAGACATTGAAATACGGTTTGAAAATAAAACTTGTTCCAAGAGAAGGCTACTTTCATTTTTAGAGACCTTATGAGAGTTACCCATATTCATTTTCCTTTATTGTCTATTTTTCTATATATTTTTAGTGAACCAAAGTGATCAATGACTCAATAAAAAAAAGATAGAGAATGAAAGAAGGGAAGTATTTGGCTGTGTAAGGTGCATATTATATCCACTTGTGTAAGATCTCACAAATATACGTAACTTACCTCACAAAATTGCACAAATATACGTAAGTTTACCCATAAAAATTTGAGAAATTACAACTTACGTATATTTGTGAGAATTTAAGCTATTTTGTGAGGTAACTTATGTATATCTATGAGAACTTATGCAAGTGCATATGGCATACACTTGCACACTTAAGAATTGCCCATGAAGAAAATGATTGCATTCAATTTGGAGGATTGTAAACAAAATACAAAACAGTGATTCCAAGCAAAAAAATACCTTTCTTTATCTCTGCCATTTTCCTCTTCCTCTCTTCCTTGCAAAACCGTAAAACCTACCATACCGCCAACCTTTCATCCACCCTCCGCACAGCCTCACGAGATATCTCTCAATTAGTCAACAAAGTTGATTTAAAAATAGATCGAAAACTCGAAGAGAATAGAACTCCAATTAAACAAACATGGATTTAATGGCACATTAAAAAAAAAAAAAAAAAACACCTCAACTCTTAGCTGTAAGCTAACATCAATGGAATTTAGATTTAAGCACCTCTCATCATTCTCCACAGGATTTGATAAGATTTCTTCCACATAAAATCCTTGCAAATTGTTGTTGATGTTTGATGAACAATTGAATAGTTAATAATCTATCATTTGGGCATAATAATCGTTCACTAAAACTAAAAATATAAAATATAAATCCCTAAAATCTTGTTTTACATCACGAAGGGTTATCATTTTGGTCCTAAATTCAGAGCTTAAGTGCTTAGAATTGTGGTTTCAAAAACATTTGATCATATGATATGATCAAGAAAACCATTCATTCATCAAATAGAAGTTCACATTAGTGCATAAAATTCTGGATTCAAAAAAGAATTGATGCTTGGTTGGGGCCCCACAACTTTGTTTGAGAATGATTATCAACCCAGAGCCTAGAGTTGGGGGTTGTTAGTGTATAAATTGACTGCATTTGAAGTTTTGATAAGAATGGTTATACGTCTCAAGTTGTGTAGAAAAATGGTTTAAGTAATTTATTTGTGAAAAAAAAAAATATTAGGTGCTCTTAGAGCAATGTTTCAAACTATTTATCAATATCTTGATATCTTTTAAAATATCAACTACAAAAATAACATGTCTCACCGTCTAAACAAAGAACTATTTAATTCGAAAATCGCATAAATTTGCTAAAAACATTTAACAAAAATCCCATGTATATAATATACATGGGATAGCCATCATGACACTAATGAAGTTATTTTATCCCATGTATATAATATACATGGGATAGCCATCGTGACACTATTTAGCCCATGTATGTAATATATATGGGATAAAAATATTTTACCAAAATCCTTTCTTTTTTTTTTTTTTTTTTTTTGTGATTTCTTACATGTTGTAGTGGGTTTCATTATTTTTATTTAATATATATAGTACATCCTACTAAAATATTTTACTATAACCATGTCACTTACATGGGCTTAAATTTAAACTTTCCACTAAATTGTTACATTGTTACTAGTGATCTCTCGACACAAACCAACCTTTCAAAATGGTAAACAAGTCATGCCTTTGAGCATTGGCATGGAAGTGCCGACGTAATGATCTTGGTGTATGTATAGAATGCCACGATGCAATTGTTGACCCAACCTAAAAGACCCAAAGGTCCATTCCAAAGATGGCCTCTCTTACCATAACCGCTCAAAACACCTTGTCGGGTTCATCTCACCCAGATATCCCTTCTTGGTTGTGACCATGGTTGAGATAAACACCAAAAGATCGATCACCGATCCAACAATCGAAAAACAACACGGCCTAATGCCTTTGCTTGGCGATCGTCAAAGCAATGCATATTGAAGCAAAAAAGAACACAAAAGTGCATATGATCTCGAGCCAAGTGTCTGGCCCATTGCAAGGCCTGTCACAATGGGCCCATTTGGCCCAGGTGCAATGACTGAGAGGGTATAACCCCCAAGTAGGAAGGTTTGCTCAATGGTGCTACTAACCACAGCTTTGAGTGCTAGTGCCCCTAGAGCACCTCCAAGGCATTGGGCCACAATATAGACCGCAGCACGTGAAAAAGATATAAGGCTGACGAGGGTGGCAGAGAAGGAGATCATAGGGTTGATGTGGCCTCCAGAAACAGAGAAAGTGGCAAGAATTAGTATTGTGATAGTAAGGCCTACAAGGATTGATATTATTAGGTTTGGTGCGATGGTTTTGGTTTCATAAGTAGAGATGACTATGGTGTCGATCATGAAGACAAGGATCGTCGTGCCAAGGAGCTCTCCCAATGATGCTTGCCAGACCTAATAACTAGTTATGGTGTTAGTACAGATTGAGCTTTTTGTTAGGAATACAAAAATATAGAATGGATGACTAGTTTTTCATTATGAATTTAGTTTCTTTGTTTCTATGTATGTTTAGTTTTTGTATTCCCAACATTAGTGGACACATATAAACTAAATTGCACGTAAAAACTAACATTAGAGGAAAAGATGTCCTTTAATCACGTAAGCTTTCAACCAATGTAGTCAAGCTTGCTTCTTCACTTCCTTGATGTTCCAATATTGCTCGTCTCGCAAAAAGTGGAGAAATCTTCAAGTGATTAATGACTATCTAACACCAAAGATGTGCGATGGGGCCATATCTTAGCTCCAAAATATTTAGACTACAAAATAAGAAGAAACGTATACCATCGAGAATGTTTGAATTCAATGAATTATTTCCTTTACTAGACAGAGTAAGACAGCTTATTGAATTATTTCAACTACGTGATGATCTTTTGAATTAGTAAAGAGAATGAACAATCCAATTTATAGTCAACACTCTATGGTTGTATTTGTTACTTCAATAAATTTGCTTAATTATATTGTATAGGCTCCTGATTCGACTTTGATTGTATAATGTGAGGAAACAATGCAGTTAATTAAGGAACTTATTCTGCTTTTAAAGAGAGAGGTTGAATTTTTCTTTACCAGGGCTTTCTTGATCTTCCTTAACTCTCAAATTCGTAGCCGTCTTTTGTTATTTTGCAAGAACACTTGTTGTTTTGTCTTTTGCTATTTATATTACGCTTTTTCTTGGAACTAAAGATTTGTTTGGTTTCACATAATTCACTTTTTCGTAAAATTGAAAGGCTCATTTGGTAGTGCTATCAAAATATAATTCCTCACTCTCTTTTGAGTGTGGTGTTTATTAGTGTTTTCAAAATTTAATTTCATACTCACTTTTGAAAACTCTTTGCAAGGCGGAAAAATTTGGACTAACCAGTCGTCCCTTCAGACGCCGATCACTTGACCAGTAGTGCTATTTTTTTTTTTTAACAATTAGCATCTATTATTTTTATATTTTAAATAAAAAATTCAGAATTTTTAAATTTTTTTATGAGTTTTGAATAGAATTTTGAGTTGTGTGTTTGGTTAAAAGTTATAAGTTTTTGTATCAAATATCACATGTCACATCAAATATTCCCCACTCAATTCAAAAAAAATATTCAAAACTCATTCACCAAACAAATTTTTCACACTCAAATCATAATTTCAAATCTCACAAACTCAAAATACAACTCTATTCTTAAATCATATTTAAAAAACTCTACCAAATGCAACCAAAGTTTTTTGTTTTCTGTGTTTTTTTTTTTTTTACTAATTTTTTTTAATATTTTAAGATTTTTTTTTTTAATTTTTAGATACACCTAACATAAATAAACTTGAAAAGTATAATATTTGTGAAAAAAATCTTTAAAAAATTCACCAAATACCGAAAACACAAAAGTTTAATACATTTTTCATATTCTTATGTATTTATTGATTTTAATTTTTTTTTTTTTTTTACAAATATTTTACTTTTTAGATACATCTAAGTAAGGTACATTTAAAAAGTAAAAAAAAAAATTGCTTAAATTTTAAAAATATTCACTAAAAACAAAAAAAAAATATGAAAAACAAAAAACTCAATTTTTAGAAAATTGAATTCAAAAAATTAAAACAAAACACAATAAATGTTATATAAGCGGAATTTTTATGTAGAATGATGTCACTCTATATGATCCTCTCGTTAAGAATTATACTTATACATAAAAGTTTTGTTTATATTTACTTTGTTCATTAAATAATATTATACAAAAAGAAAAATTAATTATAACTTTTGTACGACTGAATTAGAATATTTCACTTTAGGATAAAACCTATCAGGTTGACTTTTAATTATAAAAGCATCATCTTTACATCACTTTGACATGTTTTTTGCATAATTTAGTTTTGTAAGATTGAACTTTTTTTTTAATTACTTTTATAATCACAAGTTTTTAGATTTTTTTTTTTTTAATTTTTGCCAAACATAAGTTTAGAATTTGAATTGAATCGTCCATGATATTGAAGTGCAAGTCATGCATAATGGTGACACATGTCACATTACTAAAAAAAACACTTTTTGCGACCGCTATAAACCATCGCAAATAATAAAAAACAGTCGCAAAAGACTTTTATGACGCCCATGCGACGCAAATGAGGGTCGCGAATATGGGGTGGCAAATATTTTTTATGACGGTAAAACAACGGTTACAAATTATTTGCACCACCTAAACTACTTATGGCACCGCTATTTTGCCGTCAAAAAACAAAGAAAACACTACTATGATCTTTGGCACCATCTTGTTACCGCAAAAAATAAAAATAAAAACAAATAAATAAATAAAAGCATTGCATAAACTAATAGAAAACTAAATAAAATGGTATGCACATCAAGACTAACAGATTATTCACAACCGCCTCACCAATCCATGGCAAAAAGCATTTTCTTCAACATTAAACTACTTCTTTTTGCCAAAAAATATAGTTTTGACCTGTTGCACAAATCATATTAATTGTCTACACACATGGATGCAATTTTTCCAAAATTTCAATGGAAAATGAAAATGAAATAGAGGGGGGGGGGGGGAAAAATCCACTTGGGCCATGGCCTGCAGCCAAGGAAAGGTAACCCGCATGTGAAAAAAAAAAGAGCTCAACTCATAAATGTATTCTCATTTAGTCATTGTAATTCAAACTGTCATCATCATCGAGCTTTACTTCAGCATCATCTGACCCACCAAGGAGTGACAGGAAAACTAAAACTACTACCAGCTGTGTTACCAAGAAATATTTGGCATGTCCTCTAAATTTTCTCTCTTCCTCTGTCTTTTCCTTCTTAGGTTTGCTCTTGGGTTTTGAACCTAAAAGGATAAAAACTCAGTTACTCTTACAATTATGCATAAAGAAAGAAAAGGCAACAGAAAGACATATAGTTGGAACCATATCTCAATAGCCACAGATCAGTTCAAAGAAGAAAGAAATTTATGTACACCATTTAAGTTCCCCTATCTAATGCTCAAACCAAGGTAGGCTGAAGATAAAATAACAATTCGTACAATTCACTTCTACTTGTGCGCTTTAATACATTGTTTGGATAAAACTTTGACGATAAATAAGTCTTCTAGAGTTTGAGATGATTCGTAAGTTTTCTAACTGCATCATTGCCTACAGTGTTACATCTCATATGATGCTTAACTCATACCTAACATGATAACAATCAAGAAATGTATGTGTTATTTGTATCCGGTTTGGCTCATATCACCGTAAAATGACAGAGAACTCATCGATAACAAAAGATGTTTTGAGAGAATGTAAAAATAAACCTTGAAGGTAAAAGGAAGATTTCATCCGCTTTCACAAAGATTAAAAATAAAGGCTACTCTTAGACAGATACAAAGGTGTTTGAATTTAACAGACTATTCACAATTTCATAACCATAAATCATCTAAGAGATCTCAATCCTAGAAAACTTCATGCAAGTCATTCAAAACTTTCCTCTAAGTGCACAGATCATGTGAATAAAAGAAAATGACAGAAGAGAAACTCGCATGCCTCGATGTAATTGAGAATCCTTCTTCAAAACAAAGTCGAAAGTCAAAATTTTAACATAAAAACATGCACGGCAGTAATTATAAGGTTCAAATTAAAAGCATACTAAAATGAATTTGGAACTCAGACTCATCACTAACACCATATGAAAAGACTATATCCTCAAACTCTTCAAGCTAATCGCCATCGCACATGAATTCATAAGGTTTAATGGTTTTTTTCTCTTCAAGCACTGCCTCTACACATGAATTCAAAAGGCTATTTGCTTCAATGGTTTTTTTCTCAATACCTCAGAGTAGTGCTAATTCAAACAGATTGCCAAGGATTGATTAATAGTTTGAAAAGGGTTATAAACAACCCCATAAGTTAAACGGGGCCATCTTCCACTCATATAAATGTTATAAATGAGCACTCATGTATTTTGCACTGTCTACACATATCATCTCAAAGACACACTTGCAAGCATGCATGCTCCAACTCAGGTACATATCATACTCAAGCAAATGCTTTCATTTTTTCCAACTATCAACCAAATGACCCAAAAGAAGCTTCAATGATAACACATGCCTTATGAGCCAACAACCATATAGTATCATCATATTATTCAAGCAAAGCATATAAATATCAACACCAATATCAATAGTATTTACCAACCCAAAATACGCTTACAAACAAATTGGTCTATAGACTTACTAACAAGACCAAATTTCACCACAAAACCAAGAAAATTTTAAAAAATCATACAAAGTTGACAAAAGCTATCATTGATACAACTCGGGAAGGTGCACAACACGATCAAATCACACAATTGGAAAAACTAAACAAATATCACGGTCAAGCAGAACACCACTCAGATTATGAGGTGCTCGTGCCTCAGAATCATATTATCGCTTCTCATCAGATCTATCTCTCTCCCAAGCTACCTTTTCTACACTACCAACAAGGAGAATTGAATCTTAGTTTGGAAATGCAGGAACAAACCTAGTTGGTCGGATCATTAACTTAATCTACAAGAAGGGAACCCAAAATTTCCACCTAATAGCTTGAAGGAAAATGGGGATGAAAGGCATATGGCCATCGCTTGGTTTCTCAAATTCATGACCTTCAAAAATCATCGACACACTCATCTCATGACATTTTTCATTATGTAAGATGTTTCCAATGAAACCGAGGAAAGACAGATTTATAGATCCAAAGATGCCTTCTCGCTTTTAGAATCAAACATCCTTTCCAACATCACCACATCATGTTAGGCCATGAAAATTAGATTGGGACTTTAAACAAGAATTTACTGTCCCGTAACTTCTTTCCTAGAAATCTCCTAGAATCCAATTACCATGTGCAATATCAACTACAAAGATAAAATTGGGTATGATCACTTGGTTGCAAGAAAAGAAAACCAATAAATGAGCGTAATATATATATATATATATATGGGTAATACATGAGCGTAATTGTACAATCATGAACTAAAAATTATACACGCGAGTTCACATGTATCAGAATAAGATCGCCAATATCGACTATAAGGTAGGTATGATCTTTATCTTTAGGAAAAGTCATAAACCGAATCGTTGAGTTCTATTAGCAACATTTTAGTACAAAACAAGCAACAAAATTCCATGAATCACCGATTTGACAACAATTGACACCAAAGATAGTATGACAACCTTATTTTGTGGAGCCGACAAAATTGCACTGTTCATCACTAATCTCATTTGTGTGCGCACGTGTGTTTTCTATTAATAATCTCAATAATACTAAAATTGTTCACACTCATTCATTCTTAGCTGTGAAACTTAATGTTCGACAACCAAAAAATCCAAATATTAAAGATTCATGCTCCAATATACAAGGGATCCTTTACCAGTACATTTTGGGTATAACAACTAGAGGTAATACCCAGAGAAATGTATACCTATTCATTTTCTTTTGAAGCTTGCTGCCCACTAGATGCATCTGACACCTACAATATGTTAGTATAATGTGTTAATAATTTCCATATGATATATACAAATTGATAAAATGTAAAATTCATCAATTTATAAGTATTGCACCTCTCTCAAGCTCATACTCCCACACCCCGTGACTCTAAGAACAAAACACGCGTTAGGTTCTTGATCATCGAGTGAACCTAGACTCAACGCCTTGTGTCACACGCTATGTGATCTCATCAATAAATGAAGGGCTAATGATTGGGATGAGCCACGCCGCACACATACACCGCACTGTGGCACTCCTCTCCCATAGGTCTTGCAATACCCATGTCCATCCTTCCCAAGGATTTGATGGTAAATCCCATCGCAATACTCAATCGTATGTTGCTCCTTAGAACTTTCCAAAGATGCATTATATTCCTCCTACATTTTGAAAACATAAGGACAATGTTTGGTAAAAAGCAAAATATGTGTAAAAACATGTAAACCATAGACATACCACAATTGCTACCACATCAGATCATTCAAAGTTGTGTGCCCTCTTCCAGAGACTCATCTTATCTATTCGCCTCCTTTATATGTCATCTCATTTTTTTTTCCAGTTAGGAGATCAAGTCTTCACAACATAATAAGTCAAAGGTACAGCATTAGGTGCAGCCACAACTGCAGCCACAAGTGTCACACCAAGTGCACTAGGTGCGGTAGTCAGAAAGCAAAGAATTGTAGTCACAGATGATGCCTTAGGTGCAGCCACAAGATCAATACATTGAAACGAATATCTGAAAAAGATGTCCTTCCGGTCGTATGTGGAGCCCCATGAAATCCCCGATTAGAAGAATTCTTTTTAGCAATCGCCTATAACATTGGTTAGAATATCAAACATTAGTTATTTATCATTAAAACATTAATTAAAATTTTATAAAGAATACATGTACCTGCACTTGTTTACTCGCCCAATATTGTACAAGTTTCCTCCACTGGGTTGGCACTATGTTACTAGGTACTCTAGAAGCAATGTCCGGATCATTCTTGAATGGAACCCAATACTTGGACTTTGTCTTGCTTTTATGATCTTTCCACGATGTCCGACAAAGTCGCATACAAACCTCCTTGAATTCATCTGGACAATATACCAAGTTGTCCTACAAAGCACAAATTGAAAGCCAATTTCATTCTCATAATTCAAAAATCTAAGCATAAACCCTAACCGTAATTAGCAAAAGGGAAAACTATATACCTTCACCTCCTGCCAAATATTTTCCTTTATATCAACATGCATCACATTCCAACTGAGATATGTAAGTGGGACTCTATGCCTGCTGTGCATGATCAACCCCAATTGTCCCTTCAACTTTTGCCATCATCCTCCACAGTCAAACTTATCATCAAATTTTACTTGGATCTTAGTGCCTATACCCCATTCCTTTATCCTCGGTAATCCTCGAATTCGCCGTGTTAAGGTAGTTGATATTGTATGTGGAGATGAAACAGATGAAGAAGATGGTCCATCCATAGTACGAGGTAGCGAAGGACTTGCCCGCACACGTAAAGCCTCATCTATAGTGCAAGGGGCCTTAAAGGTCTTCCTTTTTCGCTTCATCCTAAAATGAAAGAAATATGAAAAGGTTAATACACAAGAAATATGGATATCAATTTACTAATAATATAACACAAGATATAAATATAAACAACTGATACAAATTAGTTTCAAAACAAATAGAACTTCATTAGTAAAGTTTACCTCGAAACAGATGAAGAAGATGGTCCATCCATAGTGCGAGGTAGCGAAGGACTTGCCCGCACACATAAAAGCCTCATCTATAGTGCAAGGGGCCTTAAAGGTCTTCCTCTTTCGCTTCATCCTAAAATGAAAGAAATATGAAAAGGTTAATACACAAGAAATATGGATATCAATTTACTAATAATATAACACAAGATATAAATATAAACAACTGATACAAATCAATTTCAAAACAAATAGAACTTCATTAGTAAAGTTTACCTCGAAACAGATGAAAAAGATGGTCCATCTATAGTGCGAAGTAGCGAAGGACTTGCTCGCACACGTAAAGCCTCATCTATAATGCAAGGGGCCTTAAAGGTCTTCCTCTTCCGCTTCATCCTAAAATGAAAGAAATATGGAAAGGTTAATACACAAGAAATATGGATATCAATTTACATATAAGATAACACAAGATACATATTAGCATCCTCGGTCATCTTTCCAACAATTCTTCCTTTGGGCGATACTGATAACTGTCAAGAGTGCAAGTTAAATTCAAAACCAATTTAATACATGAAAAATAGCATCAACTAACAAAATAAATTCATAAAAAAAACTCCTACGAATACTGACTAGAGTGGCAATATCACCTCCAATTTCATCTTAGACCTGTCAAGTAAATAAATAAATAAATAAATAAACCAATAGAAGAACAAGAAAACATAAACCAATAGAAAAATTAAACAATGAACCTAGTTGGTCACTCTTCGCTTCTTCGCTTTGTTTAGTCAGACATTTGTCAGAAGCATGCTTGTAATTTTGTTATTTGTTGCCTAAGCTTGATTAGCTGACATATTGAAATTTTAGTTGTCGCAGTAATGCAAATACAAATAAAAATAAGAAGATAAATCAATATAAAAACAAGAAAGAGAAATACGCCCCAAAATGTACCTCATTTCCTATTTTAGCAGCTTCTCTTTATCTCCGTAATAAGCTTCCTTTCCTATATCAACAAATAATTTATAATTAGATCAAACACTAAAAACTTGCAACATAAACATTACGTATAAACTCTTTAACATACTTTCAATTGCAAGGTGGTGATTTCTCTCAATTGCATTGGCCATTTCAAAGAACAGAGATCCCTATGCAAGTCCACAACGATGTCTCCTAAGCTCAGAATCTATCGTAACCGACATTGTAATTGAATAAAAATAACCACCACAAAGAAGTAAACATTCATTATAAAAAGAAAGAAAATCTTTATGAAGCTCTACACTTGATAATAAAAACAACACATAAACATATATAAATTTCTCACAAATTCAACAATTAAGAATTGAGACATTTGAACAATATTTAAACTTTTCATCAACAATCACAAATGAAGTTCAACACTCTTCATTAACATCAATTGTTGCTCCTTCTATTCCTTCTCTCACCCAACCAATTTCTTCATCACGAAGCATAGCGTTGTCTTCCAAATGTTGAGTCATATAGGGTTCAACTTGAGGGTCATCATTAGAACTCATATCAAAAAGACCTCTTTGAGACATCTTTACCACAACTTGCCAATCTGGTTCCAAGGGATCAGGAACATACCAAACTTGCTCGGCTTGGGATAATAATATAAAAGGTTCATTGCTAACACGATCGGTTGGGTACAACAAACGATTGAAGTTGACTAATGTGAATTTGAAAGAGTCTTCCATTTTCCCCCTAGTGTTATCAACCCAATCACACTTAAACAGCACATATTTCATATTGTTAGTGTACCGGATTTCGACAATATCAGTCAACTGTCCATAGTAGTACACAGCACCAACACGAGGACTCTTGTCCTTCCGACTAGCATAACTCATTGTATCAGCCTTCAAAGCTATACTACTATTTTGAGTCACCCGACGATCATCCACAGCCTTCACACGAAAATGAAACCCATTGATAATGTAACCATTGAACCGCCTAGCCAAGGTATGAGGACCATCTGCTAATCTATTGATTTCTTCAGTAAATGTAATATTACTTGTCCTTCGCAAGGTCTGTACCTATTAAAAAGACAAATATAAATACAACTTCAACTTTAACTCAAAGTTTATGTCTATTTAGATATGTGAAATGAAATATCTAAATACATACATGGTCCTTAAACCAAGTGTAGAATGTTTCAAAATGCTCAGATTGAATTTGATGATCGCTTGCACGTGGCATTTTGCTCTTGATGACTTCAAGGTGTTTGCTATGTAAATTGAAAGAGAATAGTAAATATCATATAGATTTCACTTTAGAATTTTACAATACTGGGGAAGTGATAAAATACCTTATGAACGGTGCAATTGAACTTGTGTTGAACAACACATATCGGTGACACTGTTGTAATTCATTATCATTAAGATAAAATGTTGTACTTTCGCCTACAGCTCGACCAATGTTGTTATCACCTTCGTTGTTTCTCCTCGGTCGATTAGATTTGGTTTCCACATCAAGGAGATAGCGAGAACAAAAGTTCATGCATTCTTCCATCAAATACCCCTTAGCTATTGAGCCCTCCAGATGAGCTCGACACGCACATCTTGTTTCAATGTAAGAAGAAACCTTTCAATCTGTACATCCATCGAAATCAGATTGTTCCAAATGATCAAAGCTTCATCAGCAAGATGTATAGGCAAGTGTTCCATTATGTCAAAGAAAGATGGTGGAAAAAAATTTTCAAGATGACAAAGAGTTATTGCGATACGATCCTGAACATATTCCAAATCACTTGTACGATTCACTTTGGAGCACAATTGTCTAAAAAAAGTGCTCAACTCAATCAATGGTTCAATCACATTCTTAGGCAAGGACCTCCGTATAGCTAAAGGAATAAGTTGTTGCATCAAAATATGACTATCATGGCTCTTAAGACCCCAAATACTTTTATCTTGTAAGCGCACATGTCGCGAGATATTGATGCATAACCGCTCTGTACTCTTACTTCCTTGAGTACTTTGAGAAACATCTCTTTCTCATCATTGATCATTGTGAATTGTGCAGGAGGTACATAAACTTTATTGAACCCTCTTGACTGCAAGTGCAATAGTTTTCTGATATTCATTTCTTGCAAATCACATCGAGCATTCACATTATCTTTGGATTTTCCTCCAACTCCTAGTATTGTCCACAATATATTATCGCAGACATTTTTCTCTATGTGCATCTCATCGAGATTGTGTCTTATTAAGTTGTGCTCCCAATACGGAAATTCATAGAATATACTTTTTTCTTTGAATTATGGCTTTTTCTTCCGTTATTTTCCCTCTTCTTGTCTACTAAACATTTCCTTAAGGTCATTCCTCTTGTACTGACTAAGAACACCTTCTGATTCCAACTGATGCAACATCTCAGATCCAAATAAAATTTGAGGTTTTAGTCTCCATTCTCGACTACCATCAAATGATACTTTATCCTTTCGAAATTTATGATTAACTGGTAAGAAACGACGATGACTCATGTATGAATACTTCCTACCATGCTTCAACCAATATGATTGAGTTTTCACATTGCAGCAAGGACAAGCATATTCACCTTTCGTACTCCATCCTGATAAGTTGGCATAGGCAGGAAAGTCACTGATTGTCCATAACAAAGCTGCATGCAATTGAAACATTTCATTGGTTGATGCATCAAATGTTTGTTCACCTTCATCCCATAATTCCTTCAACTCCTCAATCAATGGTTGCAAATACACATCGATCTTATCGCCAGTCCTTTTGGCCAATCAATCGCAGATGCATAAAATCGATTTGGTTGTTTCATGCACATCCATGGTGGTAAATTATACTAATCAACACAATTGGCCAAGTGCTATGAACTATGTTCATTGATCTAAATGGGTTGAATCCATCTCAGAGCTAACCCAAGACGACATTACGACTATTACTAGCAAAACAAGTGTTTCACGATCAAAGTCCTTCCATGCGAGGGAGTCACAGGATGCCTTAACACACCATCATCAACCCGTTCTTCCGCATGCCATCTCATGAGCTTTGCTTTCGATGACATAAACAATCTCGCAACCTTGGCTTCAAAGGGAAATACCTCATCTGCTTTTGCTACCCGCTTACTGATTCCTTTCATCATTTCCAACACCACCATTTTGTTTCCATCTAGAACTACCGTGATATAACACATTTATCAAGCTTTGTATCCTCTTTTCTAACAACATAAAACT
Organism: Camellia lanceoleosa; assembly: GCA_025200525.1. Lineage (NCBI taxonomy): Eukaryota > Viridiplantae > Streptophyta > Magnoliopsida > Ericales > Theaceae > Camellia > Camellia lanceoleosa. The sequence continues at coordinate 64,208,235 of CM045772.1, forward strand.
ATTGGGCAAGCATCAAAAGTCTCATATGTGAAACCCAAATCAGAGTAACCTTCGAGCTTGATAATATGAACTTGGAAGTTTTGTGCCCGAGGAAAAGCCTCATTCAAAAGTTCATAACATGTCAACGGACTTGTCGGTCCATTGATTGAGCACCTTCATATGCAAAATTCAACAACGAAAGATAGTGAAGTAAATTTGTGACACCCTGCATGTTTCGCTTTGTGCATCTTCCAAAAGTTTAAAATATTTCAAAGTTTCATCATTTGCCCCTATCCCAACCAGTCATCTTCCTCTACATGGCTTGGATCGCTTGCCCCTGCTTGGTCTGGATCACTTGCAATTGGTTCATCATTCTCAATACCCATATGTGGAATTCCCAGGGCCTCTTGTACCATCCCAACCACATCATCTCTAGTCACTGAATCCGCCATTAATGTTTGGTTTTCTTGGTTACTATGTAATTGGACATAGGATTCCCATGATGAATCCAATTTTTGTACTTTTTACTTAACCCATTGGAAATAAGATGCTCCTTACAACCTCTCGTGAAAAATTATATCGACATTACAAAATCGACATTGCATAACTAATCGATGAACTTTCATCTCTATTATTGTATGCAAATCTCAAGAAGTTATCAATCCCATTCACGTAATCAATCGACATCCGATTTGGCAAATCAATCCAATTCTTGTTCATATTTCTATTTCTTTAATTGTTTTTGTACACATCAATAAAAAGAATGAGCACAAGTATAAACAAATATATGAACCCCATTAAACAAATATATAAACAAATAAACTTTTACAGCTATTTTCATCTCATTACAATATGCATAAATTGCAACAAATTCAAATATTTAAAATAAATTAGAATGGGAATAGCGCCTATTTCAACTAATTCTCATGATTGACTAAAGAGGGATAGCTCCCGAGGCAGACACGTTCTCTGACAAGGATGCCTTATGACTCCGTTTGGTATCGATGGTAGGTTAAAAAACAAATATATGAAAATAAATGATCGATAATATTGGATAAGTAAGAAAGTAAAGAATATGAGTGAAATTTTTTCTTTCTTCTTTTATATTTTGGAGGGTCAATATTATAAATATTTTATAACTAACCAATTGAAATCTCACTAATTTTATTATTTTTGATAAGAAATGAAATAGATTTAATAAAAGAGTTGTATTTTTTTATTATTTTTCATCATTTAACACTTAATTTGTAAATTAAACATGAGAAAATAGTTCTCCTTATTATTTGTAGATGTTTTGTTTTATATTAACATTAATCTGAACCAAGAAAAAAGAGAAGAAAATGGAAAAAGTGAATATGGTTTTATAGTATTTTGACAGATTCAATTAAATTTTTTTTGGTATTTCGGAAAATAGACATATTCGTATTACCTAGATTGTGCAACGCCTTTGAAATGGTTCTACATGAATGAATCATCATGATAATTTAATATAATATAATTTTATTATGCACATGTAATGCTTAGTAGTGTTCTTAGTAACTTAGTAGTGTTCTTAACAATTGTAATGCTTCTTGTAGTATCATTCAAGCATATGGGCATGTATATGTTAAAAAAATTCAGATGATTTTACTTTTTTTGTCAGACCTGGAACAAACCCATTAGGCTAATTATCGAACTCGAGCGACCATGGAGAAGTTTTAATGGTTCTGCCTCATGTAGTGAAGTTATGATATTTTTCTTCATGCCGAGGTTACATCCACACCGAAATGTATGTAGCTTATTGAATCTAGTAATCGCTTATTTTATGGATAGTCAATTTATGCTTTAAATGTTGGGGCCTCTTGATAATTGGAGTAAATGGTTATTGTTCGCTAAAAGATAAATTATTTCATTTCTATTTAACTAAAAAGACTTTAATAATAACTTGGGATGAATTCTTCCTGCTTATACTTGTTATTTTTGGTTACCCGACATCCATTGGTCTGCTCTTCCTTGTTCCTTTCCTATGTTTAAATGACATCCCTCTAATAATTTTCCTAAGAAATATTTCAGATGGTTCCAGAGCATTATCAAGTGATGAATTTTAGGAGATAACTTTATTGTTTCGTCTTCTCAATGTGTGATAAGTTCTCATCAATATCATGAAAGAAGATACATTCTATAGCTTTACTGAACATTTTCTAGGTCTTTCACAGTGAGTGCCCCATCCTACTTGATTAACTTAATCTTCTGTTGATGTCCCAATAGCAGAAACACGCCTTCAGGAAAGTTATTAACAACCTTGTATGTTAGGCTGGTTTTACCCTTTCATTTGCGGTGGCACTTAAATTTTGGCTATCGTAATATAGTAGACAACCTTGTAGTGAAGAATATTTATAACTTTCACCTTCACCAAAGATGCACCTATAGTTTTCGCCAGGATCCACCCACTGCTATATCCCCACTCTTTCTCCTAAGGTCCGCGTAAAGCTCTGGGTATAATATAACCGTTCTTTATGTAAATAAAATTGATCCCCGTCTCTGAATCATGGTCAAAATGGCTTAAAATTGAGTTGCAGTGAGAATTCATTGTGTTTCCATGGCAGTGTAATGGAAAGTCATTTGAGAATATTCTTTCCTTATTTATTTATTTTTGGGGGTAAAGTAGGTTCTTTTTGTCTTTCCTTATGTCTCTGATATTCTTCATACACATACAGATCACAGTTTTGATGTGTCTATATACTTTGTTAAGGCTGAAGAATAATATTTTTACTTCTTCCACTTCTTGTAATACCTTATCTGCATGTTAGAATGGTATTTGTGGCTATAGCAGGGTTGAAGGTTAAGAGTGTTGCTTGGACTGTGGGATATTGTTTTGCGAAGTTAATTGTGAAAGAAAGAAATGCGTATTCAAACACTACTTTTGCTTGTTGTAAGTATGTGGACTCTGATATTTGTGAATGGGATGTGAGCTATGTTATTAACAAGGTGCCTACCACACAGACATCAAGCACATTTGGTGGCTAAAGTCAAGATCCCCACGCATACCGCTTCTATTTTTTTTTTAAACTTTTTTCAGTAAGAATTTTCATTAAGGTAAGACAGACTTCACTTAAAAAGAATCCATCTGACCAATAAAACTTACACCAAATAAGGAAAAATCAGCACTAGAAGTACAAAGGAGAAAATTTTAGAGCAAATGAACTTTTTAGTTTTCATCAAACTTGGACTTGAAAACTAACATTAGTGCCCCATGGCTTATCTCATAAGCACGCTTCTAAGTGAGAACGTCTATCCTAACAATGCCTGCTCACAAAACTAATTTAATCACAATCAATCAATCCAATCATGCTAAAACTAATTTAAAATCCTACAACCCGCTTATAGATAGTGAGAAAACACGATCGATTAGTTTGAAATGAAGGTATTGAGGTCGTTGTTCAACCTTAAATCAATGAAATAATCGCTAACATTAAGTCTCTCAAGTCCTTATACGCCACCGAAAGTTAGGTTTGGGCTTGACCTGTAATGACAGAAATGAGAGTTAAAAAAATATTAGATCTAGATTACAGAGAGAGACAGACAGTTGAATCGATTAATGTTTCAATTTACACATTACAAATTAATCGATGAAGATAAGTCAAACATTACACAGAGTAAGATTCGAGCGATGAAGATGAATCGATGAAGATGTGCCAAACATTACAGAGAGAGACAAAGAGAAGTGTTTAGGCTTACCGATTATGAATCTCGATTATGGATCGATCGAAATCTTCATCAACAACAGATGGAAATCTTCAACTCTTCATCAACAATCGATCAAACTTTTCAAATCTTCTTCAAAGTGAGAGTCTAGTGAGAGAGACTGAGATTCGAGCCAGAGAGTCGAGTGAGAGAACATATTTTGCGAGAGAGAGAGTTCAGATTTGGGAAATAAGGGGAAAAAAGGGGGACGGGTCAAGTTTTTTTTAATGATTTGGGGGGGTTTTTTATTTTTTTATTTTTAAGAACACGGTTGGTTCAATTAAAAAGAGATTTTTTGTGACCGCGAAACAAACAGTCGCAAAAAAATAGACGCAGAAAGTCATATTTCTCGTAGTGTCATTATCATGGCCCATGAGCAGTTACAAAGTGGGTTACATGGTAAGCAAGATTAATAGCAAGTTAAATCTGTCTAAATTTTTTATTTGGACAACATTGGCAACCATGAAATCAAGAGAACAATTGGGTACAAAAAGTCTACTCTAAGAACATATGTGTTCTCATTAGGATTTTATTTCTTTTTTTCCACAAAATGGACCACAAGTTACTTCTGGTGATTTATGAGCCATTGAGTGGTAAACAGAATTCATTATACCTTGCACTCTATTGGGAAGCCCTTTTTCCCCATGGTAGTGGAACAAATCATTTCTTTCTACATTAAAATCAAGCATTTTGTTTTATAAAAATCTCTTCTCAATACATGGTTTGATTTGAATGGCCTCCACTCATCTCCTATAATGGTTCACATTGAGCCGAGTTAGAATTAACCTACCAACATAGTGCTTAAGCTAAACCTGATGGGCTTTTCTTATAAAGGCGAGGTCGCTAGGTCACCGAAAAGCCTTATGTGCAAGGTCTGTCTAATGGGTTTGACCTAGCATGGGTTAACTACTTAATTCGCTAGTCAAGTTTAAAAATTTAGGTCTCCTTTGAAAATATTGAATTTTAGTTTAAAAGTCAAAATTCACTATATTTCGCTTACATGAGTTATTTTGGCTAAATTAGCCAATAAAGACAAAACGATTTCACATCTAAAGTATATTCAATTCATTTTTTCTCTCACAATTATCAAATCAACTATAAAAAATATAAAAAAAATCAAAATTTATCCCAAACACAATTTTTTTAATCATGCTAAAATAGTCACAAAAAAAAAGGAGGCTAAATTAGCTCATCCCAAATGAGAACTACAAAAGCCAAAAAATCAACAAACTATTAAAAAAACAAAAGTCAAAGATTATATTTTCTTTCTATTTTTTACATTTTTTTTCGTAAAAAACTAAAAAATATTCCAAATACACTAATTTTTTGACCTCATATTTTAGGGTGCTGTTTAAGTGTGCAACCCCCTTAAGGTTGCACACCATATGCAACCAAATTTTTAGCCGTTAGATTACAATAATTGATCAAGACCATTGATTTGTTTAATCGTGAAGAAGTTGAAACCGGGGCAACCGGTTAATGCTTGTATTTGCATGATTGCAAATTGCATCCCACTCACTCTCTCTATTTCGTCTCTATCTCTCTCTGTTGTCCTCCCTCTCTGTGTAAGGTTGAGTGAGTGTAACCCTTGATTACCATTAACAACGAGAAGCCCCTCTCTGTGTAAGGTTGAGTGAGTGTAACCCTTGATTTCCATTAACAGCGAAAAGCCCCTGCTGGGTTCCATTGACGAAGCTCTGTAGGGAACAGTATAACGGGTGATTTCCAACAAAAACAGAACTACAAGGCTTTTGTTGGTTCCATTGCTGGAGTGAAGGCGTTTCTTCAACTAGATATGAGGTATGGAGTCGCTCTCTCTCTCTCTCTCTCTCTCTAGCCTCTTCACTTCAATTTATTTTCCTCAACTAAACCCCTATCCTAACTTCAACCGCTTACGCTTCGCCAAATGGAAACCCTCTATTGACAACTAACCTTTCTTTCTTTCTCAACCGAAAGTGTTTAGGTTTGCACAAACAATTAAACCGTATGAAAATGTCATGTTTGTGTTTCTGTTAACATTTTTCGGTCACCAAGTAATTGTTTGTACTAATGTCGTGTACAGTATGGCCCCAACGGAAGTTAAAAGGAAGGTGATGATTATGACATTCCAAATGAAGCAGATGACATTTGTTTGTTCAATGAAAGTCGCGTAACCTTATCATGGTTGGCGGTTTAGTTCGAGCAATGAAGAAGCAACCAACATGAACGCTGAAGATGGCAGAGCCGATGTGAAACAAGAAATGGTTGATGATGCTCACCGCAATGACATGGTTGGTGATGTTGAACGTGCTATTCTAGAATAGAAATTTGATTCAGTCGAAGATGGAGAAGCTTTCTACAATGCGTATGCTAAAGCCAAGGGATTTAGCATACGAAAATCCAGATTTAACACAAATAAAGAGGGAAAGGTTGTTAGTAGGCTGTGGTTGTGTTCAAGGGAAGGTCAGAGATTACCAAAATACTTGGACCGTGTTGCTGAGAAGAGTAGAGCTCCCAAGGCACTAACAAGAGTAGGTTGCAAAGCCTAATTTCGCATACGGTACGATGCAGATGCTGGTGAAGGGGAAAAGTATGTTGTGACTCACTTCGTCGCAGACCACAACCATGAATTGGTGGAACAACACTGTGTGATGTATCTGAGGTCACATCGCAGTTTAAACAGCGCTGACAAAGCTCAAGCAATGGCTATGCGCAACGCCGCAGTGAAGACTAGCCAAATCATGGACTATATGGTAAATCAATCCGGTCATATGAGAATGTTGGTTTCATCCGCATGGATCCGCACAACCATATTCAAGCTTTAACGAGAGCGGGTTGAGGATGGTAATGCGCAGGGTGCGTTGGTTTACCTATGTGTAAAACTTAATGGTGACGGACTTTTTTTTACAAGTATGATGTGTGTAAGGATAACAAGTTACAAAATCTATTCTGGGCAGATTCGAAATTGCGGGCTGACTACGCAAAGTTTGGTGATGTGTTGATATTTGACTCAACTTACAGAGCCAATGTGTACAAGAAACCTTTTGTCATGTTGGCTGGTGTGACTAACCACTTTAGGACCACAATATTTTCATGTGTTTTGCTAGCTAATGAGACAATTGATACATACACATGGGTCTTGGAAACATTTATGGAGGCAATGGGCAATAAAGCACCTGTGTCCATACTGACAGATGGGGATAAGGCGATGCAAGAGGCAATCAGAAGAGTATTTTCGGACGCAAGACATCGATTATGTAATTGGCATCTTGGGAAAAATGTTGTTTCAAATGTTCACAACAATGGCTTTGCACATGCTTTCAAGCAGTGCATGGACATGGAAACGAATGAGGCAAAGTTTGAAGATGGTCGACGAATGGTTGAAAAATTTGACTTCAAACCAACACTGGGTGTTGGAGACATATGAGAAGGCCATATGTGGGTTGAGGCATATTGAAGACACCCCATTTTTGACCGACCTTAAGACTTAGACGTCATCGTTTGAGTGCTCGATGATTGCGCTTGTTCGGAGTCCCCGAGGTTTTCGGCTGCGCGCCTTGCCCCTGAGTCACCGAACTCTCTTGGTTTTGTGCTTGTTTTAAACCAAACCTTGGTGCCCCCTTTTGCCTGGAGGGAGAAGTAGAGGTGTCGACCACTTTTCTCCCCGCCACCAGCTTTTTCTCAGAGACCACTTATAGTGGTCGGCCACTAGGGTGGGTGGCCTGGTCAACCACCTTAAGTGGTCGATGCCTTGCCACCACCTTCTTATCTTTGTGTAGACCATCTTTCCCTCTCGTCGACCGGCTTTGTCTCTGCTGACCACTTTGGGTTGTCGGTCGACTAGGTGGGTGGTCGGCCGACCACTTTAACGGGTCAACGGCCTTCTCGCACTTTCGCAGATATTTTTGGTGCCACTGTTAGGCACAGACGCATCCTCCCTACACATGTAGGGGATTTGAGCAAGCTGCATCTCTATATAAGGGAAGTGCTTCCCCTTAGAGAGGGTTCGCTTTTTTTTTAAAAAAAAATCTACTCTCTAGAGTTCTCCTCTCTCTCTATATTTTTGCTTAAAGTGCTTGAAAGTGGGAGTTCTTGGTGGATTTGCAAAGGAACTCTTGATCAAACACCACCATCATTGAGCTAAGTTACTTGAGAGCCTTATTTGAGTGACTTTGACTTGATTTTGAGTCGGTGGCTGATTTTGAAGATTGGGCTGCAAGGGTGAGTCCTTTTCCTCTTTAAAGCATTATTTTCATTGCTTATTTAGCTACCTTTTCATGCTATTTTAGGCGTAGCTTCCAACTGAAAAAAGTCTTGTTTTAAAGTATTTAAAATGGTTGTTTAAGGCTTTGTTTGAGTTAGGGGTGGTTTACCCCCTTTGGTGGCTTGTTTTGCCTTGTTTTGTGCCATCTTTTAAGGCCTTTGAGACCATCTCTTTTTGGCCTTCTCACCACTGAAACTCAGAGGAATCTTAGTGGTGGAAAAGTGGTTTTAAGGTCCCTAATGGATGGGGGTGGTCCCCCCTCCTCTTCTCTTGTTTGCATGTGTTGGCGGCCCTCCAAAAGAGCATGTGTTTCTACTTCTTAGAGGCTTTGTTTAGTCTCATTTTTGTGACTTTGCTGACCTACCATAACTCTATTTTGGGCTGTCTTGGTCACCTCTTGCATGCTTCTTGTACTTGTAGTGTAAACTTACTTGTAGCCTTGCAAAGTAGTGTGTCTTTCTAGCATGTATTGGCTCCATTTCAGCATGTTTTTGGCCATTATTTGACATTTCATAACTCTAATTTGTATTGGTTTGGTTGCCTCTTGCATGCTCCTTGCACTTGTAGTGCAATTTTGGTTCACTAGCCTAGCATATTTATTGTTTTAGCCTATTGATCTAGCATGTGTATGCTCTAGTCCAGCATATTTTTGATTTTGATTTAACATTCTTGAGGTCTGATTTAAGTGGTCTTGGTCATGCATGTTTGGCTTTGCATAGCTATAGTGTATTTGGCTTTGCTAGCCTTGCAATTTGGGACCCCTAGCATGTCATATTTGAGCCTTTTGCATGGCATGGCATCATTTGACATGTAATTTCAGACCATAAACTTCTACCATACTCTCATGTTTATCACTCTTTCATTGTGTTTAAGAGTTGTGCCCTTGTGCCTTGTTTGTGAGCTAATACGGGAGCCTATCTTTCTTGCCATCTATGTTGCAAGTCTAGCATGTTTTTTCCACCATCTTGACCTGCCTTAGGTCTGTTTTGAGTGCTTAAGGTCATTTGAGCATTGCTTAGTATGGTTATAGTGTAAAGCCCTTGACTAGCTTTGTATTTCAAGTCTCTTGGCATGCTATATTTGAGCTATTTGCATGTTATGACATCACTTGGCATGTAATTTCAGAGCATATGTCATTGCTACACTCTCACATTTTCCACTCCTTCAATGTGTTTGGGAGTTGTGTCTTCACGCCTTGTTGGCGAGCCATCAAATGTGCATATTTTTCTTGTGTTATATGCCTTGATCTTAGTATATTTCAGCCACTGTTTTGGAATATTTAACCTCTGTTTGGGGTTGGTTTGGTCATTTAGGCTTAGTATTGGATGCCTATAATGCTATGCTCTTTGCTAGTCTCAATGCCTTACCTGCCTCACATGGCATGCATGCATTGCTTACATGATGGAGCCTTGTACATGCCACTCTAGCACTGATAGATAAGCATGTTGTTTGCATGTGTGTTGCATTGCATTGTGTTTGGATCGGACGTTAATCCAAACACGAGAAACGAGGGGCGCTTCATACTTGAAGTGATGAAACGTGCCTCATTTCTTGGTCGCCGTCCCCCTTGATTGTGCATGATAGGGTGGAGGCCTTTCGAGTCTTATGTATGCATTCATCGAGTTTTGCACAAGCTTGATCCTTTGGCCACCATGCATTGAAAATGCTTGGTTGTTGGCTCGAGACTCAAGTGGAATACTCTTTGAGCTTGAGATATGATAAGGAGTGTGGAAGTGCATACATTTCCTTGCAAATACTCTATCTTGCCTCTCTGCTGTTGTAGCAACATGAGGAATTTCAACCTCAACGTGTTCTTGAGATCGAAAAGAAGCAATATGGAACTCGTGTAATTTTCAAAGATTCAAAAGAGTGCAAACAGAGGCATCTTGAGGCAAGGCGGTGGATTTCCTGGAGGATTTAATCGAGCATGCATATATCCCTCGCCCGCGAGGCCATTTATTGCTTTGGTTAGCTAGTTGTAGTTAATTACCTGTGTTATAATTATTTTAGCTTAGTCCTTTGTAATATTCTAATTAGCTTAGATTAGCTAGTTATTCAATTTGATTTGCAATAAATAATTAGCTAGAATAGTTAGTTAATTAGTTGGTTTATAATAATAAGTTTAATTAGCGTAGCTAGTTAGCTTATTATTCTGACCCTCCGTCGAGAGGGCAAATGTTGTAATAAGTGTGCGTGTGTGAATGTCTTCCAACCCCACGCCTTTCTCCCTTTTACTTAATCGCTGATAATTAGTTTTAGGGCATATTTCAATTAGCATCCTTATGCTTTTGCATGTGTGCATCATTCATTTGTCTTGCTTGCACCTGCTCGCACATCATTCAAACTGCATTGTATTTCAATACACTTTCTTGAATACATGTTTCAAAGCATCTTATCAAGTGTTGCATTCATATGCCATCTTAGATAGCCGAGCCCATTTAGTTGCATTTTGCATGTGTTGCATTAGGCACTTAACATAGTTAGGATCATGCATTGATTTCTAACTAGCTTCTATTTTGGCTGGGAGTACACTGTGAGTGTTTATGCCTTAGCATCCTTGCATGCATATAAGTGATTGCCATGACAACATGCTTGCCATGAGGCTATTTGCTTAAATGATATAACTGCATGAGTGCCTGTGGATGAAGGCTTCATTGTTTGAATTGGAACAATTCATCAAAATGTGTATTTTAAGCCCATTTGAAGTGGCAAATCATCATGTTTTCTAAGCCCACTTGAGGGTGGCAAATCCACGTTTTAACCTACTTGTGAGTAGCAATTTCTAGGGATGCAACTCAAGTGGCTCAACCCGAAACCCAAGCCCAAATTTCGAAGTTTTTAGGGCTTGGGCAACTATATCTTGTAATTTGGACGGGCCTGGGCAGATTTTTGATGCCCGAATTGTAATTCGGGCCGGGCTTAGGCAGAACCAATGGCCAACCCGAGCAACCCGAATTGAATTTAATAAATTATATAAATTATATAATATATAATATATATATATATAATTTAATAAATTATATAATATATATAAATTAAGTAAAAGAGTTAGTCTTAATTTTTATTTTTATTTTTATTTTTATTTTTTGGTTAGTCTTCCACCGTTAGATTAGCATCTTTTATATCTACCCTTAGATTAAATCTAAAGAAACCCTATCTACCTCATCTCTCTCTCACAGACTCATTTGATTTTTTTTGTTCAACTTTGAAGAACTTTGAAGAACGGCGGAGGCGAAACCCTATCGTCCCCGATCTCTACCTTCATTCACTTCCTCCTTCTTCAGCCCTGGTAGATCCGCCTTGGGTAAGCTTCCTCCTTCTTTGTTCTGGCATCAGGAATATGTAACTTATTTATATATATACATATATATATATATATATGTATAATCTGGGCAGTAGTTTTGATCTTCTTTTCTTAGTTTTGACCCATAGTTTCCCAACACTTACTATATTTCTGGTGTCATATTCTCATTTACTTAAAGGAGTCGTGGAGATAAGGGTTTTCTAGCTATCCTAATTTTGTGGTGGCACTTCAATGATGTGGACAAGGAAAGGGACAACTAGAATAGAAAGTCGATTTCGATTTACTCTACATTCATTCATGGTTTTGTTATCAGACATCCTTTTCTTGTTTCATTAACTAAAACTATATCAAAGTAAGCATTACAAATGTTGTGTTCTTTCGCAATTCGCTAACCCGAGTTCAAAATACAAAAGCTTGGTTCGGGCTTGGGCAAAGAATGCTCGGGTTCATGGTCGCTTGGGGGGCTTGGGCATCGCTAAATACAATTGGGGCTTGGGGCAAACCTCAACCCGACCGAATCTCGCCGAGTTGCACCTAGCAATTTCAAACCATTTTCAAAAACAAATATGAGATGTTTTGTTCCAAAGCGAGTGATTTAGTCTATACTTGTATGTCAGACATTACATAGTAATTTTAGATTAATAAACCGAATAAGGACACATGTGTATTGAAAATAACATGTCATGCTTAGTAGAGGTCGATCCTTTGATCGGCGAAGGGGTGCTCATTTCATGACCTTCCCTCAGATCCAAGTTCTCGAGCCGAGGCAACTTTGGTGATGATGCACGCGGCCTTAGGCACGAGTCGGTTTCCTAAATTTCCCAAAATAAAATACTTAGGTGGCGACTCAACCGCAAAGCACCATGTTTGGCGCCGATTCAAAATTAATTTTTCAAAACCAATTGTCGGATTTGGACTCTTTGGTGATTTATCGCCTTATATTGCACTTTGTGAGATTAGATTCAAAATCGTGACAGAGTCTCGAATCAGAGTAGCTATGAACCCAATTCACGCCTCGTGCGCGGGAGAGAGAGTTCGAGGCGGCTACACATATATGCGTGACATTTCTTTTGTCGATGAAGAGCACTCTACAGAGAGTATGAATGCTAATTTCAATTCCATCCACCAACACAAATTGAAGCTATATGAATTTGTTTGGCACTATGATTGGGCTCTTGCAAGGATAAGGTATAATGAGGCTGGAGATGATGCTGAAACAAATAACACTTTTTCGGTATTGATTACTCCATTAAGTAGATATAGAGAGACATGGAGTCGAGCTATTCAATTCAAATATATTTAGAATGTTCCGTGATGAAATCTTAGAAGAGGGGAAGTTGAATGTAAAAGATGTGTTCCCTTTACCGGATGGTCAGAAATGCTACTATATTCATAAGTACAAGGTGAGGGATAGATGTTCTCGCATGAAGTTTGAGTCACTGGCGTCACCTTGCTGTCACATGATATGTGATATGAAAGTAGAAAATTTAACGCAAATTCCCCTAACTTGTGTGCCGCATAGATGGACAAGGGCTGCAAGCAAGGATGGCCAAAGAATGGCCTCAACCTCAATTGATAGCACTACAACACAGACGGCCCGGTATGGGATATTGAGTTCTTCCTACAATGAAATGTGTTTCTATGCTTCGCAATCAACGGAAGGTTTCAAAGAGGCTCAGGATGCATGTCTTCTGATGACGAGCCGGATGAAGGAGTTATATGAGAGGAATCTGAACAATGGGGATGGAGACAAAGGGAAACATTCAATCCCACGATAATTTGGAGTAGATGATCCTGATCTTGTGAAGACAAAAGGGAACCCGGGACGGGCCTCGTCCAATTGTCAAAGACCAATAAAATGTGGAAATTGAAAATGCATTGGGCACACAAAGCGAACGTGTCCTAAGGTTCTGCTTAATAACAAAGGCAAGAATCGATGCAGATGCAATCCACATCACCGACCATGAGTACAATGCGGAGTCATTGCCCATTCGCTACAAACCTGGGTTGGCGGATCCAAGTACACCGCATATTAAGCAACGCATTTACTATTTTTGATGTTTTTCCCGATTCTAAACAAATTGGGGCCAATATGGTAGTGTCGAAACAAAGAAGGTGCAAAAATGATTCGACCACAATTGATGAGGTGAATCAAGTAATTGTATAATTTGTATGATTTACTTATTCCCTTAATTTATTAGGTAGACAGTACTACCTATTGGAAACACATCATTGCGAAGAACAGGGTAGATATGTATATAGTTTTCATTTTGCACGGATTGTTGTACGTAACGTGTAAATAAGTAGTTACATACAATGCCATTTAAATGGCACAACATTACTTATGTACAATGCCACAAAATGGCACAGCGTTACTTATGTACAAGGCTACGAAGAATGCTTTCCCACATTGTTTAGAGTGATGTTGTCATTTGTGTTTGCAGTGACTTGTCATTTTGAAAACTAATTGAAGGTGAGATATATATGGGTTGCCTGTGTATTGTTTTAATGAAATTGGCTTATGTCTCAGATTCCAAGAGTCCTATTGCGGTTGCTGGTTCTGCTCCATATTTGGTTGGATGTAAGTGAATGGTTTCATGTGTGGTTTATCAGCTACCGAGGTGTTTGGCTTCGTATTGATTTGTTATGACTTGTTTCGGTAAATTAGTATTATACTTCGAGTAAAATACGAATTTTGTCCATGTGGTCTTGCAAAATTACATCCCAGCACATGCATTTTGTATATAATCCAAGTGCTTAATTTTGAGTATTACTTGGAGAAAGTAACCCAACTAACTCAAGCATTTTATCTCTATGCCGATTGCTATATGAATTACGAGTTACTTAATAGGAGTTGTGAAATTATTTCATGTTAACTATGAAAGTGATGGGTTTATTGTTAGTAAAATTAAAGTGGGCCTATATCTAGAGCAACCAAGCAGCAATTTAAAGTTGACAGATTAAAGAAGAAAATCAAGCAATTGTGGTATTGGTTCAAATGCCTGAAAAGGATGAAGACTTCTTTCGATGAACCGGTAGTAACAAAGTAAACTAGTAGAATGACCTTTCTGATATGAGGTGATGGTAACAAATCATATAAGATAAACCTTTGCTGATTTGAGGTTGAAAAATGAGAAGGGACAAAACTGCTCAGAAGTTACAATGTAGAAAGTAAGTTGCTGTGTTGTTGTTCATGTGCTCTACGTTTGCAAACCTTGTGCCCTTTATAGCTCTTATTTCCCACGATCCCATGATCTGCCGAATTTGCAACTGCTTCTGTGCAACTTCTGTGACTGCACGGTCATTTCCATGTTTTCAAACCACATAAAACCTTTACTTGTACCTGTCAAAGTGCATATCTTGAAGTTGCCACCTATGCCCTAGTCCTTTTAGCCTTTCCTTGACAGATACGGACACCCAATTCGCGAATGTTTCCTCTTCAAGGGTGGCCACTAAATCCATGATCACTGCCAGTAACTACTCCACCATATAAGTCAAGTAGCATGCAAGATTCAATATTAGTTGATAACCCTTGTCTTCAGGTGGACTTGCCATGTGTCCTCAATTGAATGGATCACCTTGTGATAACCCTGTTCCGTATTATGCTAATTGGTCCGTATTATGAACGTAATTATGTGTTTGATATGATTTTGTGTGCCATTTATGTGAAAATATGTGGTTTTGAATTTCTATCTGTTCACCATAGGATTATCTGCTTTGGAATTTAAATTGATGGCCTTATCGGCCATAGAAATCGAAATTGGCTGCGCCATTGTGATTGACATAATTTTTAGAACCTACGGTGAAATTTAATTGAAAATTGATTCGGATCAGATTAATTAGATTAAATTGGTACTATAGTGCTTAATTATTTAATATTGATAAATATAACTAAGGGAGCTTTTTAATAGGGCATTATACACTCACATTCATGGGTTTGAGTTCAAAAATCAGATTTTGCACCTTAGACTGAGAGAGGGTCAGCTAAAGAGAGAGAGAGTGAAGGAAATTGAAGTTTTGACCTTAAAGTTTGAGTAATTTGAAGACCAACTTAAGAATTAAGCATAAGTTTGGAAGATTAAAGCTCCTAGGTGAGTAATCATCCCTTAACTCATGAGTTTGAGTTGTGATTTTGTGAATTGAAAATTAAATGGTGAGTTAGATCATGAGTTGAGTTGATTGTTGAAATTGAAGTTGATATGTTCATGCATGCATAGAATTACTATGAATTGCCATGAATTTACATAATCTAACATGTAGCATGCCAATTATGCAAGATTGGAAGTTTCATCATACATGCAAGCATGGTTTTGTTGTTTTTCATGGTTATGAGCATCATTAGTGCCATTTGAAATGGAATTGGGGTCAAAGACTAACATGCATGTTGAATTGATAGAGATATGAATTTGGTATGAAATTGAATGCATGAATTTTGATTTCACAAAGCAAATGTTGGATAATTTGAGAATTAGATGATGATTTTGAGCAATTTGGTGTCATACTCTTTCATTCTCATGTAGTGTGATGTATTTGCATGTTTTGAACCAAAATCATGAGTTTTGGAACCTTCAATGTCGAATTTGAGCTCAAGAACAAGTTCTGGAAAACCCAGAATTCTTGAAGTCCGCTCGAGCGGGGGAACCGCCGCTCCAGCGTAAAATACGAGCTCCCAGAAGTTTTGCAGACATGGGTGTCCGCTTGAGCGGGGACATTCACGCTCGAGTGGGGAGCCATGTAGTGAGGCTTTCAGCTCGAGCGCCCGACTTCATGCTCGAGCGTGAAAATGATGTAACCAGTACTTTCGCAGACCTCATGGGTCCGCTCGAGCGGGAAAGTCCACGCTCGAGCAGGGACCCCTGTTTCAAAAATTTTGTAAGGACGTTCTGTGTTTCGTTTTCCGTTCTCTTTCACTTCTAAGTACTCTTAGGCATGCATTGGGCATTATGAATGAATTAAAAGAATAAGAAAGAAGCCTAAGAGGGATGTATGAATTAAGAATGGATTGAATCATTTGTGACCCATATGTGTTATGTAATGTGTAGGGTCGAGCTCCAGAGTGAATCCACCGGCAGATCACTGTGAGTAATATCTTAATAAAGATATCTGAAGTATGTTATTTGTCCAATTACTTACTTCTATGTAAGTCTTGTAAGTTCGTTAATTCGAATGAATGGGCCGAAGGCCAGTTTGACATGAATGAAAGTATGAATGGGCTAAAGGCCAGTTTGACATGAATGAAAGTATGAATGAGCCAAAGGCCAGTTTGACATGAACGAAAGTATGAATGGGCCAAAGGCCAGTTTGACATGAACGAAAGAATAAATGGGCCAAAGGCCAGTTTGACATGAACGAAAGAATGAATGGGCCACAGGCCAGTTTGACATGAAGGAAAGAATGAATGGGCCAGAGGCCAGTTTGACATGAATGAAAGAATGAATGGGCCAATGGCCAGTCTGACATGAATGAAAGTATGAATGGGCCAAAGGCCAGTCTGACATGAATGAAAGTATGAATGGGCTAAAGGCCAGTTTGACATGAACGAAAGAATAAATGGGCCAAAGGCCAGTTTGACATGAATGAAAGAATGAATGGGCCAGAGGCCAGTTTGACATGAATGAAAGAATAAATGGGCCAAAAGGCCAGTCTAACATGAATGAGAGATAAATGGGCCAAAGGTCGTTTGACAGGAATGGATTGGGCCCGAGGCCATCTGATGCATTTGGAAGTGCAGTTACTTGACCTATATATATATATATATGTATGTACTAGATAGAAATATGAATTGGGCCCAAGGCCGTTTGGTGCATGTCGTTCTAAATACTGTTCGTGTATCTTCCTTATTTGATATTATTCATTAGGCTTTCACTCACGCTCATTCATGTGTCTCAGGGTGAGCTAAGGGAGGTCCAAACCCAAATTTCAAGAAGTTTGTGAGAAGGGCCAAGGTTTTGAAGAGTCACCCATACGCCTCACACATGAGACTTGTTTTCGCCTTTTGCTAGTTTGTTATATTTTGTCATGTTGGCAGAACTTTGGTTTACTTTTTGTATATAAACTTTGGGTTTGTCTGACTTAGACTTGAAAGATCCTGTATGTATAGAGTTATGTGTCATTACTACTTTGACGTGAGTTATTAACATGTATGTATATGGATTGTTATGATATGCCATGTAAGCACACTCTATGGACAAAGTTTTAAATTTGCTTCCGCTTGGCCCTTTACTCGATGAGTTATGTCTTTTATGGTTTGAGGTCAGAGGTAATCTCTTGATTATCGGCTAATTATGCCCGTGAACCCATGGAGGCGGGTTAGGGTCATGACACACCTGTTGGCAAGATGTTGGAAAAATTGGTGGAAAGAGGAATTTTTTAAACATAACCAATCGTAATTTAGCTGAAAATATGAGTGAACTTTAAAAGAGGAAAAAAGTAGTTTCCATTTTTATGATTATAAACCCGAAATGTATATTTTGTTTTCAATATAAATAAGATGTGTATTGTGGTTACATAAAATGTAGGACAACAATTGTGTTTATGTCATCACAGTCCAGAAAAACGAGTATTTCAAATATTAACAAGTTTACCGACATTGAATTTATTGATTAAATTACACGGAAAATTCAATATTTGGCAGGGTTTGAAGGTTCAAAGGCAGAGGGTAGTTACAGTGAGTGGCCAAGTGTTGTGGTTCAGTGGCCCAGTTTGCAAGGATTGTAGTTGTGTTTAGTGGACAATATTCTATCGATTGTTGTCTCATAATGATGAGGGACATGCGCCACAATGGTGAAAAGGAAGGTCGACAGGGAAGAGTCAATATTTGGCAGAGTTTGAAAATTCAAAGTCAGGGGGCAGTTACAATGGCAGTTATGGTGTAGAAGTGTGAGATCATGCAATGATGGGCCACAAAAACAGTATAGGGATATATCAAAACCCACGATCTCCCTTGTAGGCTTTCCAAGTATACTAAACCTCCACTTCTATCTGTCGATCTCCCTTTTCTTCAGTTTATTTCTTGGCAACCAACCGTTTGAAACTTCTGTCGACAAAGCAAGGCTCCTGCTTTGTCTCATGCTTTCTCCTAAAAGTGTGCCCACCAACTCCATGACTAGTGCTAAAAACTACCCCTATCACTTCTAGGTGACCCACATACAGACAATCCACTTTCAACTGCTAGACATTCCTTCAGACTAGGCCACTTGTCCTCCATTAAGTGGACCATCTGTCAATAGAGACTGGCAAAACTTGATGCAAACAATGGCCTCCTTGTTGAAGTTATATATCATATGATTTAACCTTCAGCAAACTTGCCAGTTGGGCCCAATTTGTACTTAACCCAGGATTTATTCCCTTGAGCCCAAGAGATAAGTCCAATAGCAAATTTCTTAGTATGACCCCAAAACAAACAAAAACTACAACCCAATATGAGAGCATTTAAATATACTGGCCCCATCATAAGTTGTGTTATGAGCCGTGTGCAACATTAAACAGAATGTTGTGTTATGAACTGTGTGTTCAGATTGAGCAGTGTTATGAGCCGTGTGCAAAGTAAACAGAATACTGTGTTATGAACTGTGTGTTCAGATTGAGCCGTGTTATGAGCCGTGTGCAAAGTAAACAGAATGTTGTGTTATGAACTGTGTGTTCAGATTGGGCAATGTTATGAGCCGTGCGCAAAGTAAACAGAATACTGTGTTATGAACTGTGTGTTCAGATTGAGTAAAATATCGCTATGAACTGTGGTGTTCAGATTGAGCAAAACTCGCTATGAACTGTGGTGTTCAGATTGAGCAAAACCTCATATGAACTATGTGTTCAGATTGAACAAAACACTGCATTATGAACTGTGTGTTCAGATTGAGCAAAACCCTGCGTTATGAAGTATGTGTTTAGATTGAGCAAACCCTGCGTTATGAACTATGTGTTCAGATTGAGCAAAATACTATGTTATGAACTGTGTGTTCAGATTGAGCAGTGTTATAAGCTGTGTGCCAAAATGAGTTGTGTGCCCAAATGTGTCAGAGTGCCCAAAAATGAGCTGTGTGCCCAAAATGAGTTGTGTGCCCAAATGAGTTGTGTACCAGATTAACAGAGTGTTATGTTCTGAGCTGTGTGCCAAGTCAGCATTGTGTTATGAATAAGTTGTGTGCCAAGTCAATAATGTTCTATGTTATAAGTTGCGTGTCAAGTAAACAAAATACCGTGTTGAGAGTTGCGTACAAATCAACAGAGTGTTGTGTTTTGAGTCAGGTACCCCAAATGAGTTGTGTGCCCAAATATGTCAGGTGCCGACACAGCAGTTATGTATGAGCTGTGTGCCGTGTGAACCGGATGCTGTGTGCAAGTTATGTTCAGAACATACAGAAGTACTATGTATGTAAATGTGTTCAAAACGAGCAAATAAAATACATAGGGAAAGCATGAAATGTGCAAGGAATGCAAATTACTTCACAGGGAATGTAAAAGTGAAGTACGCACCTCTCACACATGATGAGATAGATGAGACTCAGTTCCCGTGAAAGGGCCCGCCGCTAAGTCGGTAAAATGATGGAAGGTACCGGAGGTAGCATATGCTCCTCAGGTGGTACCTCTCCGTCGAATCTACCAATCCTCAGAGGCAAGTGGCATAATGTCCGCTCATCCTCTACTCGGGAGCCTCTCACAGATGGAATATCGTCAGCCATCTGAAAAAGATACAAAAATGAGCGAAACGAGCCAAAATTGCAAAAAGTCAACAAAAGTCAACTCTCGAGAAGAGAAAAAGTCAACAAAAGTCAACGCCTGAGAAAAGGTGCTAAACTTCGAGAAAAACATACCTCAAGTGGTGAAAATGGAGAAAGAAGTTCCGAAAACAAATTCTAATCGGTTCAAAACGAAAAGGATCGAAAGTTTTCGCGAAACAACATCGCGTGGAGCGTTGGAAAACGCGTATAAAGTGTAGATCTGAGAGAGAAAAGGATCTGGGGAGGAAGAGAAATGTATTTCGGCCTTGGAGGTGTGATGAAAAGTGTTTTGGAGTTGAGTTTTTAAAGATCTCCATGTGAAAAGACCAACCTGCCCCGAAATTGTGTAAACTGGTCGGCCAGCCAGTTTTTCTGGTCGACCGACCACTTTGGTGGTGAACAAGTGGTCGGCCATTGGCCTAGGTGGTCGGCCAATCCTCTTGGGTGGTCTCCAAGGCTCCATTGTTCTCCTTGTGTGTTTTGTTGATAATTGGAGTCCTCCTCTCTCGGGAAAATGCAAGAAAAGTACACTTTTCGGTTCAAGAATGTCCCTACGGGTACTTCATTTCAAGTTTTCGATGCGTGGCTCATCGTTACTCATCAAGAGCAAGGTGTATCCTTTTTAAGTATGTTGTGACCCCTCCGAGAGGTAAATCAGAGGTTCCGGTTAAATTGTTCGCGTTAAGGCTTGTATTTCCTTTTTCAGTATTTTGCTTCGAACGTACTTTTGGAGTTGCACATTTCAAATGTATCGTTATGCACACCTTTCTCACATTGTTATGCACACTTTGAGGGCATTGTTATGCACATTTTAAGCGCATTGTTAGGCACACTACTCGTCATATTGTTATGCACACTACTCGTCGCATTGTTATGCACACTACTCGCTATGCTTGTTATGCACCTCTTCACTTGCATTGCTATGCACTTTTCACTTGGCGCTGTCATGCGCTTTTCACTTGCATTGCTATGCATGTTTCCATCGGCATCATATGTGCACGCCGCTTGTCTTGTATTGATATTGTACCTTGATGTAGCATTGAACATATGTTGCTAACTATATTGTACCGTTGAGTTTCTTTTCTTATGCAAGCACGATATTGTATGTACGGTTCATTTGAAGCTAGCACACCGCACAAACCAGACAATATTGTATGCACTCCACGGAAATACAAAGGAGAATTGCATAATTTTCTTACATCCTTTTGCATAAGTTGTAGTTTGGTTCGTATTCGCTTGCTTAAACTGTTGCATTTATTGTGCATACTTGTTTCATTACAGCTTTCTTGCATGATCATAAGTTATGTTCGGGTTTGTGCATGTCATTTGCATCTTGCCCTCATGGGCGATCTCTTTGTTATCTTGCTTGTTTGTCTAAGTCTGGCCTTGTCAAAAATGGGTCGCTCGGCTTTGACATTCACTCCCGCCACTTGACTTCCGAAGTTCTCACAAACAGGCAAATCAGAGACACCCCATTGTTGACCAACCTTAAGACACAGACGTCATCGATTGAGCGCTCGGTGATAGTGCATGTTGTGCTTGTATCGAGTCTCCGGAGTTTTCTCAATACCTTGCCTCCTGCCTCAACTCTTTGTGCTTTGGCTCGCTTAGGACCAAGCCTTGTTTCCTTCCTCAGAGGAGGAAGAGGTCTTGCAGACCATCCTTTTGTGGTCGTAGACCACTTTTCCCGCTTGGAGACTAGTTTTCGATTTTCAGAGCCCTCGGTCGTGTGCCTTGTCTCGGGACCGCTTAACGTTCTCCGTTTGCTTGGTTGTCGAACCATGCCTTGTTGCCTCTGCCTAGAGGGACACTGTGGTCTGGGAGACCACTTTTGTGGTCGTAAACCACTTTTGGTGCTCGTAGACTAGTTTTCGAGTCTCTCGGCTGCGCACTTTGCCTCCCGAACTTTCGTCTTGCATCCTTTTTGGTTTGTTTTTGGTAAAAACCTTGTTTTCCTTGTTTGGAAGGTGGTACAAGGGTGGGAGACCAGTTCTTCCCCCTGGAGACCACTTTTCTTCCCGCCAGCCAGTTTTCTGGTCGGCCAACTGGTCTCCTTGGTCTTTGGGCCACCTTTTCTGGTCAGCCACCACACCACTGCCTTGCTTTCATGCTGTAGACCTTCTCCCACCATGATTGACCACTTTTTATGTTGGGAGACCACTTGTGGTGGTCGGCCGACCACTATAAGTAGCTGGTCGACCACTTCAAGTGGTCGGCTGCTTTCTATCACCTTTTTGGAGATATTTTTAGGCCAGCTGTTACAACTGGAAGGCACAAAAGCCATCCTCGATACATGTGTATGGAGGGATGGCTTTAGGCCAAAAGTTTGTCCAACAAGCTTGTTGCTTGTTCTCTATATAAGAGAACCTCCCCCCTCCTCCTCCAGGTTCAGAATTTTGTGCTTGACAGTTATACATACACCTTTGTATCTATCTTCCACCTTCTCTTCATTTTTGTGCCTTAAAGTGCTTATTCTTCATACTATTACACACAAACACACACTCAAACACCATCCTTTTGTTGCTGAGGCTTCTTGAGGTTGATTTTGGAGTTTTTGGACTGGTTTGAGCTCAAAGAGAGTGCTGGAGTTGCAGCTTTGAAGGTGTTCTTCAAGGGTGAGCTTCTAACCCTTAAAACCCTTGTTTTGGTTTAAGCTTTTGGCCCTACTTGCATGCTGGTTTTGGCTTGACTTTCTACTAGAAAAAGTTCTGATTTTGCATGCTTGTAATGTTTGTTTAAGGTCACTTTTGTATTAGGGGTGGTCTACCCCCTCTTAGGCCTTGTTTGGTACTGTTCTTGTGCCATCTTTTTAAGCTATTGGGATCACCTTGTTTTGGCTTTCTCACCACTAAAACTCAGAGGAATTTCAGTGGTGGAAATGGTGTTTTGAGGTCCCAAATAGGAGAGGGTCATCCCCTCTCCTTGTGTTTTGTATACTTGCTTTGTATGCCTCATGTTTGAGCATGTTTGTTGAGCATGTTTGTTAAGCTTGTGTTGGCCACATCTCAGCCTATTTTAGGCCTTATTTCAAAGATGGCATACCACTATTTTGACTTGGTTTTCTCACCGCATGCATGCCTTACACACTTGTACTGTCACCCTTGCCAACTAGCTTTGTGTGCTTCATGAAGTAGCATGTCTTTCTAGCTTGTTTTGAGTCCATTTCAAAGATGTTCTTGGTGTTATTATGCCATGATATACCACTCTTAGGGTTTGGTTTGATAGCCCCTTGCATGCTCCATACACTTGTAGTGTAATACCATAAACTAGCCTTTTTTTTGGGGGGGTGAATAAGACATAAGATTAAAAAAAAAACAGAGATTACATTAACCGCAAGGGCATGCCCCAGACCCAACCAACACTATACAAAAGACTCAAGAACCAAATTAAAGGAAAAACTAAACCGATTTAACCGACGAGAAAATAAAACCAAATCATAACAACGGGAAATATAACCTGAAAAACCATGTTCATGAACCGCATACTATTAGGATGAAGGTCATGAACACGATCAACAAGCTAATAATATCCCACCAAAAACCAAACAAAGACAAAGGCACAATCCTAGCAAAGAAGATGAAATCAAACCATGCACAACCCGCATGTATGGGCAAAAGGAAAATATAACAAAACCATATGAATATGTCCAAACACAATGTGTTAAAATAAAATAAAATAAAGACAAGGTTTCCACACACGGCGCTAAAAGCACCCAACAACACGACCATTTAGCTCGACAAAATGAAATGCCAAGAACTCAGAAGTCACTAGAACAAGATAGCCACCAAAGACGTGACAGATCGCCATCCCATGCCACCCGATACATGCTCATACATTATAGTAAACCCTGTAGGAACAGTCACGAGTGAGTACCTCCAGCAAGCAAAATACAATCTACTAGAATATAATACAGAAACAAGAGAGCCCTCAATATAGGATCTCACTCCACTCGACCCACAATATAGGGACTCACACCACTCAACTTGTGCTTCCTTACCCTACATATAAAGAGATACAATATATATTAACATTAGCAAAAAAAATTATAGAAGCTGAATACTCTCGACCCACAAGTGAAGTGAAACATTTATAGATCTCTCATCACTCAACCCTCAATTATATAGATGAATCCACAGTGAAATCTCACACCACTCAACATTGCGCTTCCTTACCCTGCAAATAAAAACTATAATATATAGAATCATTAGCAAAATGGAAGATAGCTCACACCACTCGACCCTCAAGTGAAGTGAATATTTTAAAATGCTCTCATCACTCAACCCTCAAAATGGACCACAATGAAATCTGGATATAACCTTCACAAAACCAAACCATTAACCAAATCACTCCATGTTGCTCACCACCACTCAACCCACATATATTGAACTCGGATCACTCAGCAGCCCTCCCATATCTGAGAATATGGGGCTTCATAATTGTTGCTGGCAGATTCCATTGATCCAGGAACCAGCTATCCCCTGCGGATCTAGTCAAGTTCTTAACAGATAGCATTCTATTTCTCACCATTTGGATAACTGTTTTAATAACCACCTCTTCAGGTTTAAATTCCTTGTTAAAAACACGGTTATTTCTCTCAATCCAGATGTGATAAATGGAACACAAGAAAGCATTGCTAAGGATATTGGCCCTTAAGGATTTGCCCTTAGCCTCATTTGTAACATGTCTAACTATATCAGGCCAATCAAAGTCAGGCCATTGTATGTTACATTTGACTTCAATAGCACTCCAGATCCTGTGGGAAAAAGGGCATTTGAAGAAAAGATGGGAATGGTTTTCCTCAGAGGTAAGGCAAAAAGGGCATTGAGAATGAGGGGCTAAACCGAACAATAGTAACCTATCACCAGTGTATAGTCTGTTATGGAGAGCAACCCAAACTATAAAACTGACTTTAGGAATTCTGTGAGGGCCCCAAAGGAGTTTGTGCCATTCCACTTTACCAAACCTACTTCTCCAATGATCCTAAGTCGATTTAATGGAAAACCCGACCATCGGGTAAGTTTCCAAGTAACATGGTCATTCAAAGAAGAGTTGGGCTTACAGCAATCAGGAGTGGATGAGATCAGCTCCTGAATTTCCCAAGAGTTAGGAACAGGCCACTTCCAAGAATGACCCTCAATGATTTGACTAACTTTAGTCTCACTATTGAGACAAGAATCATACATAATGTCCCCAAACTTGTTCCATAGAGGTCCAAGCGGATGCCAATTGTCAAACCAAAGAAACGTGGTCTCCCCACAACCAACTTTGTGAGTGATAAGAGGAGATATACAATTCCTAGGAGACAGTAATTTCCTCCAGACCCTGGATGGGTCAGCAGGAATTTTAACTCTTCAAAAACTTTTACCCTTGAGTAAGTATGATTTCACCCACTGATACCACATAGAAACCTCACCCCCCGAGAAGAGGTACCAAATGTGCTTAGCTATTGCAGCTTTATTCCATATATCAAGAGACTTAAAACCAAGACCCCCCTCATTTTTAGGAGCACACACATGATCCCACGCAATCTTAGCGCTGTGAGATTTGAGATCACTACTGCACTGCAGGAAAGCCCTAAGAATGCTCTCAATTTCCCTAATAACCTTCTTAGGAGGATGAACAAAAGCCCAATAAACTTGCATGGAAAAAAGAATGGATTGAATAAGTCAAGCTTCTCCCAAAGATAGGACAAGGATCTGTTGGTCCAACTCTTCACTCTTTTGGTGATCCTATCAATAAGAGGAGCACAGTCAGTTGCCCTCAACTTAGTAGTGATAAGAGGAACACCAAGATACTTAACAGGAAGATTACCCTCTGTAAAACGGGCAATACCAAGAATGGAAGCACGAAGCTCCATCTCACAGCCAGAGAAGTAAATGTTACTCTTGCTAGGATTAGGAGTAAGGCCAGAAAGACTAGAGAATTCCTCAAGGCCTTCCATAATAAGCTTAACAGTAGGCACATCACCTCTGCTAAAGATCATGAGATCATCAACAAAGCAGAGGTTAATGATCTTTGTTTTCTCACATCTCCAATGGAACTTGAACATAGGATGCATAGATTTTTCAGCCAAGATTTTGGCAAGGATTTCCATGGCTAAAACAAACAAATAAGGGGATAAAGGATCCCCTTGGCGTAAGCCTCTAGCCCCTTTGAAATACCCGTGGAGACTCCCATTAATACAGATTGAGAAGGTGGGACTAGTAATACAAGCCTGGATCCAAGAGATCATGACAGGGGGAAAGGCCATGGCTTTAAGAATATCAATGATGAACTCCCATCTCACACTATCATAGGCTTTCATGATATCCACTTTCATGGTACACTTAGGGGTAGGAGACTTCCTATGATACCCTCTCATGAGCTCTTGAGATAAGAAAATATTATCGATATTCTCCTACCTTGAACAAAAGCCGATTGAACAGGTCAATAAGATCGTGAGAATAGTTTTAACTCATGTTAGCAATGATCTTCGCAATGCATTTGTAAATGGTATTACAACAAGAGATGGGTCTAAAGTCCCCAACTTTGACAGGTTAGGGACCTTGGGAATGAGAGCAATGATGGTATCATGAATGAAAGAAGCTTTCTGACTCAAAAAAGTTCTTATAGCTTGAGTAACATCTCTCCCCACAATATCCCAAGATCTTTTAAAAACCCAGCAGAGAAGCCATCGTGGCAGGGCCTTATTAGCTTTCAGGACCAAAAGGTGTCCTTAATTTCTTTATCAACCGGATCGCAAGCAATATCGACCGTCAACGTAAAGTTTAGACTTGACCAGAGATCGGATTCTCTAAAACCATTGTAATGGTCATCAATAGGAGTACCAAATAAACCAGAAAAAGTTAATAAAAGCATTTTGGATGTCGCCAGATTTGTAGATCTTTGGCCATCCAAAATTTCCAAGCTTAAAATTTTACCCTATTGATGTTGCCCTTAATGGTTTTGAAGAAAAGTTGCTATTTCTATCACCCCGACTAAGCCATCAATTCTAGATTTCGGTGAGCCGACTCTCTCAACACTCAAAAGATCAATGTGTCGCTTAAAAGTGGTTCTTTCAAGTTTTTGCAAAGAAACATTACTAGGATCCTTATCCAACTTCAATTGAATGGAGTGAAGCTCACCGAAGTATGGACACGGGTAGTAATATCACTAAAATCTTTCTTATTCAAAGCCTTAAGTGCTTTAGGTTCTTGAGCTCGACACACTCTAAACATAGGGACACCGAATGTATTGGTTCCAAATTATGGAGACCACATATGGAAAATCCTCATGGTCACCCAAAATTCAAAATATTTAAAAGGTTTTTAAAAGAACGACTTTATCAGAGATGTTAACCACAGTAGGGGAATGATCAGATACACCAGAAGGCAAGAATGTAGCAAATGAGGCAGGAAAAGCATCAAGCCAAGCCTCATTTACTAACACTCTATCAATCTTAGAGGCAATATAATCCCCACCAGTACGCTTATTAGCCCAAGTGAAATGGTAGCCCCCATAGGAGAGATCAACCAACTCAAATTTTGCAAGATATGGGAATTAAACTCCTCCTTGTCCTTAGACCAATTAACAGAACCCCCCGATTTTTCATAAGGAAACCTAATGGCATTGAAATCCCCCAAGATAACAAGAGGGGTGTTGGACTGATGGGAAATGGTGACCATGTTTTCAAAAAAATCCTTTCTAACCTCATGTGTGTTATCAGCATAAACAAAACATACTCTGAACAGATAATCAGTAGATACATCATGCACTTCACAAAAGATATACTGATCAGAGGCATTTAACAGTTTAACCTTACAAAAATCTGCATCCCAACAGACACAAATACGCCCAGTTTTAGGAGGTTGTGAGTTTGTCAAAAAGGGCCAGTTGTTTACACCAGAAGAAAAAATCTGATGTTCATTTATAGCTTTTATTTTAGTTTCCAAAATGCCCAAAATTTTAATGTCTTCCTGCAACAAAAATTTCCTAACTTCTTTATGTCTATGGGGATTGTTAAATCCTCTGACATCCCATGATGCTATTTTTAAAGACATGGTAAACATTCAAAAAAAATATAAAACCCACAAACCAGTAAAACTGGAGTTACCTGCGTTTCTTCCTCTGGCTTTTGTTGCCCTTGCCAGAGGTATTACCTTTTCCACTCGAGCCATTTGGGCTTGTTTCTTTGTTTGAGTCAGATTTGGGGTAGATTCCACAAGTCGCTTCCACTGCTATCGATTCAGATCATGAGGTAGGACGAGGCTTGTAATTTCAACCAATTCTTGCTGAAGGGTCCTCAAATCCTCCATACTGTCTTCCTTTGGATATCCATGTTTGGGGCTTAAACCCTCTCCATGAGTTTGATCAAATAGTCCTTCATTGGAATCCACTTGGACTTGTGCTTCTTGTTGACTCTAACCCTCAACAGGCTTTGGCAAACCCTCCTCAATTATCTCCTTAGCATTTGCTGGGTTCTGTGTCCCTTCCTCTTGTGGGTTTTCATGGATTTCTGACACCGTTGGCAAATCAGGGACACCCACTTTCCTCTTACCCTTAGCTATCACTGTTTCCTAGCCTGGATCCGGATTACTCTCTGTCTCTTTTTGGATGTTGATTAGAGCTGCAACCTGTGTTTTCACACACTTAGTGGTGTCATGCCCAAACACTAGATAGTGCTCACATTTCGGGGGGAGACCTTGGTATTCAACTTGAACCACTGCATCTACTCCTTCGCAGTTCACCTTAAACATCGCAGGTAAAGTAGAGGTTGCTTCTACTTCGACACATACCCTTGCAAAAGACACTCTACTTCCTCGCTCGAATGGTCCATAAACAACGGACACCCACAAAGATCGGCGATTCATCTTAAGCCATCACTGTCCCAATACTCGAAAGGGACATTGTAAAACTTAGCCTACACAGGAACTGTGGTAGCCTTTTCTTTAGTCAGCCTCATCATACGGGTCCACTTTTTAAGAAACAAATTGGAACCACCTATATACCAGGGCCCTCCCTCTAGAACAGTATTGCAACACTCAGGACTTTCAAATATGAAAAAGCTGAAACCCTCACCATTTGCAAGGACCTCTTTCAGACCCTTATTTTTCCATAATCCGAAGGCACTATTTCTCAAATAATTGTAGGGTACCCCCTTGTCAAGGAAATAACCCACCAAACATGAGTCCCATTTTTCTAACAGGTTAGGCCGTGGAGGTAAATTGACACTGACATAACCATCACTCCGGACAGGGGGAACATACCTTAATGGAACGCTAGATCGCGTTGATGAAGCAGCTACATCAGCCCAGGTTTTTGTAGCACCCCCTGGTCCTCTACCACCTCCGTACCCTCTGCCTCCTCTTCTACCTCTGTAGTTCGAAGCTCCTCCCCTCCTAGAGACCATCCCTTCTCGATCCTCTACAGTTTCAGCATCAAGAACAGGTATTTCAGCAAAGATTTGCTCTTCTTCGTCATGGACACCCACATCCTCCTTGTCCATGCCGATTGGTGTATCGATCTGTTATTCTCCATGGCCCTTAGCATCGTTTCTGTTACGGGCAACCAAGATGTTGTCCTTTAGGTTTTGAAACATCGGAGTCTCACCTTCCAGTCGATCGAACCATCGAGATGCCGATGGAGGGCCTTCTAGGGTAGACGGGGTCTGAAACGAAGGAGATGGGTCCTTCATTCTTTCCAATCGTTCGGCTACTCGTTGAAAATCCGATGGATCCACCATAGCCCCTCTTCAATCTTTCTGATTTAGGGTTTCCACCGAACCCTCAACGGCGATTGACTTCTCAGTGGTCACGACAGTGGTAGCGATGGTCTCCTCAAGCAGATCCATGTTTATCTCACTCAAAATATCAAACTTGTTACTCACAAACCCTAGTGTATCTTTTTAAGTTTCTCTCAACTCAATCTAACGATTCAAAACACTCACCCGTTCACTAGATTGGTTCTCGGAACTAGACACCACATTAACTCCAAGCATCGTATTCAATGAGGAATTGAAACCCTAGAAACACAGGTTTCTAGAGAGATGCAGGAGCTTCTCACTCTAACCCATGATTAGGCTAAGCAATGGAAGAATAAATAAACTAGCCTAATGTGTATCATGCTTTAACATGTCTTTCTAGCATGATTTTGGCTTAACTCTAAGAAGCTTTTGTCCATATTTTAGCATGCTCTAGCTCTGATTTGTGTTGTTTTGGTCATGCATGCCATGCTTTGTATAGCTATAGTGCATTCTAGCTTGTTAGCTTTGTGTATCAAGTCCACTAGCATGCATTGCTTGGCCTATTTGAATGATTTGGCATCATTTATTATGTGATTTCAGTCCATGTAGTGTGGTCATGCACTCACATTTGTCACTCTTTCAATGCGTTGGAGGGTTTGCCCTTTATGCCTTAAACATGAATCATTGCATATGCCTTCATGCCTAAGCTTGTAAGCTATCATTTCAGTGTGTTTTTGGGGTTATTTTGCCATGATATAACTCTAATTTTTGTTAGCTAATTCATCTCATGCTTGGTTTTGGTAGGTGTAGTGTAATCCTCCCTATTGCCCTGGCATGATCCATGTTTTTGGCCCTTCATGCTAGCTTGTTTTGGCTTCCTTCCATACATATTTTAGACTCATTTTGACATGTTCTAGGACTGTTTTGGGTTGCCTTTGCCATATGCTTCATGTACTGCATAGTTGCAGTGCAAATGCCTATGCTAGCTTCAAGCTTTGGGTACCATAGCATGCTTCATTTGTGTTGTGTACATGATTTGGCATCATTAACCATGACATTTCAGAGCATGTAGCATTGCCATGTTCCCACTTCATTCACTCTTTAAGTGCCTTTGAGTGTTATGCATTGTTGCTTTATTTATGGCCTAGTGTGTATGCTTGCATGCCTAGACATTTGAGCCTCCATCTCAACATATTTTGGTCTTTGTTTTGACCTACTTGAGCTCTGTTTGTGGTTGGTTCATGCATTTGTGCCATGTATTGTATGTCCTCTTTGTAGTCCTCTTTGTTAGCTCTAATGCTTAAGGACCTTTGCATGCTATACTTGTATTGTTTGGGTGATTTGGCATCATTTCATACCTTATTTTAACGCACTTAGTATTGTTACACTTCCACATTTGTCACTCTTTGAGCACTCTTGAGAGTTGTGCTCTTATGCCCGGTCAATGGGCCTTTGCATTGTGTATGCATTTACTTTGTACTTCATGCCTTAGTTTCATCATTATGGCCACTAATCTGGGCCTGGCTGAGGTCTATCCACATTTGGTGTAAGTCCACTTAGCATGTTTATTTGCATGTTACTTGCATGCTTATGTTACATTGCATTGAGTATGCTATGTTGTTCATCGCATTATGTATGCCATGTTCTTTGCATTGTGGATGCCATCTTACATTGCATTGTGTATGCCATGTTGATTGCATGTTGCTTGCATGCTCATCTTACATTGCATTGTGTTTGCCATGTTGTTATTTGCATGTTGCTTGCATGCTCATCTTACATTGCATTGAGTATGCTTTGTTGTTGTTTGCATCATGTATGCCATGTTGTTAATTGCATTGTGTATGCATGTTGTTGCTTGCATTGTGTTTGGATTAGGTGTTAGTCCAAATACGAGAAACGAGAGACGTTTCATACTTGAAGTGATGAAACGTGCCTCAATTCTCGGTCACGAATCTCTTGACCATACATGATAGAGTTCTAGGCTTTATGTGTTTATGTGTGCATACATTTTACATTGAATTGTGCAATTTGACTTCTCGACCATCATGCATTGAGATGCGTGATTGGTGACCCGAGGGTCGAGAACCACACTCCTGCTTATTGAAATGATAGGAAGGAGGTTATGCACACATATCTTGCAAATACATTGCCATGCCCTTTCTTGCTCTCTGTTGTAGCAAATCGGAGAAGTGCAAAGAACAAGTGGTCACAGTGGTCTCCCACATCAACAATCGTCGACCATGTTCCTATAGGTTCCCATGGTAGAGTTGAAGCTTAGGAGCTTGGTGCAATATTCGAGAACAATTGCAAATAGAGGCAAGTTGGGGCTTCATGACGGATTTCTAACGAGGCGAT
Organism: Camellia lanceoleosa; assembly: GCA_025200525.1. Taxonomy (NCBI): domain Eukaryota; kingdom Viridiplantae; phylum Streptophyta; class Magnoliopsida; order Ericales; family Theaceae; genus Camellia; species Camellia lanceoleosa. The sequence goes on from CM045772.1 coordinate 64,240,280, forward strand.
CGAAAGCATGCATGCACTCTCATCCCGAGGACCTCTTTACCGCTTCCTTAGCTAGTTCATGCTTTGGTTCTGTATTTAAGTAGTTAATGCGTTTAGCTGCTTATTTGTTTTGTAATAGTTAGTTAACTAGGAATAGTTAATTAGCATTGTTTTGTAATAATTAATTGTAGCTAGTTATTCAATTTGTTTGTAATAATTAGTTTAATTAGCTTAGATTAGCTGGTTAGCTTCTTATTCGGACCCTCCGTCGAGAGGGCCAACTGTTGTAATAAGCATCCGTGTGTGTGATGCATGTCTTCCAACTCCCATTTCTTTCTCCCTTACTTAACCGCCATAATGGTTAGTTTTAGGGCATGTTTCGATTAGCATACCTTATGCTTGCATGTGTGCATCCATTCATCTGTTTTGCATGCACCGAGCCCGGCGCATCATACTAACTGCATTGTACTTCAATTCCAATTTGAATACATGTAATCATGTTGCATTTCACATGACATCTTAGAATAGCCGAGCCTATCTTAGTTGCATTTTGCATGTGTTGCATTAGCCATCTTAACATGAACTAGGATCATGCATGATTTCTAACTAATTCTCTGTTTTGGCTCAGAGTACACTATGAGTGTTTACGCTTTAGCATACTGCATGAGATATGTATGTTGCCATGTTAGCATGCTTGCCATGAGGCTATTTGCTTAACTGATATAACTGCATGAATGCCTGTGGATGAAGGTTGGATTGCTTGAATTGGAACAATTCATCAAAATGCGAGTTTTAAGCCCACTTGAGAGTGGCAAAATCATGTTTTCTAAGCCCACTTGAGGGTGGCAAAATCCGTGACTTAGCCTACTTAAGTAGTAGCTTAACTTCAAACTGCTTAAACAAACAAACATGAAATGTTTTGTTCCAACTTAGGCGATCTAGTCTATACTTGTATGTCAGGCACATCACATAGTAAATCTAGGTTAATAACCGGATAAGAACACATGTTTTCAAAAACAACATATCACGTGGAGGTGCTCATTGCATGACCTTCCCTCTCGTACCCAAGTTCCGAGCCGAGGCAACTTTGGTGATGACGGACACGTGGCCTTAGGAACGAGTTAGGGTTTCCTAAATTCCCCAAAAATAAAATATTTAGGTGGCGACTCTATATCTGGCAAAGCCGTTCATGTTTGGCACGTCTTTATAAAAATCAGTTCTACAAAACGATTTGCCGGATTTGGACTCTTTGGTGATTTATCGATCTCACATTACACTTTGTGAGATTAGATTTAGAACCGTGACACGAGTCCAAACTTGTAGTAGCTAAGGAACAAACGATTTCGCGCCCCTCACGCGCGGAGCCGGGAGTTCGCGGGGTGGTCTACAACTAGGTCGAATGGTCGAAGGGTGCCTCTAGAATAACCGAGGTTTGGGTTCCCATCGTGGCAGAGCCCGTAACTGGTCTGCCTTATGGCATGCTTTTCCAAACAAGCCTCCAACAAACCATTCCGGAATAGCAGACGGAAAACACGGTGTCCTAGGCGCACCGATGCAAATGCAATACAAAGAAATACATAAGTGTAGACAAAACAACATATCATGAATTCGAGTCAAATTCTCTAAATCCCCAGCAAAGTCGCCAGAAACTGTAGATCGCCCGGAACTCCGCTCTCCGCACGCGAGGGTGCGAATCGTTTTGTTCTTAGCTACTACAGTTCAGACTCGTGTCACGGTTCTGAATCTATTCTCGCAAAGTGCAATGCAAGACTAATAAATCACCAAAGAGTCCAAAATCTGGCAAATCGTTTTGGAAAATCGATTTTAATAAAGAAGTGCCAAACATGGACTACTTTGCTGACATGAGTCGCCACCTAAATATTTTATTTTGGGAAATTTAGGAAACTCGACTCGTGCCTAAGGCCATGTGTCCGCTATCACCAAAGTTGCCTTGGCTCGAACTTGGGTACGAGAAGGAAGGTCATGCAATGAGCACTTCGCCACCCGATCAAAGATCGGCCTTTACTAGCATGATATGTTGTTTTTAAAACACATGCATTCTTATTCGATTCATTAGCTAGCTTACTATGTGATGCGGCAACATACAAGTATAGACTAGATCGCTTGTTGGAATAAAACATTTCATGTTCGTTTGTGAAAATGATTTTGAAGGTGCTACTCGCAAGTAGGCTAAGACGTGGATTTTGCCACCCTCAAGTGAGCTTAGAAAACATGGTTTTGCCACACCGCAAAGTGGGCTTAAAACTCACATTTTGATGAATTGTTCCAATTCAAGCAGTCCAACCTTCATCCACATGCATTCATACAGCTTATATCGCTTAAGCTTAGCCTCATGGCAAGCATGCTAACATGGCAACATACACATCTCATGAAGTATGCTAAAGCGAAACACTCACAAGGTACTCGAGCCAAAACAGACAACTAGTTAGAAATCATGCATGATCCTAGTTTATGTTAAGATGGCTAATGCAACACATGTAAAAATATAACTAAAATAGGCTCGGCTATTCTAAGATGGCACATGAAATGCAACTTGATAACATGTCGTTGAACACGATTTAAGTAAATGTATTGAAATACAATGCGCTTAGTATGATGCGTCAAGCCCGGTGCATGTAATACAAATGAATGGATGCACGCATGAGAAGCATAAGTATGCTAATGAAATATGCCCTAAAACTAACCATCATAAAAAGGGAGAAAGAAATGGGGGTTGGAAGACATGCATCACACACACGCACTTATTACAACACTTGTGCCCTCTCGACGAAGAGTCCTAATAATAAGCTAACTAGCTAATCTAAGCTAATTAAACTAATTATTACATCACAAAACTAATTAACTAACAAGTTAACTAATTAAATACAAAACGAAGCTAATTAACTAACAAATTAACTAACTAGTTATTACAACACAAATAAGCAGCTAAACGCATTAATTACTTAAATACATAACCAAAGCATAAACTAGCTAAGGAAAGCAGTAAAGAGAGGTCCTCGGGAAGAGGAGTGCATGCATGCTCGGTCGTCTCGTTCGGAAATCCGTCGAGATGCCCCAACTTACTGCTTTCAATTGTTCTCGTAACCTTGCACCAAGCTCCAAATAGCTTCAACTCCACCATGGGAACTCAGAGAAACATGGTGACCAATTGTTGATGGGGAGACCAGCCGACCACTTACTATTGCCGCAGTAAAAAGTGGTCACCGCCACTTTTACCGGTTTGCACCGCTTTTTCCGCCAGACTCAATTTGTCGCAACAGAGGACAAGAAGGGGGCATGGAAATGTATTTGCAATATATGTGTGCACAACCACCCTCCCTATCATTTCATGAGCTCAAGAGAGTGCGGTTCTCGAACCTCGGGCCACCAATCACGCATCTCGATGCATGATGGCCGAGATGCCAAGATTGCACGAATCAATGTGAAATGAATGCATACATAACACATAAAGCCTTAACCTCTATCATGCATGATCAAGAGGGTCAGCGACTAAGAATTGAGGCACGTTTCATCACTTCAAGTATGAAACGTCCCTCGCTTTCATGCTCTGATTAACACTTAATCCAAATGAATGTAATGTAACTACAAGCATGCAAAAATGCAATGCAACTCAAGCATGTAAAACACAATGTCATGCGTGCATACACAATGCAAAGGCAACATGAGCAATCTATCAATGCTAATGGCATGCATACACAATGCAAGGCAACATAAGCATGCAAACAAACATGCTCAATGGACTTAAACCAAACATGGACAGACCTCAATCATGCCACAACAGTAGCCATAATGCTGAAATAAAGGCATGAAAGTAAGAGAAATGCATGCACATGTATTGGTTCACCAATTAGGCATAAGAGCACAACTCTCAAAAGTGCTTAAGGAGTGACAAATGTAAGAGTGTAGCCACACCATATGCACTGAGATCAAGTATGAAATGATACCAAATCATTCAAACAACACAAGTATAGCATGCTAGGGTCCTTAAGCATTAAGGCTAGCAAGGAGGACTACACAAGAGGCATGCAATACATGGCACAAATGAATAAACCAACCATGGACAGAGCTCAAATAGGTCAAAAAAAGACTAAAACATGCTGAGATGGGAGCTCAAAGGTCTAGGTATGCGCGCATACAAGCTAGGCCACAAACAAGGCAATAATGCATGACCCTTAGAGGCACTCAAAGGGTGAAAGAAATAGGAATATGGCAATGCTACATGCTCTAAAATGTCATGTTAAATGATGCCAAATCATCCAAACAACACAAATGAAGCATGCTATGGTGCTCAAAACTCAAAACTAGCAAGGCCAATTGCACTACAGCTATGCAATACATGAAGCATATGGCAAATACAACCCAAAATAGCCCTAGAGCATGTCAAAATGACACTAAAACATGTATGGAAGGAAGCCAAAATAAGCTAGGACGGAGGGCCAAAAACATGGATCATGCAAGGGCAATAGGGAGGATTACACTACACCTACCAAAACCAAGCATGGGATGGCTTTGCCAACAAAAATCAGAGTTATATCATGGCAAAATAACCCCTAAAACACACTGAGATGATAGCTCACAAGCTTAGGCATGAAGGCATACGCAATGACTCATGTTTAAGGCATAAAGTACAAACTCTCCAATGCATGGAAAGAGTGACAGATGCAAGTGTATGACCACACTACATGTACTGAAATCACATTTCAAATGATGCCAAATCATGAAAATAGTCCAAGTAATGCATGCTAATGGACTCAATACACAAAGCTAGTGAGCAAGATTGAACCATGGCTATATAAAGCAATGCATGCATGGCCAAAACAACATAGATCAGACCTTAAACATGGTAAAACATGAACAAAATCTTCTTAGAGTGGAGCCAAAAGCATACTAGAATGATGATCAAAAGCATGATACACATTAGGCTAGTGAATGGAAATGCACTACAAGTGCATGGAGCATGCATGGGGCTATCAAACCAAGCCAAAACAGATTTAAGGCATGTTAAAACAACACCAAAAACCTACTAAGATGGACTCAAAACATGCTAGAAAAACATGCTACTTCATGAAGCACACAAAGCTAGTTTGTAAGGATTACACTACAAGTGTAAATAGCATGCATGTGGTGACAAAACCAAGTCAAAATAGTGGTATGCCATATCAAAATAACCCCAAAAACAAGTCGAGAATAAGCCAACACAAGCTCAACACACATGCTTAAACATGAGGCCAATAAAGCAAGCATCCAAGACACAAGGAGAGGGGATGACCCTCTCCTATTTGGGACCTCAAAACACCATTTCCACTACTGAAATTCCTCTAAGTTTCAGTGGTGAGAAGGCCAAAAGGAGGTGGTCCCAATAGCTTAAAAGGATAGCACAAAAATAAAAACAAAGCCAAACAAGGCACAAGAGGGGGTAGACCACCCCCAACACCAACAAGGCCTTCAACAAACATTACATGCATGCAAAATCAGAACTTTTTGCAGTAGAAAGTTAGGCCTAAAACAACATGCAAGTTGGGCCAAAAGCTTAAACAAAAACAAGGGTTTTAAGGGTTAGAAGCTCGCCCTTATAGAACCACTTTAGAGCAACAACTCCAGCAGCTCTTTTGGATCAAAACTAGTCCAAGAACTCCAAAACCAACCTCAAAGGGCCTCAAAGAACAAAAGGGTGGTGTTTGAGTGTGTTTGTGTGTGCAAAAGTGTGATGAAAATGCACTTTGAGCACAAAAATGAAGAAGAAGAGCAATATAGAGACAAAGGTGTATATGTATAGCTCAAGCACTTTTTCTGAACCTAAGGCATGAGGAAGGAGACTCTTATATAGAAAAAAGGTTCAAGCTTGTTAGACAAGCTTAAGGCTCTATAATCCCTCCATACACGTATGGAGGATGCTTTGTGCCCAACACCGCACAGCTTGGCAAGAAAAGATCTTCAGGAAGCTGAAGGAAAGCTGCCGACCAATTGAAGTGGTCGGCCAGCTACTTGCACTGGTCGGCCAGCTACTTTTTCTGGTCGGCAGGAAGAGCAAGTGGTCGGCAGGTGGTTTCCAAGGCCAAAAAGTGGTTGGCAAGTGACCAAATTGAATCCCCATAAGTTATCTTTCCAATGGCACCAGCCTTGCATCAAAATTCCAACTATGCAAAAAGTTATGCCTGTTTTGGTGAAGTCGCGCAGTTTCGATCCAACTGGATTGATGCCCTACTTCAACCAACCATATCTCCCCCATCCAGACTTGGCTTTAGGAGATTATTGAGTGAAAAATGAAGCCCCATAAGTAAGATTTCCAACGGTGGTGGCCTCATAGCTGAAATCCAAGTATTCAAAAGGATAGGCCTAATTTAGCGAGGACTGCTCGATTAAAAAACCAGCTGGCCGACTAGAAAATTGGCTGGCAGGGAGGAAAAGTGGTCTCCAAGGGGAAGAAGTGGTCTCCCACCCTTATTCCACCCTCAAAGCAAGGAAACAAGGTTTGTACCAAAAACAAATCAAAAAGGATGCAAGACAAGAGTCCGGGAGACAAGGCGCGCAGTTTGAAGCTTTGAAAACAAGTCTACGGGCACCAAAAACAGTCTACGAGGGAAAAGTAGTCTACGACCACAAAAAGTGGTCTACAAGACCTTAGCGTCCCTCTAGACAAGGTCAACAAAGCTTGGTTCAAAAACCAAGCCAAAAGGAGAACGTTAAGCGGTCCCGAGACAAGGCGCGCAGCCGAAGACTCCAAAAATCAGAAACTAGTCTCCAAGAGGGAAAAGTGGTCTACGGACCTCTCCCTCCCTCCAGGCAAGGTCAAGAAGGCTTGGTCCACAAACCGAGCCAAAAACACAAAAAAGTTCAGAGGCCCGAAGGCAAGGCACTCAGCCGAAAACTCCAGAAACTCAAAACGAGCACAACATGCACTATCACCGAGCATTCAATCGATGACGTCTGAGTCTTAAGGTCGGTCAAAAATGGGGTGTCTACACTATCCCCTCGGTTTATTAGCCCTTTTGAGATCCTTGAGTGGATAGGAGAGGTCAGTTATCAGTTGGCATTGCCGCCACAAGTTTTCGGAGTTCATGACGTGTTTCATGTTACTATGCTTCGGAAGTATGAGCCAGATCCATTGCATGTATTGGATTGGACCGACTTGGAGGTAGGTGAGGATGCCTCATATAAGGAGAGACCGGTGAGGGTCTTGGATAGACGGGACCAAGTCTTGCGAGGCAAGACAATTCCATTAGTAAAGATATTATGGAAACATCACGGAGTTGAGGAAGTGACTTGGGAGCATGAATTGGGAGTCCGAGAGAAGTATCCGAACTTGTTTGTTAATATTTAAATATGTGTCGAGGTTTTGATTGTGTTAATGAGGAATATAAGCATTGTATATGTTTTAGCTTATGAAAAACATTGTATATGTTATGGACATTTTGGAAACATGTATTCAACATAAGTATTGTATATGCTTGAGAATCATGGAATGTTGTGGATGTTATATCACTTTTGGAAAGCATTATATATTCCATGTAAAATATCAAAAACATGGACCCTGGTTTAAACATTGTATATGTTTTGGAAAATTGTGAATGTCATTTTTTTTATATGGGACTTGTGTATGGAGTCAATGAGGATGGATGATCAGAGAAGGGGTCTTGGTATTGAACTTGTAAGAATAACGTTGTTGTAAATGGTCTAACTCTATTTCTAAACTTGATTTGTAATTTCGGGGACGAAATTCCTTAAAGGGGGGAGATTATAGCGATTTCAAGTTTCGACCCGTTACTTATGGTATTCCGGACTCGAATTTAATGCTTTCATATTGTTGTTTACCTCTTATTCTCCTTGTATCCCTTTGGAATTGGCTTTTGGGCTGTGGTTGTGCGTTTGGTACAGGTTGGGTGTGCTTCTTTTTCGAACCTGTGATGCCCAGATTTTGGCCTCTCCGCTCGAGCGGGAATTCTTGAGCTCGAGCGAGCTTCACAATTTTGCTTCTCCGCTCGAGTGGCCATTATTGCGCTCGAGCAGGATTTGTCAACTCAAGATTTTTTTTTGCGTGTCCGAAATCGAAGTGTGTATCGAACGCTAGAGCGCCCTCTTCCACGCACGAGCGTGGACCTTCGTCTGCAGAACTTCTAGAAGTCTGCATTCCGCCGAAGCGCGCTTTTCACGCCGAGCGTAACTCAGGTTCAACGCCGAGCGGGCTTTACGCCCAAAGGACTACGCGATAACAAATTCGAGAAGATGATATTTTGGGTCACTTTTCATATCTCTCTCTCTCATACCTCTCAAAAAGGTTTTTCTTGAGCCTCTCTCTCTAAAACTCACATTCTCTCTAAGATTTCATCTAGATCCATTGGGATTTCCACCCTAGTGCCTTTGAGAAAAGGGTAGAGGGCATCAAGATCTCTCTTTTGATCCAATTAAAAGTGGGTTTCGTCATTCTTGGAGTCTCACCCTTGCTTGGCTCAACTTCTTCCTTTGAGGTAGGGATTCTTTCTACACTTTCATGTGTTATTTAGCTTAGTTATGTGTATCTTGTGTAACAATGGTGTGATTTGGGAATGTTGTAAACAAACCTAGGGTTTGGGCATAAAATGAAAATAAGGGTTTTGAGTGAAGATGAAATAAATGTTTGTGGGATGAAAAAATGACATTATGTTATGTCTAATTTGATGATTTTGGCACTTGGCTAACATTTGGAAAAAATGGAGAGGGGGATTTGCCCTAATTTAATCAAACTGTTATTTTGTACAAATAATTGGAATGAGCATTGGAAATGTGAATTGAGAGGGTATTGAGAAGAATGGTAGAATTGGTTATGTATTAACTTATTCTTTTGGAAGTTTTGAATAAACTATCTGTTGAGGTTTAATATTTGTATAGAGATAACTGTATTGGGCTATCGGTGGAGGATAGCTTTGATTGTTTTAGAAATTCCATGTGGATTAGGTGGATTGAAACTAATCTTGTGATAGTTGTCATTGTATATGATCGTGTTATATACATTGTATATGTATGTTTGTTTGGAAGTGGAGAGGGGATGTGCTTCACGTTTGATTATCTGTTTAAATGCATTGCATATGTATGGATATTTGTTTGGGAGGAGAAAGGGGATGGACTCCATTATAATTGAGTTGACCGAAATGTCCTGGGTGAAAGTCCCGAAAGTATACATGTGTGCCTAGCTCGCGGACGAAATATTCGTAAAATGGAAATTGTAGTGCTTGTATAGCCCATCAGACGCCTCAACGCCCGGAGGATGACTCTGCTCTGCTCATTTTATGGGTCTACTACGCTCGGACTCAAATTGTCATGGTTCTAAATCTGAACCAAAGAGTCCAAATCCGGCAAATCGTTTTTGAGAAAACAGATTTTTGAAAGAAGTGCCAAACATGGACTGCTTTGCCAGATACAGAGTCGCCACCTAAATATTTTTTAATGGGGGAATTTAGGAAACCCTAACTCGGTGCCAAAGGCCACGTGTCCGTCATCACCAAAGTTGCCTCGGCTCGGGAACTTGGGTACGATTGGGGAAGGTCAGCTATGAGCACCCCCTCTCGCCCGATCAAAGATCAGCCTCTACTAACCGTGATATCTAATTTTGAAAACATTATATGTTCTTATTCCGGTTATTAGCCTAGTTTTACTATGTTATGCGCACAGCAAACAAGTATAGACCAAATCGCCTAAATTGAAACAAGACATTATGCGTTCATTTTGAAAAATGGTTTGCTACCCACAGGTAGGCTAAAATGCAGGTTTTGCCACCCTCAAGTGGGTTTTAGAAAAAGATGGTTTTGCCACTATCTAGTGGGCTTAAAACTCACAGTTTTAATGCATTATCCCAATTTAGGTAATTTGACCTCCATCCACAGGCATTCAAGCAGTTATATCACATAAGCAACTAGCCTCATGGTAATCATGCTTTTATGGCGGCATTCACACGCATGCGATATGCTAAAGCATAAAAACTCACCTAGTACTCCAAGCCAAAACAGAAACTAGTTAGTAATCATATGCATGATCCTAGTTCATGTTAAGTGGCTAATGCAACACAAGCAAAGATGCAATCTCGACGGGCTCGGCTATCCTAAGCATGGCATGTGAAATGCTACAACTATCAAGCATTCAATTTGGAATTGAAAATACAACGCAGTTTGTATGATGTACCGAGCCCGGTGCATGTAAACAAATGCATGGATGCACGCATGCATTGCATAAGGTATGCTAATTTTCAAAATGCCCTAATCTACCATCATAAGCAGGTAAATAAAAGGGAAGAAAGACGTGGGGTTGGAAGACATGCACACACTCACCCACACTTATTACACAATTGCGCCCTCACTCGGAGGGACTAAAAGAATATACAGTCCCAAATAGTACAGCCCAAATACAGAATAAATTATTACAAAGATTCTAATTATCAAATTAAATCAAATGTAAAAAGAAGGGGGCCTCAGCCCTGCCTCGGGATGCGCGAATGATGCATGCTCGATCCGTCTTGCCCGGAAAGCCCATACCATACCACTACCATTGCTTAACCGCCCCGCCTCTCCAAAGACCGCCAAAGTCCCAGGATACCTTATATGCACATCGCTTCACACCATCGCCGGATGAAAAGGCCACCGGCCATGTAGACTATCTGTCGGCTGCTTATGAGGGAGTCGGCCACCAATGCATTGCCTGGCACTCAGATCGCCGGGCCGGCAAACAATTCGCAGATTTGGTTTTTGACAAGAATAAGGATGTATAATGTATGGCATGGAATTTTGGGCACATGTAAGCATGGCTATGCCCCCTATCATGTATGGGACTCAAGGAAGTATGGCCCTTGGTCCTTGGGCCACCAATTATGCATTTTGATGCATGATGGCCTAAGGGACCAAGATTGCAATTCAATGTAAAGATGCATACAACACACAAATGAGGACTAAGATCCTATCATGTCCAAGTCAAGGGCCTTAGTGACATGAGAATTGAGACGTGTTTTGTCACTTAAAGTACAAACACCTCTCATCTCTCACACTTGGTTTGACACCCCAAACCAAGTAATGCAATGCATGTTATGCAAACATGGCTTAACAATGCAACATGATACTAAAATGCAAGGCATGCCAAATGCTATGCAACATCATGTTAAGTATACAAAATGCTAGAGCATACGAGATGCAAATGCAATGCAAACAAGGACAAATCATGTAATAGAACTATCATGCTACCACACTTAATGAAGCAAGTATGCAAAGAACATGAGACAAACATGCAAGCATGGGCTTAAACCATAAAGGGGCAGACCTCAATCCACCCCAAAATAGTGGCCAAAAGTGCCTAAAATGGACAATTATTCATGCTAACATGCAAACCAAATGGGGCCTAAGACTAAGGCACAAAATGAAGCATTACACCATCACTAACAAGACCACTCATAGCATGGAATGAGCAACCAAAAATAGATGTGTAGCATGCAAAAATAAGCCACAAAAACACATGACATGGCGACCCAAATACCTAAACATGCAAGCATGGCGAATGGCCACCCTTTAAGGCCCAAGATTACAACACTTCAAAGCATGAATGAGATGATAAATGGGGACATATAAACATGGTATAGGGACTGAAATAACATATTAAATGATTCCAAATCATCTAAATAACCTATCCAATGCATATATATGGATCACATCCTCAAGGCTTACAAGCCACAATGCAAAGCAACTACAATAAGCATGCCAAAAATGGTAAAACCAGTGGCCAACAGACCTAAAACATGACAAATCATGACCAAAAGCTTCAATAAGCCAAGCTAAAACATGAGGATATACAAGGCTAAACCCATGGCACATTTCTAGGCAAAGTAGAGCATTACAAAGCAAGTATAAGATACATGCTAAGGGCTACAAATCCGACCAAAAACAGAGATATAACATTCTCCAAAACATTCAAATAAACTTTGAAATGAAGGCATATAAGACTAAAAATGCATGTTGCCCTCTAGGCCAAGACAAAGGGACAAAGAGGGACAAAGGGGAAAGGGGTGTCCCTCCCTTATACAAGACTTCAAACCATCTTCATCACCACTGAAAATCCACTGGATTTCAGTGGTGAGAAGATCAACACAACAACATAAGCAAGACTTAAGGAAAAGGGACCAAAAGAGGCCAAACAAGGCCTAAGAGGGAGATTTCGACCCCCAACCACAAAACACCCTTAATGAAAGTTCTTAAGCATAAAAATATAAGACTTTTTCATGTTAAACACAATGCCTAAATCAGCAAGCAAGATAGGTAAAAACTTGTTGCAAAAATGGGAAATCTAAAGTAAAGTGCTCACCCTTGAAGAAACCTTGAAGAGCAGTTGGTCCAGCCACCCTCTATTGATCAAAATTAGTCCAAATGCTCAAGAATAACCCTCCAAGCCTCCCATTCTCAAGCTAAGGTGTGATAGTGTGTGTGTGAGTGCAAAAGTAAGGTAAAACTACACTTTTAGGCCTAAAAACACACACACAACAGGAGAGAGAGGGAAAATCTAGAGAGAGGAGATATATGGCAAATGTATAGATACACAAGCTCTGGTTTTTTGTTCAAAAATGGCTAACCTCTCACCAAGGGAGAGAAGGAATGTTTTAAATAGGCAAAAACAAACCAAGAAGCTTAGTGGCTAAGCAAAAGAGAAAGGGTCAAGCGGTGCAAAGGGGTCTTGGCTTCTTGGAGAAGCTCAGACAGCTGGCCAAGCTTCTCCAAGAAGCTTGGCCAAAGGGTTCAGCCTTCTAGAAGGTTTGGGGGTTCAAAGGTGCAAAAGGGTCATCCCCGTGCATGGGGAGTGGTGTGGGTGCATTCCAGCTGGCATGCACCATGCTCCAAGGGGTGCAGAAGGGTCATCGGCCAACCAAATAGGTCATCGCACAATAAAGTGCCGGTCGGCTAAACATAGTGCCGACCGGCCATTGTTTTTAAGAAACCATGGCTGGTGGTACACATATGCAGCCGGTGATGGTAGGGGAGGGCCGGTGGGGTGTGGGGATGGCCAACAAGCCATTCCCTGCCCTTCAAGGAAAAAACACAGGTGTTTGGTGCCAAAACCATACACGAAGCAGTCGAGTTAGAAGGTCCTGAGGCAAGGCACGCAGCCAAGACCTCCGGGAACTCGAGACGAACACAAACATGGATAATCGCCGAGTGTTCAAACGGTGACGTCCAAGTCTTGATGATGGTCAAAAATGGGGTGTCTACACCTACGTTTACATGGGTCACGTTTGACAGCTGCCCGCGGATGAAATTTCTGTGAAATAGAAGTTTGACGTGTTTATGCATATGTGTTGTATGATTTGAAAACCATTAAGTTGTAGCCTCAATTCGGTTGTTGGGAAATAATAGAATTGACTTATGAATGGAGATAGATAAGCGACGAAATTTGAATTGAAAGGAAATGGATTGAGACTTGAAATTGATATCTCATGAATATATATATATATATATATGCATATATTTGTGAATTGTTTCACCACATGTATTGTCTATGCACTTGTACTTATACCTTTGCTAAGTTTCATATATTGTGTTAGATGATTTCTACTGGGCTGTGGCTCACCCTATTTGGGAATAACATTTTCAGGTAACGATGGCATGCCTTTACCTAGGTAATAGCGTTGGAGAAATTTTCGAAAGCAAGAGCTTCATCTTTTGATTGTATATTTTGTAAAGCCAAGGGCTTAAGATGTAATGAGAAAAGCTCACTTTTGTTGTAACCAAGCTTAAGCTTGGAAAGGTGTAAGCCAATAGGGCATCTACCTCTATTAAACTCTTGTATCCACTAACTTCATGTAATGAAAGAACTTTATACTCTGATGTATGTTGTTATTTAAATATGCTCAAGGGTTACATCTATGGTATTATTTTGGAGGCGTTACAACTTGGTATCAGAGCATACCGGGTTTGAATACTTTAGGTACATGGGAAGTGGTTAGTACCACAATGGATTTGTCTTGCTTGTTAGAGACTTAAGTATGGATGATTATGTACTTATATGATAACATGTTTATGTGACTATATGGGTATGGGATTTAATTTCTTGGATGTTGATTGGGTCTACGGGTTTCTAGGAGTCCTGTTAGAAAGGCATTTGATCACTGTCGTTTCTAATCGAAACTCTAGCAATGCCGCGGAACGGTCATTATCCGAAGGTGAAGTTCGTATGTGCTTACGTGACTATGTGCTTATGTGGAGTGAATTACTGTTGTCCAATGTATTAGGACGCGAGTGAGTTAGCTTTGGCACATTGTAAATGTGCTAATTATCCTTGTTACCTTTATTAGGATGTCAGGACGTGGTCATAGTGGCAGGCATGGTAGGCCTAGGAGGCACGAGGTGCCTATACCAGATGACATTCCGGCACAAGAAGAGGGGGTTGGTCAGGCCAATGTGGCTAAGCCAGTAGGTCAGTAGGCCATGGACGCCTTAGCCCGCGAGTAGGCGCTCGAACGTCCTTTCTTGAGCTGGAGCGGCTAGTCTGTCGTCTGCAAAAAAAATACTGGAGGTATGTATTCTAGGCTCGAGCGGAACAAAAGTTTGTGTCTGACGCTCGAGCGTCAAACTCTCCGCTCGAGCGGACTACGCGTATATCATATCGCGAAAAGTACTTTTTACATCACTTTTTCATATCTTTTCAGCCAAAACCCTAGAGTGGAGAGTCTCTCTCTAAAATACTCTCTCTCTCTCTCTCTCTCTCTTCATTTTGACCTAGATCCTTTGATCTCTTCACCCTACACCCTTTGATAAAAAGGTGAAGCTTCTCAAGATCTTCTCTTTGAACTGATTAGAGTTGGATTTCGGCATCTTTGGGGTTCTCTCTTGTTTGGCTCATCTTCTCTCTTTGAGGTAAGGATATTCTTCACTTTGTTATGACTTTTAACCTAGTTATTTCTGGTCATGTATAAATGGTGAAATTTTGGGAGTATTTGGGGTAAACCTAGGGTTTGGTTTCAAATTGAACGAGGGGTTTCTATGTAGTGTTTCGTAGATGATTATGGGGTTTTGGATATGAGGTTATCATGTGTTTAAAATGATTAATTTTGGCCTTGGGTCAATATTTGGAAAATAGAGAGTTTTTCCCTAAAATGTTTGAAATAACTTATTTTGTATAAATAACGGAATTGATGTGAGAAATGTGAAATTGGGTGGATGTATGAAAGAATGGTGTAGTTGGATTTGTTTAAATCACTCACCTCTGAAAATTGATAAATTATTTGTTATAAGGATTGTATATATGTTTAGAAATAACTGTATTGGGCTATCGGTGGAGGATAGCTATAATTGTTGTAGAAATTGCATGACAATTAGGTGAATTGAAACTAATCATTTGAGTTATGTCATTGAATATGACAGTATGATTAGGGCATTGATATGTGTTATGGATAGTCATTGTATATGATGATGTTTTTAAATACATTGTATGTGTATAACGTTTTGGGAGAAGAAATGGGATGTACTCCATTGTTTGGGAGGAGATAAGGGATGGACTCCATTGAGAATTATGTTGGCCAGAGTGTCCAGGGTGAAGTCCCGAAATATTATGTATACATGGGTGCTGATCCCGCGGGTAAAATTTCCATAAAATGGAAAAGTTAAATTGCTTGTACAGTAGTTATGTTTATTGAGAACCACTAACCTGTAGTCTCAGTTGGATTAATTGGAAGTTATAAATTTGATCTATGAATTGGAACGAAATGTACTAATTTGAATTTAATATATGGGAATGGAATGAGATATGAGTATTGGTACCACGTAGTCATGGGAAGAATGTAAATTGGTCATAAATATCGAGTATGTTTATATATGACACTTATATCTTAGCTAAACTTCATATATTGTGATAGGCTGTTTCTACTGGGTTTTGGCTCACCCTATTTGGGAAACCATTTTCAAGTACTGGTGATATGTCACTTTCAAGGACGTAGCTTGGGAGGACTCAAGAGCTGAAGGCTCTGTTTTGTTGCTAAATGTTTAAATGTTTATTCAAGCCTTGGGCTTTATATGTGATGATACAGTTCGTTCTCGGTGGATGGACTGGACCGATCCAACCTCCTCAAGCCCACGTCCGAGTGGCCAAGCCCACCAGATGACCTGCAAGCAAGTTCAATGGGGAACGGGTTAGTCCCCCAGCGAACCCTCCGACGAGCAAATTAGCAGGTTGGGAGAAGAGATAAAGTGTAGAGAGAGATTGGAGATAGAAAGCTTAACCTTCTTCTTATCTTCGATGTTTGCTTATATCCTTTGGTAATCATTTCACTGTCCCTTCCGACGTGCCCTCATTGCCGAAAGCCCCTGCTATAGCTTGCCTTGTTCAGGGTAAAGGGGGTGTTGTTCTGATGGGGAGGTGTTGTTGCAATAAATGCTATGATGGCTACATTAATGGTGATGTGTTGTGGCAATAACTTTGCAGATCTTTGTCTGCTGATGTGGCCTATCCTTCACCTGCTACATGTCCGAGTGTCATTGGCCCTTCACGCCCAGTTGGCCTCCAGCTGTCTTGGGTTTTACCAACCGTGTTATGCACTGGGCTCCAAGTGATCGGCTTGGGGTTGTTCACTGTGGGCTGTAGCCTTTATGGGCCTATCCATGTCAGTAGTCCCCCATTCCCAAGTGCAGCTTCACTCTAACGAAGGGAATAGTAATGAGGAAGATGTGTCCGACCGTCAGGGGGGGTCGAGTCAGTGGACCGAGCGTGAAATGGTCCGACCGTGAAGGGTGACCGAGCAGCAGGACCGACCATGAGGTGTGCCGACCGCGAGGGGAGCCGAGTGGGTAGAGACAATCGTGAGGAGTGTCGACCGCGAGGGGAGCCGAGCAGGTAGAGACGATCCTGAGGAGTGCCGACCGCAAGGGGAGCCGAGCGGGTAGAGACGATCATGAGGAGTGCCGACCGCGAGGGGAGCCGAGTGGAAGGGCTGACCATGAGGTGTGTCGACCGCGAGGGGAGCCGAGTAGGAGGGCTGACCGTGAGGTGTGCTGACTGTGGGGGGAGCCGAGTGGAAGGGCCGACCATGAGGTGTGCCGACCGCAGGGGGAGCCGAGTGGAAGGGCCGACCATGAGGCGTGCCGACCGCGGGGGGAGCCGAGTGGAAGGGCCGACCATGAGGTGTACCGACCGCGATGGGGGCTGAGCGGGTGGGGGCGGGGTTTGAGAGGCGGCGTGTCACGTGATGATTTGAAGTGGAAAAGACAGGGTAAAGGGAGGAGACAGTGCATCGTGGTCGAACACGTGGCAACATCTTGGGGGGGAAGTTGGACGTTGGAGCAGAAATGAAACGATAGGTCATTATGGGTGTTGAAAATGCAGTTTTGGCAGATGATTTGAAAAGTTTTCAAACTGGCGAAAATTAAGTGGGATCCTTGGAATATGGGCAAACCGTGGGCTTTCGGCATCATTCGATTCACTTACTTGTTTTCAAAAACTCAAAACATCCCAAGTATTAGTTCTTTCGTTGCTCACCATACACCTCTGCAACACTTCTTTAACTTTCTTGCGCCTGCATCAGAAGCAATACGCAGACACACCATAGAAATGGCCCAAGAAAAGGCTGTGAATGTGAGGGTGGATCCACTTGATGAATACGAAGCAGAGGAGTTGGTGGCACGATATAGGACGGAGACGCGAATGGTGACGGTGGGGGAATCGGTGGTATGATCTCAGGCGTCCACCATGATAGCGGCTCCAAGGCCAATAAGCCAGGTAGAGCCAGATCATTGGCATACAAAGGCTGACAAATCCACAATTATTGCGGCAGAGTTGGAGGCTATCCGGGAAAAATACCAGATTCCGGCTGAAGTAGAGTTGTTGTTGCCAACATCGACGGAGAGGCCATCGGACGCCAGGCAAGGGCAGTTTTCCCTTTATGAAGAAGCTCTGAAGGGGGGCTTAAGGTTGCCACTGCCGCAAGTGGTGGTGGATGTGCTTAACCGTCTGGAGGTAGCACCGGGCCAATTGATGCCCAATGCATGGAAGATCTTGTTGGCCTATGCAAGTGCCTGGCCAAAGGCGAACGACGGGGAGGCCATGACAGTGGACGAATTCTTCGCGTGCTACAAGGCCTCGAGGCAGCAAGAGACTTGGGTGACTCTTCAGGCAACAACTGGGAAAGGGCTGGTGGCGGGGCTGCCCTCATCGATCAAGGGGTGGAGACCATGGTGGTTCTACATGGGTGCCAGTGGAGGAGTTGGAGTGCGCACCATTTAGAAGGTGCCCACCAGGTCGATGGAGCCAAAATTGGGGGCAGCAGCAGAGGAGAGGGTGAAGAAGGTAAAGGAGTGTAGGGAGAGAGAAAAGGTCAGATGGGACGAGCTCGTTCAGCCATCGGCATTGTTTGAGGCAGGGTTGGGTCCACAGCCGAACAAGGGGGACCTGGATCGAGAGGAATTGGAGGCGAGGAGAAGGGCTCAAGAGGCAGAGGATCAAGCCATCCTTCTGAAAGCCCAAAAATTCAAAGAGTCCCAAGCCGACCGACCGTCAAAACCGGTTACAAGGGAGAGGATTCGACCTCGCCCCAAACCCTTGGGAGGGAAAGACTTAAATGAATTTGTGCCACGACCGCCCCCAACAGACCCTGTGAAGGAGAGGTCTTTGAAGGAGATGGAGGTGTTAGGCGTGGTAAAGAAGAAGAAGAGGGTGAGGCGAAGTGAAGAAGAGCTTGCCCAGAAGAGGAGGAAGGAAGTGAGGGCAGAAGAGGCCAGTCTGGCCAAGCAGGTAGAAGGTAGGGAAGTAGAGGAGACCCCAGGAAGGGTAATCGCCCTTGAGGTGGTGGAGATCGCCTCAGAGGTCAGGGAAGTCGTGCCAATGGTGGCGGCGATCGGCGTAGGGGTCGAGAGGGGCGCCTCTGAACCAAGGAGGGAGGAACAACCCCAGGGGGGTCTTGCACCCCAGGAAGGGGGAATCAGTCTGAACACAGCAATTTATCATGCTCGTGCAGTTGCTGGACGGTTGGAGGGAGAAGAAGGCCCAGCCAGGGCAGGAGCAGACCGCCTGGTGAAGATTGTAGAAGAGGCAGCTCTACGCTCGACATCCAGATTCAACGAGGCGCACTGCTAAGGGGTTGTGCTCCACTCAAATAGAGGTGACTACCCTAGCAGGGGCCCTCCTGAGGAAAGCGGGGGCTGCCAAACTTAAGATAGAGGAGGCCAAGGCGTAGCTTGCAAAATTGAAGGAGGAAAGTGCAAGCTGGGGGAGTGCCCATGCTGATCTGCAAGCGGCTAAGGTGGAGCTGGAGAACACACGCCGCCAGGTTGTGTCGCTCGAGTTCTAGCTGGCTGGCGAGCAGAAGAAGTTGGATGAGGCATAAAAAGCTTGCGCAGTCGCAGTTGAACGCCATGAAGAGGCAATGATCCGTAATGAAGAGCTGGTGAGGCAGAGGGATGAGGCAGACGTTAAGGTTGACGCTCTGCAAAAGGAGTTGGAGGGGGAGCGCGCCAAGGCAGTTGAAGAGAGGAGGAGGCTTCAGAAGGAGTTGGAAGCAGAGAGAGGTAAAGCGACGGCGAAGAAAGAGGGCTTGAAAAAGGAATTGGAGGAGGAGAAAGCCAAAGCTGCGTCTGAAAGAGAGACCCTGCAGAAAGAGCTGAACGAGGAGAGGGCGAAGGCAGCCTTTGAAAGGGCGGCTTACCCCGATCTGTGCGTCGCAGCAATGGAGCAATTCAAAGGGTCTGCTGAATTTCAGATGGCAGTTGATGTTGCGGTCGCAAGTAGCTTGGCTAGGCAAGAACCTGGGGGGGCAGGCCCATCGAGAACGCATCTGCTAGCGTAACCAAGCGGTTATTGAGAGCTTCCAAAGAACAAACTTCTATAAGCACGAAATGGCTGAGTATTGGGACAGTGGCTGGAAGATGTTCAAACGTAGGGCTGAAGAGCTGTTCCCAAACTTGGACCTGAGTAGTGTGACAATTGGCGAAGACGATGTGGCCCAAACCCCCCTTGATGAGGGCATTGAAGAGGAAGATCTCGCGTCCAATGAAAAGGAAAGATCTTGTTTTCTTTTTCTTTTTTTTTCTTCTTTTTTTTTTCTTTTTTTTGAATTGATGTAATGAACTTATGTACACATTTGTGAATGAATAAAATGTCAGCTGCATTTTCAGTCGATTGCTTTTACTTGTGTATAAATCAGTGTGAACTCCTTAATGTAGAGTGAAATTGAACTTGTCTAAAAACTCAATGCAGAGTAAAGTTGAACTTATATAAAACTTAAGGCAGACTGAAATTGGACTTGTCTAAAAACTCAATGGATGAGAGTGGTTTATTAAAGTCACGCTAGATGGTGGAGGAAATAATCTAATTAGTAAATGAAACACGTGAGAACATCTTTGGAATTTTGACTAAGTAAAGAGTGGTGTAAAAACTTTGGCCTGGAATTATGACTAAGTGTCAAATTGTGATTGAGTGTTCTACTAATGCCATAATTATGAAGTTTCATTGATGATGGGATTATCTCAGTTTGGACCTGGAATTAATGTTGCAAGTAACTCACTCTGGACCAGCAATGGTGGCACTCGGTCTGGTTGAGACTTGTGATGCTTAGTCTGGGTGAGGACTGGTCTGAAGCTTTTGGACGCCTTCGATGACGAGGCTTCGATGCTTAGTCCGACCGAGGGTTTCGTGCTCATCTGGTGAGGATTTTGGTGCTCTTGCTGAGACGAGGCTCTGGTTACTCGGCCTGGCCGAGACTTTTGTGCTCAATCTGGCCGAGGCTTTTGTGCTCACCGTTGAGGCTTCGATGGTCGGCCTGGCTGAGGCTTTTGGTGCTCAGTCTGGCTGAGGCTTTTTGTGCTCAGTCTGGCTGAGGCTTTTGGTGCTCAGTCTAGACGAGACACTTGGTTTCTCAGTCTGGCTGAGGCTTTTTGTGCTCAGTCTGGCTGAGGCTTTTGTGCTCAATCTGGCTGAGGCTTTTGGTGCTCAGTCTGGCTGAGGCTTTTGGTACTCGGTCTGGACGAGACTCTTGGTTGCTCAGTCTAGCTAAGGCTTTTTGTGCTCAGTCTGGCTGAGACTTCTGATGGTCAATCTGGCTGAGGCATTTTGTGAGTGCTTCAATCAAAACATTATTGAGACACCATAGAGATAACTGAGATATATAATTGTCGGCGGGATAAAGTGTGACCCAGTTGATCAAGAAGTTACATTGGATGAGAAGATAACAAGAATGTTCAAGCATGTGAATTTGCCAAAAAGAAAACACAATAACTGAGCAATACAAAAGCAGTAGTTTATTGAAAGTAACGTTTCAAGTGTTCAGCATTCCAAGGGTGCAGGAGGTCTCGACCTTCCATGTCTTGAAGTCGGTAAGTGCCTGGACGTGGTTGGGCTTTCACAATGTAAGGTCCCTTCCATTTGGCTGCCAATTTGCCCTCAGTCGGATTTTTGGTGGCAAGGGTTTCTTCTCTCAAGACAAGGTTCCCAACAGCGAACTCCCTTGGTCGGACTTTGCCGTTGTAGTGTGTTCTCATTTTCTGTTGGTAAGAGGCCAATCTGACAGCAGTGATCTCCCTGTGTTCTTCAATTAAGTCCAGGTCTGCCCAACGGAGCTCTTCGGTGAGTGCTGGATCCGGATGTAAAACTCTGGGGGTAGGCAGACCGACTTCCACTGGAATAACCGCCTCAGCGCCATATGTTAGGCGAAAAGGGGTTACCCTAGTGGGAGTCCGAGTGGTGGTGCGGTAAGCCCATAGCACAGTCGGTAGTTCCTCAGCCCAAAGTCCCTTAGCAGCTTCAAGCTTAGTCTTGATGATCTTTAGTAGAGAACGGTTGGTGACCTCCACTTGGCCATTGGCTTGGGGATGACCCGGGGAAGAGAAACATGGTTGAATCTGGAGGTTTGCACAGAACTTCCTGTACTTGGCGTTGTCGAATTGTTTGCCGTTGTCGGAGACAATGGCGTGAGGGATGCCAAATCTGCAAACGATCGACTGCCAGATGAACTTGGTTGTGTTCCGCTCGGTGATGGTGGCAAGGGTTTCTGCTTCTACCCATTTGGTGAAGTAATCAATGGCGACAATTGCGAACTTGGTCTGGCCTCGATCGGTGGGAAGTGGACCAACCAGATCGATCTCCCATTTGGTAAACGGGTAGGGGCTGCAGAGAGTGATCAATTCCGTAGGAGGTGCATGGGGAATGTTGGCGAAGCGTTGACACTTGTCACATTTGAGCATGAAATCGGCGGCATTTTGATTGAGAGTCGGCCAGAAATAACCGGTACGGAGTATTTTGTGGGCGAAAGACTGGCCGCCCGAATGATTACCACAAATTCCTTCATGGATTTCAAACATTAAATAGGTTGCTTGGGCCGGGTTGAGGTATCTCAGAAATGTTCGTGAAAAGCCACGTTTGTACAAGACGCCGTTGACCAGGATGTAGTTGAACGACCGGGCCCTGACTTTGGTGGCCTACTGTTGGTCATCTGGGAGTTCTCCTGTTGTCAAAAAGAGAAGGATGTTAGACGCCCAAGGGATGGGTTCGTTTTGGAGGAACTGCACTACTTGTAGGTCGGGTGAAATGGCCGGGTGGGGTAGGTATTCAAGGTGGACACCATGGCTGAGATTGGACTGGTCGGTAGAGGCTTTTTTTTTTTTTTGGGTAAGTAAGTCATAAAATATAGACAATGAAATTTACACGTTTACAAGGGGCATACCCCAGGCATGCCCAACAACAAATAAAAAACAAATATAACCAACATAAACTACCACTGCAACCCCTAAAATAGGGGGGACAAGCAAGAACAATCTGAGAAAAACCCCAACCCTGCCCATATATCCTCTTTGTCCTCAAGTAACCCCTACCATCAGAGATAATAGATGGAAACTTGAGGTGGATATATGGGCAGAGATACACACAAAATAACACCACTAAGCTAATAAACAAAACAGACACAAACCAAAAAACAACCCTCAAGCCGAGTCAAAGATAATAATCAACCCCACAAGCCCCCAGTCTCTACTGCTGATAAAATATGGAATCCAATAGCAACCCACTCCTCATAGCCGTGACATCCAAGCCACTTAACCCAAGCCATGACGGAGGATAAGATCTACCCCATGAGAAATCCCAACAGAGTCACATGAAGCTAGCACGATCAAAAAAACCATAAGCCACGGACCAGGGAGTTGAAGTGAAAAGACAGTAGCCCCTCAGCAACAAACCAATACACAGCCAACAAAATCATGAGATCAATCATCACATCCCCCAGTCCCATCCTTGGTAGATCACAAGCCTCAAACCCCATGGCAGTGGGCCCTACACTCCGTGTCAGGCGTGGCAATACGATCAATTAGGACAGGTCACATGAAAATAAGAAGCAACCAGAAAACCGGTAGCTATCCTCCCGCTCATTTCCCAGTCTCTAACTCGGTTGGTTATCAAACCACTGTTCCCCAAAGCAGTGACTCCCCAATCACTCTTGGCAGAGATGGCTCAAAACCACCCTCATATCGAGTCACATGAGGATCACACAATCAATCATCATAAAATCATTAACAATAATTGATTCGCTGCCAAGAGTCTAAACAAAAGAATAACCAAAATGAACCCAATAATAGAGCCCATCTGCCCCAATATAATAGCCCAAAAGTTAAACCCAAGAACACAGGCCACAAAACATAGTGAGCCCAATAAAAGCCCACTATTTTCACCAAAAATTCCAACCCACGGATAGCCCACGGCTAAATCACGTTAGTCAAACCGTGGGCCCAAAAAATGTACCCAACGGCTCACTGTTAAAAACAATCCCACAGCAAATAAACTCCTGGAAAAAAAACCAAGTGGGCCCCAGTAACCCACGCCATGCACTCCGCAAAACATCCAAAATGAACCTAGCTTACAGCCCAATGACCAACAGTGGGCCAACAAAATACCCACAAAGAGAAATAATGTCACTCTTGGCGGAGATGGCTCAAAAACCACCCTCATCTCGAGTCACATGAGGATCACACAATCAATCATCATAAAATCATTAACTGTAAATGATTTGCTGCCAAGAGTCTAAACAAAAGAATAACCAAAACGAGCCCAATAATAGAGCCCATCTGCCCCAATATAGTAGCCCAAAAGTGAAACCCAAGAACACAACCCACAAAACATAGTGAGCCCAATAAAAGGTCGGTAGAGGCTAGCTGAGCCATCTCATCTGCTTTGGAGTTTTCCGCCCGAGGTATGTGCTTGATGTGGAAGGTATTGAAGAGGGGAACAAGGGGGAGTGCCATATCCCTGTAAGCCCGCATAGTGCCCTTCTTGGCGTCAAATTCCCCCATAATCTGGCCGACGATGAGTTGGGAGTCGCTGAACACCCGTATGTGACTGACGCCAATGTCCTTAGCAAGGCAAAGTCCTGCTATCAATGCCTCATATTCGGCCTCATTGTTACTGGCCTCAAACAAGAAACGGAGGGCACATCTGAAATAGCCACCCTCAAGGGAGGTGAGAATGAGGCCAGCCCCACTTCCTTCCTTGCGGGACGACCCGTCAACGTTGAGAGTCCAAGAATGAAGGTCTTCTGGCTCGGCAAGAGTTAGTGTGGAGGTAGTGGTTGGGGTAAGGTTGGTGAATTCCAGGATGAAGTCGGCTACGACCTGTCCCTTGATTACTGTTCGGGGGCGGTAGGAGTTGTCAAACTGGCTGAGTTACACTGACCACTACATTAGTCTGCTGGAAAGTTCTGGTTGCTACATGACCTTCTTCAGTGGTTGGTCGGTGAGGACCACTATGGAATGAGCTTTGAAGTAAGGACGGAGCCGTCTAGAGGCGGTAACCAAGGCCAGGGACAATTTTTCTAGCAATGGGTAATTCTGCTCTGCTCCCCTGAGAGCCCGACTGATGTAGTAGACCGGCCGTTGGACTGAGTCGTCTTCCCTAATAAGAGCTGCACTGACTGCGGTACTTGACACTGCTAAATAGAAGAAGAGAGGCTCGCCCGTAACTGCCTGTGAAAGGAGGGGAGGGTTAGCCATGCATTGTTTTAACTGCTGAAAAGCCTCTTCGGATTCAGTTGTCCATTCAAAGGTCTGTCGAAGAACTTTGAAGAATGGTAAGCACTTATCTGTTGCGGGAAATGAAGCGGTTGAGGGCCGCCACTCGGCCAGTGAGTCGTTGAACTTCTTTGACCGTTCTGGGTGACTGCATCTCAATCAAGGCCTTGATCTTCTCAGGGTTGGCTTCGATGCCGCGCTGACTGACCATAAAACCCAGGAATTTTCCAGATCCTACGCCGAAGGCACACTTCTCTGGATTGAGCTTCATTTGGTATTTACGAAGGGTGGCGAAGGTCTCTCGTAGGTCGGTCAGATGATCAGTGGAGAGTTTGCTCTTGACCAGCATGTCGTCAACATATACTTCTATATTCCGACCGATCTGACGATGGAAAGCAGCATTGACCAACCGTTGGTAGGTGGCCCCAGCATTCTTCAGTCCGAACGGCATTACACAGAAGTGGTAGGTACCTCGGTCGGTAATGAAGGATGTGTGTTCCCGATCGGACGGGTGCATTAGGATTTGGTTGTACCCAGAGAAAGCATCCATGAAGCTGAGCATTTGATGACCGGCCGTGGCGTCGACTAGGAGATCTATGCGGGGGAGAGGATAGCTGTCTTTGAGGCAAGCTCGGTTCAGGTCAGAGTAATCGACGCAGAGTCGCCATTTGCCATTGTGCTTGCGGACTAGGACCACGTTTGACAACCATTTGGGATAGTCTACATTTTTGATGAATTGGGCCTCAAGGAGCTTGTCGACCTCTGCGACTATAAGGGCTTTTTGGTAAGAGTGAAGAAATTGGGGCTTTTTGGTAAGAGTAAATTGGGTTATGTGCCTTCTCTTATGTGGGTCTCAAGGTACTCTTAATTTGGTCATGCCATGTCCACTACTCTCTCTCTCTCTCAAATTTGAGTGAAACTTTGGTTAAAAAAGATCTTTTGAAAAATTCAAGAACTCATCACAAAATGCCCTGTTAACCAATCATTGCTACTTGTAAAATTTCATCAGATTTGAGTCAAAAATATGGCCGTTGTAAATTTGATTTATCATTTATTTGATTTGATGAAGGATTTGGGGCTCATTTTTAGCCCCTTTCATTTGATGAAGGTTTTGAGATTTTCTTCTATAGTCTAGTTGACGATTGTATACATCAGATAACTGTTCATTTTTAGCCCCTTTTCACTTCTTTTTTCCTTTGTCTCTGCTCTCTCTCTCTCTCTCTCTTGTTTGGGTTTGGGTTTGGGGGTGAGATCCAAAAGGAAATGACTGTTCATTTCTTGATTTATAAAAGTTTGAACATATTGTTTTGGATGATTAGAAATGGTCACCTTGAATCAGATAAGCATCTCTGTCTTTCTCTTTTTAATGAATTAATTAGTTATAGTTTCCATGTTTACAAGTTGTACTGGATCATTTATCTTTTATGTTTTGTCTCTTTTCTTTTAATTGTTTTATAATGAGCTATGTGTGTGTTCAAGGTGTTACTATTTTCAACTTCATTGTAGTGCAGTTATATGAACTGGTTTTAGGTTTAAATCTCTTGGTTTGCAAAGATGCAACGTCTATGATTGCAGATAGATTATAGGTGAAGAAATGAGAGGTGATCACACCATAATTTGGTGGACCCTTTCAAACCCTTGGGGTAGTAGGAACCTTCCTGTAACATTGATGGGAAGGGTTGGGGATGGTTTGAAATCAAAACAAACTTCACATGACACAACTCTTGTTTCTAGCACTAGGGCAAAATTTTACATTCCTTAATGAGCTAAGATTAGCTCTAATATCACCCATTTCTATCTTCTTGAATAGTCTACAATTCCTTTCCCTTCCAAACATGATACATAGTACCAGAAGGGTCAACTCAGTAAACATAATCAGAGTAGCCTTACCTCCACAATTTTCCAACAGCCCAACTTAACTCTTTAGCAAAAGTCAAGCATTCTTCTACCAGGAAGAATTCTCCACAAAAGAACAGTCCAAGTATATGCTGAAAAATCTTAACCAAAAAAATAAATGATCGTGATCGGACCCATTGCACAATACACTTGTTTTCAAAAACAATCCCCCACTTAAACAACCTACCCATTGTGGCCAATCCTCTCTGAACAGCAACCCATTACACAAAGCTCCACTTAGGAACATTTTGAGGAAACCATGCCAATTTATGTCAAGGGACAATAGGGTATACTGTTTGAATTGCTTGCCAAGATGAAGCCACAGTATATTCACCATTACTAGAGGGTAGCCAAAACCTGAGTCAGGCCTATTAGGATTCAATACTGAAGCTAGCAGGTATTAGCTTCAATCTCGAGCGTAAATCCATTGCACAAAGCTCCACTTAGGAACATTTTGAGGAAACCATGCCAATTTATGTCAAGGGCGATAGGGAATACCATTTGAATTGCTTGCCAAGTGAAGCCACAAAGATATTCACCATTAGTATAGGGTAGCCAAAACAGTGAGTCGGGCCTATTAGGATTCGATCTGAAGCTAGCAGGGGTATTAGCTTTAATCTCATTAATAACCACTCTTCTACCTCTAGGCCACTTCCAATTCCCAAAATTAATGATAGAGGAAACTCGCTATTCACAGCCATGCCCATATGAAAAGCAACCCTTTCCCCATATTTCTTATTCAAAGTACCCAAGGGATGCCAATTATCAAATCGCGGAAATGTAACAGTGCCATCACCAATGATATATTGATCAAAGGCTGCCCCACGCCTCTTAGTTCAAAAAGTTCTGACAGTCCAAGATGCCTCGGTAGGAAGACACTTACCCTTAATTACACAAGTATGGACCCACTTAACCCACAAAGAATCAGCTTTCTTACTTAAAGCCCACAAAGGTTGTCTTAGCATAGTGGCCTTATTCCACTCTCTCAAATTTTTGAATCCCAAGCCCTCTTGACCTTTGGTGCACAAATATGCTTCCACGTCACTTTTGCCTCTGTAGTACCTAAACTCACTCCTGCAAAAATTCTTCAAAAGTTTGTCAATACTACACAATACAATTGGCAATTGAATCTTTGAATAAAATGGAGATTACAAGTTGTACTCGGCCCTATATGATAGACATATTTAGTGGTCCAACTCTTTACCTAATATTTTGGACTTCAACAATTCACAGTCCTGGGAGGTTAACCTTGTAGATGCAAGACGGACTCCCAAATACTTAGTAGGAAATGCCCTTCAGAATTGGTAAGATATTTTTTAAACTAATAGTCATAGTCTCGAAACCCCACAAAAAATATGGCGGACGTCTGAAGGTTAGGCTTCCACCGACATATAGAATAATTCTGCAAAGTATCCTCAATTAGCGAAAATAATTCTCATTAGCACCACAAAAGATGAATAATTCATTAGCAAAAGCCAAATGTGATGTTTCAAGCCTCGATGTTTAGAATGAAAGCTTAGACTACCATTTCCAACGTCCCACTTTAACAAAGAACCGAGAGATTTTATTACTACCAAAAACAAATAAGGGGACATAGGGTCCCTTGCCTTAGACCCTAGCCACGGAAAATAACCCTCCAAATCACCATTAATCACAACAAAAAACACTACACACCGCTGATCCAATCCACAAACATTTCAGAAACCCCATGGCCACCAAAGTATCAAACAAAAATTCCAATCAATCGAATCATATGCCTTCATGATGTCAATTTTAATAGCACATCAAGGCATACCATCATCTCTAAGATAGTTCTTCACAAGTTCTGCATTAACAGAACATTATTCAAAATTGATCGCCTTTAATAAAAGCCGATTAGGCCACACCAATCACATAAAGAAACTCAATTGCTAAAACTAAATCCTTCCAACAACATCCCAATTTTTCCGTAAAAATAAATAAATAAATAAATAAAACAAAGATTATACCCATCAGGTCATGGGGCTTTATCCCGTTGATTGAAAACAAAGCACCCTTATTTCTTCATCACAGACAGTCTGAACTAAGCCAGTTCTTATAAAAATCAATGATGCCATGCTTAATCTCTTTAGGATCATCCAAATTGTTTCGAAGCACCAACCAAGCTTAGAATCTTGTTTTGCATCCTATAAATATTAACTTTGTGATGAACAAACTTGGAATTTTGATCCCCCAAAGCAAGCCATTTTACCCGAGCCTTTTGTTTTCTAAAGGACTCTTGAATAGCAATTCAAGGTATGTGCAAAGAAGGTCCTTCTCTTGACTCAACAAAACACCTCTGAACTTTGTCTAAAGCTCTTTTAACTTCCAACCCTTTATTATCTATATGAGAATACATTCAACTGTTTCAATTTGAGATATAGTCTAGCCATAGCGAACCGACCCACATCACCAACCATGAATTAGCAAGTAAAGAAGGAAAACTCCAATGTCTCATTTAAAAATCAAAGAATTTAGAGGGTTTCCTTCTATTTGAATCATACAAAACAATCACAGCGATAGGGCAATGATCTGAAATACGGAACATGCATAACACTTCACAAGTAGAAAATTGATCCATCCAAGCCATATTCACCAAAGCCCTATCAATCCTACTTTTATTATGACCCAAGCCACCCCTTTTATTTGACCAAGCAAACCAGCACCACCCTTTAGCGACCAATTCTTTCACTTCAATATCCACAATACATATATTAAAATCGGCATCAAGAACGACTTCAAATCCCTCAGTTCATCCAAGCATTGTCCCCAAAACAAACATGTAAATATCGTAGCTCAGACCGCAATCTTCTCCGATCCACAATGTTCTTAAAACCATAGACAATAGTCACATAACAAAGTTTTTTTACTAACTAAACTCTCAGTCAAAACAGTAACGACTTGGTCAGACTTCATGAATTCAAAAACCTACAATCTATCAGGGTTCCAAGCCAAAATTACTCTAGCTGTGGAAGAGATCCCAATGACAAGGAACACAATGACTAATAGTAGTATCCAAGTTCGCAGACTAAATTTTGGTCTCCACTGTACCAACAAATCTAATTGATGATCAAGAATCAAGGATTTAACACCTTGCTGCATAACAGGGTCATTAAGACTCCCTAAGATTCCAAGAACCAAACTTCAGCCCCACGTTTAGGCACACTTTAGGCTTCAATTCCTGCAACTGATCCTTTTCAATCATTTGAGCTGATTACTTAAGCATTGGAATCCTCCAAAACATCATCTTCTCCTTCCACAGACCCATGAGAAGGCCCGCGTGTAAAGACGAAGATTCTCCATTCAAAATAATTCAAAAGCATAATCATTTTTCCGCCTTTGCTTTATGTCAATCATTCTGAAAATATCTTTACTTTACAACCACGCAAACCACCAGAAACATGACACGTGTATAGCACTATCCAGCAAAGGAATCAAAAGTACTCACACCTGGGTCCGAGTGTGACTTCCTTTTAACCCCATCCATACACGTGTCCACAAGTACAACAATGGACGGCCCAGATTAGTGCGAAGGAAAGGGGGGGTTGCTGGTAATATTAATATAGTGCACCCCCAATCACACCATTCATACCATGTTTTTTAACTAATAGGGAGCCCTTGTACAGCCGATGTGAGTTTACTGTTTACTAAATGCCTCGCCAAGCCTCTTTTCGTTACCCACAATGCCCTTGCCCAAAAGAACATCTCTTAGAACTCCTCCAATCCCTTCTCCGAGGGAGCTCCACGAAGATGGAAACCCTGACCTTCATGCCATGGTTCACCCCAGGCATCATGATTAAGCATACAATCGGAAGCACTATCCAAACAATTGTCATCTTGCCCCATAGCAGTCACAATAATTGGTAGAGTTGGCAAAACCTTTGCACCAGAACTAGACACATCTCCAACTACCACATTCAAAATTTCAAACACGTTAGAAACCTGAGACATGCTCTGCTTCTTGCCAAGAGAAGCATTAGAACCAACTAATTTCAACATAGATCCTTGCCAAATATCACATGCAGATTTAGGACAAATAGTAGTGGAAGAGGAATCACAATCAGAAACTGCCTTCTTATCCAATCTGAATCTCTGTCTGCAAGGGCCTCCCCTTATACCTGTACCTTCTTTCCACAATCAACCTCATTATGCCCAAACACGTTACACACTCCACATCTACTAGGATGTCATGGATACTTCAAAGTGACCTTAGCAAAACATAAGTCAATGGAGTCAGACAAATCAACATTGACATCTACTTCAATGCAAGTCATAGCAAAATTTAATTTTTGACAATTTTCCATGAACATATCTGCATACAAAGCCCTTCTCATTCCATAGTTCCAAGGGAACATTAAAACATTGAACCCACAAAGGTACATGAGTAGATCCTTCTCTAACTTCATAGGAGGCTACCATTGCTTCAGAATTATCAATTTCCCTCCAAAGTGCCATGGACCAGCTTCAACAACTTGTCTGTAAGCTCCATCCTTCTTGAATTGAAAGAAGAAAGACCACTGTTCATTAGAAAAAAACCTCAGCCAAACCATACTTAGCTCATATTTTAAAGGAAATGTGCTCAGCCAAAAAATGCAACTTCTTATCCAAAAAGTAGCCCACTATGCATTCATTCCATCTCTCAGCACCAAGGCTTTTCTCTTCCCCCAGAAGAGACCATGGACCAGCTTCAACAACTTGTCTGTAAGCTCCATCCTTCTTGAATTGAAAGAAGAAAAAGCCCTGCTCATTAGAAAAAACCTCAGCCAAACCATACTTGGCTCATATTTTGAAGGCAATGCTCTTCACAGCCAAAAAATGTAACTTCTTATCCAAAAGAGACACAACTACCTTCTTATTCCTTAATGAATGAGGATAATAGGAGAGGACATTCTTTCGTACTTCTGTTCCTTTGTAAACAACTTCTCTTTCCATGAAACAGCACCAAAATCTTGGCCAGTCGTGAACTTATCAGGTTTATCAAAACCTGGACTCCAGTCCACTTGCAAGTCGCAACACTTTACATGAGAATTCTGTCAGTTCTCACTGGGATTTCTTCTCTCTCTGTTCTCTTTAATAACTTTCATCTTTGTGCATGATCAATACTCTTGCGGGAGCCATTGTTTTAAAATAGGGACATTGTTAGTGATTATTATCTAGAATGAATTAGTCCATCTTAAGGCTAATGACCATTGGAACATAGAAAGGAATAAGTAGAGCATGAGAATTCTATTAGTTCTCACCGGAATTTTTTCCCTCACCGTTCTCTTCAAAACTTTCATCTTTGTTTGTGCGTGATCAAAATACTCTTACGGGATCACTTACGTTATTCTCCATTGTTTTACAATAGGGACATTGTTAGTGATTATTATCTAGAATGCCAATCATTTGATCCATTCTGTTGAAGGCGTTAAATGGTGACTTTTAACATCCTGAGGAACTCCACGACACTAGTAGATGGAAAGATATACCCATCTTTACTTCGGGGTTATTAGTCTAGCTCTTTCATTCCATAGGCATAAAGGATATAACCTGTTGTTTCAAGAATAGCAATTCTTGACACCAAATTCCTCGAAATACCTAATGTGGGTATCTATATTACGCTTGACACATGGCGAGCCCTACGGGCGTCACGTCATCACCATCACACATCCACGTGGCAAACCCTTGAGGCACCACAATGACTTGGGGTTGTATGCCTAGCCTAAACGGGGCCATGCACACCACCAAGTATGAAAATAAGGTCACAGCTCACTTTGATAGAGCTGGCTCACCTAGAGCTCTCCATGGAACTCAAGGAAATATATTCTTTACCCACTTACCCCAGCTCCATAGCAACATAGTTAGACTCTTGGCTCACCTATGTTTGGCTCACCTACGTTTACGTAGCTGCCTAGGTTAGGAGCAGGACCTAGGCACTCCTGCTTGGGATCATTGGAGGATTATGGATTAGAGGCTAAGGCCTCGGGATCGTCAAGGTCGTGTAGCTGTCTCCCTGCAGTGGCAGCTCCCCCTTTGACCTAGCTTAGAGAAAGGGACGTTGACCTTATACTTACGTCTGATGCACATATGATACGCCTCTCAAAAGATATCATACCTATAGCTGTAGCTTCTATGATGCAACCTGAATCATAGGACATAGCTAGTAGGACTGATATCACCCTCCTGTCGAGTCGAGGAGAACTCGCCACCTTTCCTCTCTAAGCCTGCCTTGGTCTTCTCCTCATCCTTCTCCGGTGATCTCAGGCCATTGAAGTACCTACCATCTTCCCGAAGGTCAACGACCCCCTCTAATCTCTACAACCCACATTATACTCCATTGGGGAAGAGTGCTGCCCACTTTACATGACACCCAAAAAGAACACCGGAACTGGCACGGCGACATCCCAAGGCTTCCATGGTGGCAGTAGGGAGACTCTGGTGCAGACCTCGGAACACAACCCCGATGGATTTCTGGAGGAATAATCCTCTCAATCGGCCATAGTGGAACAACTCCATGCATTGGTTAAGAGCGTCACCTCTCTCCAACAAAACTAACAACTCTTAATGGATGCCCTACTAGCCTTACAAAGGGCACCCACACTTCCATCATCATCTAACCCCTTTTCATCACATCATCACAAAATAGCTTTCTGCCATCAGCTCAGAATGGCTCAGAAGCTAACCCTGCTCCTCAAAACAACTTGCAAAACTGTCACGCCCCTAACTTGCCCCTAAAAATTTTGGCATGACCTAACCAGAAATAGACACTTAACCTGCCTTATAGAATAATCGGGGCCTGAATGGAAGCGCTAAAACAATAAAATAACGTGCAGATACATCCATTGAGCTACTACAAATATGCCAGGACCACGATTCAAAATTAAAACTCATAGTGGACATGCGTCTGTGATTAAGTTACATACACATCTACAAATTTAGCCCAGAGATTGGGCATTCAACAAAGTACTCGATACAATAACTGGCTAACAAGCATTAGTACAAAATGACAAGGTCTACCAAAATTGCCCTAGCATGAAAAAGGCTTCCCCAAGTGCCTGGTTGTCCTTAGGTTGACAAAAGACATACGATAACGGTGCGAGGACTGACCCCCAAGTTGATTTCCCTACAGAATCAAACAAAATAACAAAATGAGACTAGCTCAGTGAATAATAATACTTAAGCAGTTTAAGTACCAATTGTAATTACAATGCATGGCAGTACGTTCACAAATTGAGATCCCAAAAATGCGTCTGATATGATTTTACTTTTAGGACGGCCTCTGGCCCAATATTACAGTTATAACAGAACGGCCTATTGGCCCAGAATTATCAAAACAGCCTTTCGCCCCTTTTTGATTCACAGATTCACAAATTCATGTTTCACGTATCAGCCCTTTGGCCTCATAACTTCTTAGTTCACAAATTTATGTTTCACATATCAGCCCTTGGCCTCATAACTTCTTAGTTCACAAATTCACGTTTCACATATCAGCCCTTGGCCTCATAATTTCACAAAAGGCTCGTAGCCATATTAATTCACAAACGGCTCTAAGCCACATTGATTCACAGAAGGCTCTAGGCCACATTGGCTCACAAATGGCTCTAGGCCACATCGGTTCACACATTCATAATTTCCTTGGTACAATCCAAAAGTTCACAAGATTTCACATATGACGTGCATAACTTCACAACCTTTTTGATGTTTCCACAAGTTCATAATGGTTCACTTATCCACAGCTTTACCATTTACATCCATAACTTCATAAAGATTCTCATTCATAGTGTAGCTATGTTTTGTATCACCACAAGTTTGACAACAAAGTGTGTAACGTCAAGACATAACGTCAATACATAATAAATTGCGTAAAGATTCATTGAGGTACTATTACTCACAGTGTTGTTGCGGAGAGGTGGTTCCTCCCGGAGTGTGTCCTGTACACAATCATAACTTATAAGTTAGTTCTCTTCTCTCTTAAATCAGTGAGAAACCACATTACACTTCATACGAATTTATAATCACTTTAAAAGCATCAGAAAATATTCTAAAGAGTCAAGCACGCAAAGCTAAACAACACACTTTATTTCTGAAAATAAGCCTCCCCGCTCGAGCACCACTTTGGCGCCGGCGGTATCAGAAATCCACCAAAGCTATTTGGAAGGCGATTTTCCCTTTCGGCGGGCTTTCCTCCTTCAGCGAACCAAGCAAAGTTCCGAAAATCTGGACTCCCAATGTGAGGTTCTCTAACTTCTCCTTTGCAAAACAACTTCAAATGTGGGAGAGTCAAGGCCCATAACACTTGAAAACAACTTAAATTTCCATTTAAACAAAATCCACATGCAACAATACAAGATCAAGCCTGAAATTGAGATGAAGACCATGAATATACACATACAAGCTTCATTCCTTAACATTTATGGTGATCTCCCCCCAAATATAACAAATATAAACATGATACCATGGGGTAATGATACAAAATCAAAGATTGAAGTAGAATTTCATACAACACCTAAATTTGGTGTCAAAGTAACCCCTTGAGGAGAAACCCTCATTAAGCAACATGATTCATACATAATCATCAATTATAAACCTTAAGTTACCTTAACAAGAAGAACTTGAACTTACTTTGATTTAAATTCCACAACACCAACAATTTGCCAAGCTCTTTGTTGAATTGCTTCTTTCCCCCAATTCTCTTCTCCCCTCTCTCTTATTTTCTCTCTTATTTTTCTCTCCCAAAAAGGGTCTCACGTTTTTCGATCTTAGGGCCAAAACAAGACTTAGATATATAACAAAATATCAAAGCATATAAGACAAAAATCAATCGTTTTATCATTCCAAAATTGAAATTTCGTAAACATGCCTAATATTACCAGAAAATTATGCTGATCACAGATATATAATTAATTTCAGATAATTAAGAGCCGTTAAGATGCCTAATTTCTAAGTCAAACGTGTTAATGGTGACAGATAGTTTTCTTGTGAAACAGATAGACTTCTTTTAAACTTGGGATTTACTTACTTAGCCATAATTCCACATGGAAATTCACAATAAGCATATAACTATACAGAATAAGGAAGCCGAAAGTATACCAGGATCATAGACGAGGGTCGGGTTATTACAAAAACCAACCAAAAGGACAGATAGCCGCTCCGCACCCCTTATCAGCTCCAAGCCAAGCACCCTCACCACAAGTCGGTTTGGTCGGCGGAACTCCCACCGCAGTGGTTTCAACTTGCTCTCTGGCTCTCCCGCCAAACCAGGTTCTTTTAGTCCAACCCCTGACATTAGACAAAGTGAAAGAACACATATACAACCTACTTTAGACATACAAAGGTCAGGTCACATCCCTACCTCTCCAAAACTGGACCTCTGTCCCCCTTACCCTATTCATATCGCAAGTCTTCCATATCCGACAGGGTACACTGTATCAAAGTTTATCCGTTTTGACGAACGAAAAGGAAACGCTAGGGAACACGTTTTGCACTTTCTCAACGTCTTTGGTGCCCACTGATAAGACCGAAACCTCCGCATGAGAGAGTTCTCCAAGTCCCTCACAAATCGGGCGTTCTCATGGTATGTATGCCAAGTTAAATGGCTCTATCTCTTCGTGGGAGGACTTGGTAAAAAAGTTTTATATCAAGTTCTTTTACGTCGAATAAAGGCTAACCACTCTTCATCTTATAAGGGAAACACAACGACTTAGGGAGGACATTCTTGTTTATGTTCGCCACTTCAGCGAAAAAAGTAGTAGACATTCGACACGATAGAAGAACATCAATTGGTGTCAATGTGCATCAAAGGAATGCTCACGACTTACAAGCTCCAATTGGTCAACCATCATTTCCCTGACTTTTCCGCCTTATGCACGACAGCACGAAACATAAGTGAAACAGTAAGATCGGGGGTACGAAAAGAAGCTCCACAGCCTCATTCATGGTGGGCAACAACACCTCCACCTTCCTCATGGAGGCCTAACCAACACAACCATGCGGTATATGTAGCAAAAGGTTCCTTTGGAGGAAGAACAAATCTCCAAGCAAAAAAGAGAAAATTTGATCAAGTTCCCCCATCACTGTCGTCTCGGTGGATGAGGCACAAGCACTCCTCAATGCCTGGGTAGAAGATGGAAAAGTTCATCTCCCTGAACCAAGGCGACCTACCACCGAAAAGGATCAAACATGAGCAGACTATTGCATATACCACCGTTCCGTCAAACATCCTACCATGGAATGTTAGGTGCTCAGATCCCTAGTTCGAAAGATGATGGCTGACGACGCTTTGGAGCTACCTTGTCACCAAACAAAGGATGTCTTGAAAGATACTCTCCCCCGTCACAAAAACAATGGCAAAACCAATGGTGTGTGAGCTCTTTGAGCTCGCAACTCCCACTTGTCCAAACTTCGAGACCAGGCATGCGATAGTGCTTAAGAAATCGACAAAGTTCAAATGGTTCTTCGACCAATTCGGCTTGTCTGAAGCAACACGTTTCGAAGCTACCAAGGCCTTGCGGAGCAAAATGGTGAGGCATGCATGAGTGTAAGTGGATCGGTTTGTTTCAAGATAACTCCTTGGCAATAATATAACCTTTACCGAGGCAAATATGCAAGTATTGTTCTGACATAACTATCCCCTCTACGTCCCAGTGTTAATCAATGGGATAGAGTTTCAAAGAGGATTCATGGATGGAGGGGCTTCACTCAATGTAATTCTACTTTCCAGGTAGCTGGGATCTCACAAAAACACCTAGTCAAACAATCCATTTCCATCACTGGTTTTGGAAATCAAAAAATCAAAACCATTGGGCATGTTCAATTAGACTTATCAGTAGGACCAATCCGCTCCACCACTAAGTTCCATGTCATAGAAGCAGAAACGACCTATCTTAGGGAGAACTTTTCTCCACAGATATGCTGTGATCCCCTCCACCTACCATCAATGTGTCAAAGCAATTTACAACAATGGGGTAGTAGTCATAACTGGCTCTCAAAAACCCTTTCGGGTAGATGGAGCTCACATGGCGGACGCAATGTTTTACAATCATGTTGACGGGGATGAAACCCTTTTGCCACTTCGAGGAACTCCAATACCAAACTGGGATGACCTCTCTGAAGAAGATGTATCACCACCTCGCAGAAAGACGTTTGCCAGGTCAGGGCCCTCAAAAAAGCTCCCTAAAGTGACCAGGCTTCAAACAGAGGATGGTAGAGTGGTATACCGTTTATGATGGTCCTTGGGGTTGGCAAACGCTAGATGCAGTAGTAATCGTTTATCACGAACCAAATGAAAAAGATCACCTTTGCTGCGTTCTATCTACACTGGCCCAACGCCCTCGAAGGGCAAAGAATAAAAAAAGCAAGGACAAGAGAAACAGAAAGAAAAAGAAAGCCATGGTTCCTTCAGTAATAGAAAAACATTTTGACAAATCCAATGGTCCTTCAATAAGTCATTTGGATAGAGTTAAAGGCTCAAATGTTGAGTCCCTCACTAAGGTAGCCACTTCACCCCCTGACCAAGCCCCCACCAGCTCGATTGCAATCCCAAAGAAAGATGGATTACAAGAGGTTAGGCCTACTCCAGAGTGCTTACGACACGGCCCCCGGCCCTAAAAGCAAGAACTGGAAGAAATCAACATAGCCCCTGAGGGAAAACCCAAGCGTCTATCTTCATTTGCAAAGATTTGCTAGAAGAACAGAAAGGGCCCCTTGTCGAGTTAATCAAGAAGTATTCGGAGGTTTTTGCATGGGCATATGAAGAAATGCCAGGCCGACAAAGACTAATGCACCGCTTGAACGTCATCCCCCTGGCTCACCCAGTCAAGCAAGGTGTAAGATTTTATAAGCCTGAGGCAAAGCTTAACATTAAAGATGAAGGGGAAAGCTGTTGTGTGTCCGTCAAAGAAAGCCATCAAGAAGTTACCAACTAAGGCAAGTGGGGAAAAAGCTTCCGCTGCTAATCTTGGTTCCGTGCTCCTTACTTTGGAGGACAATAGGACTGCTAATAGCTCCTGAGTCTACTCCAGAGTGCTTCTGGCAACAGTTGGAGGACAATGGGACTGCTAATAGCTCCTGAGTCTATTATGCGCGGTTGCACATAGAGCGCGACCTCTACGTGTGTGTATGCATTTCCAGCCCACTCTTTCACTAAGAATGGTGGGGGTTTTGATACTTGGGCTGAGGTTTCAAGGTGATTTTAAAGAACGCCAGCGTGTGCCATAGTGGCAAGTATTGGGTTGAATGTGAGGAGAGAACCATCATGGTTGAGTGTATCATTTTCCCATTGGAGTTCCAATTCTCACACCTTTGTTGCTTAGTAAGGGAAATTGACACATTGGAGGATGTTTGCGCTTTGATGGGTTTACCTCTGCTTGGTATGGCGGATCCTCTT
The DNA here is from genome assembly GCA_025200525.1 of Camellia lanceoleosa. Classification (NCBI taxonomy): domain Eukaryota; kingdom Viridiplantae; phylum Streptophyta; class Magnoliopsida; order Ericales; family Theaceae; genus Camellia; species Camellia lanceoleosa. Next base: position 64,279,529 of record CM045772.1, read on the forward strand.
GCCAATATATTTGTCCCGAGTCATCTAAAGATTATATCCACTCTGAAAGCCTCATTTTCAAAAGCGGTATTCCTATTGAGCGGCTATGACAAAGGAGGGGAAGTACATTGGTCCGCAGCGTCGAGAACATTGTAAGAATACTTTTGGAGGGGGTGGCTACGATACTAGTATCGAGACTTGCCACTATGGCACCATCGCCGGCGTTCTTTAAAATCTCCTTGAAAGAAGGATCGGTTAGCACCTCCTCAGCCCAAGTATCAAAACCCCCACCATTCTTAATGAAAGCATAACTATCATGAGCTGGAAATGCATACGGGGTCACGCTCTATGTGCAACCGCATAATAGACTCGGGAGCTATCATCCCCTCCGCCACGGTTTTTTACCTCAGGTACTCCCAACAAAATCTGAGATAGATTGATAGTCCCATTGTCCTCAGGTACTCGACAGAAGGCACTTCGAAAGTTTCTTCCCCACTTGCCTTGGTTGGTAACTTCTTGACGGCTTTTTTCGACAGACACGCAACAGCTTTTCCCTTGTTCATCTTAAATAATCAATCTCTACCTGCATCATGCCAAATTGCAACAAGTAAGTTTTGTATACATGATTCATATTTACACAAAAAAAAAAAAAAAAACTGTCACGCCCCAAACCCGCCCCTAAAAATTTGGGCATGACCCATTCGAACATAAACACCAAACCTGATAAATAATATCTACGGGGCCTGAACGGAAGCATTTAATATGATATAATAGTATAAAATAATATCCATTGAGCTACCACTACTATGCCAGATCACGCATGAACATAAAGCAGATAAATATACATTGACGTATATCTGGAGATAGCTAAATACATATTCATATACATCAAGCTTAATAAACACTTAGGGTATAAATTAAGACTTAATAAAACTCCAAACTTAAACGGTCAACATCTAACGGCTTAGACACCCAAGGCTTGGCAACTGGTAACGGAAGCCACAGGTTAAGGTTGACCTCCAGGTTGAGTGCCTCTGTAAATGCAGACACAAAATAAAGTGAGTCAAGCTCGGTGAATAATAGTACGTAAATCATGTAATGTTCAACCCAAACAATAAAGTATATAATCGGTATATATGATTAACTACGTTCAGAATATATCTCAAACAACATGGGTCCAGCTTTTCTTTAACAAAGCAAATTTTAAGCCCGTAGTAACGAACGCATAAAGCGTGGCGGAATGCATAAAGCGAATGTAACGCCATCGCCCGAAATATCCGAATAGCCTTCGCCCGTAACGACCTTTTCGCCCGTAACGTACTAATATATACGTAAACCTTTTTATTATTACATTTCCATATTTTTCAGTTAATACAGAACAGTCTCAAATTCATATGAACATGGTAAGACCATAGGATACACAAATCATCTCATGGCTTATTACACATAGGCATAATCGTCTCATCACTGACAAAACAGAAGGAGTCAGAATACATGAGCCTTATTGTTTCTCTTGTTCACCCACAAATCAATGCAGATAGTTTACGGACAGTAGAACATTAATAATGTTGCCAATAGTAAGTAATCCCAATTAATCAAAACAACATTTCCACTACCCTTTTTGTTCACTTAAGTCCATCATCTTAATAAGTCTTCCCTTTATTATGCGACATCATACATAACTTTTAGATTAGTACATTACCGATAATCGAATCAGGCGAAACACGAATAAGGCCAACTCTTTCCACGTTCACATAGGTTACATCAATCCTCAATCCACATACATGTCACCATATTTCCACGGAGAACAAAATGTTATTAACAATGATTATTAATGCAAAATAATGTACGTATGGAGTACTATTACTGAGAGTGATTAGACGCTTGGTCTGCGTCAGTAATTGTCGCTACACAATTCATCATAATACAACACCATTTAATTGCCACTATTATTCAATACAACATTATCCAACATAATCAACATCACTTGGTTCATCAATACAATTTACGACCTTACATAATTCACAATAAATCCTTGAATCCTATTTTATCATTCTAGAAACAAAGTCATAACATCTATATCATTAATTAGATGATTTCTCTAATTTTCCTTTACATGATAGCATAAATTCCAACATTTATAACAAATTCATTTGCAATTCTAAACATAGCTTTCAAACATTTCCAAATTCTAATTCAACTTGAATACATATCATTCAACACTTAAATTTCGTTACTCTACCTTCCACTTGAGCCAATACATTGATTATCAACACTAATCAACTTAGGGTTTCCAAGGAAATTGGGGGTTTCTCTTTTCTTAGTGAAATCACCAAATCAACAATTACTATATGCCAATATGCTAAAACATTCAACATCCTTTGAGAAGTAGAGTGGAAGCCCCAATTGTGCATAGACATTAAACCATAAGTGTCCCTAGCCCATAATTAACTCAAGATTCCAAAATGTCACCAAAATCTCAAGGTACCAACGAAATCACTTCGAATCATAAACATTCAAGGCTAAGAGAACCCCTTACCTCGAAATTAGAAGCAAAGAAGCTAGGTTGAACGCAACCTCTCGAAATCCCAAAATCTAATCGGTTGGAAAAGTTGATCTTCACTTCTTCTTCTTTCCTTGGTGGAAAATCTAGCTCAAATCTAAGGAAAAAGGAAGTATTTAGATCAAACCTCTAGGGTTTTCGGACCTAGAGAGAAAAGAGAAGAAGGAAAAGGAAAATGGAAGAAATGATCCAAAAATCTGGTTTAAAACTGCTGTCCGTAATCTCCGCTGAGCGAGAAATTCCGCTCGAGCGGACTGTTTGACCTGATTCCAAAACTTTGAACAGTATAATTCTCTCATTCGGACTCCGTTTTAGGTCATTCTTGTGGTCAAATTGAATCCCCGGAGATAAGCTTTCCAATGGTTCTAACCTCACATCTAAATTCAAAGTGTGGAAAAAGAAAAGGTCAAAAGAGTGACGGTTGGTCGTAAATGAATTACTCAAATTAAGGTTTTTGGTTCAATCTTACTTTACCCTCATCTTATCATCTCAATCCATATCCCAAAATAAGATAAGAACATTTCAAATACACTAAGAAGAACATCAAAAATGAGTCCACATGCTTCAGAATCAACCTTACTCAGGCGACCCGCTCGAGCGCCCAAATCTTGCGCTCGAGCACGCAGACCAACAAAGTCGTCCGCTCGAGCGTAAACTCCCCGCTCGGCGAGAATCACAACTCCTAATCTCGGGCCGTCGAAAATTTGGAAACCCCAAAGTCCGCCGAGGCCACCTCCGCTCGGCGAGGAAAGAATTTCGGTCGTTACATCCTTCCTCCTTACAAAAATTTCGTCCTCGAAATTGAGAAAACCAAATAGAAAATAGGTCAAACATATGCGTAAACACACGTAAGGCTCCAAAACTCGATCCACACTTGGGATAGAAAAGGATTACAAATACTTTCGATCAACATATACGCATCAAAATTCCAACGGCCAAGGAACAACACTAACCAATTATAATCCCAAGGCCCATAACAACTTCTCAATTTCAAAAACAATTCACATTATTCGGTCCACCACCAAAATTCAATCACTTCAATTAGCGGCAACACCAACTCTTTATTTCATTGAAACTAAAACATAGAATAGTGAGGACCATCATACAATTACTTCTTAAAGACACTCACATAGAGGCCCCTACTCAACTTCAAGAGAGGTCAATCAAACATTCAAACATACCTTAAACTTTAAAATCTCTACACCCTTTTCACTTTCTCATTTACTTTTTCTTCTCAATCCTTATTTCTTTCTAGGCGAAGAAGACTTGGATACATATATAGATGATCATACATAAAACATATGGGATACAATTCAATCGTTTAAGCATTCCCAAAATGGAAATCTCGTAAACATACCTAAGATTACATAAGAAATATGTCGTCACAGAATACATGATCAATTTTAGATAATGAAACCTTTAAAGTTTCAAATTCCTTGTTCAATTATGCGAAATGAGTTCCCTTAGCATGCGTTAAGTTCCTCGTAATGAAAGTACCCTCCACAAAGTCTCTAACCAAGTCACCAAATTGTAATAGTTTCATACACAATTTTAATTAGAGAGTACATGTTGAACTTATCTTCTAATGCGCTTTACTCGGTGGTCCCGACCATGACGTAGTTCCCAAGTAACTTAATTACATGGTTAGACTCAAATCCGATTAGGCAAAGATTGAATCGAGATCTTAGACTCTATCAAATAAGGTTACACTTTTGCTGAGAGGTACCATATCTTCCATTTACGAAAACATATCAAAATCACATCATTATAGATTTAACCCACCTTCTACTTTTTAACAAAATCTGAACGGTGGGAAGAAGAATCCCCATTATAGACACCTAATCACGTCGTCATATGTGGGAATCTAAATAACAAAAACAATTATCAAAACAAGGACAGAAATTGAATTCAAAATCATACTTGACTAATCATTCCTAATCGTGAGGTAACACCCCTTTTTTTTCTCTATCATTCAAACAATTCTTCTTTTCTTCTTTGGAAAACACGAGGTCAATCACATGGTTTCAGATTCACCACTTGTAATTATCGAGGGTCAAGAAGCGGTCATCTGAATTTAGAGACCACCATTTGGCTCAATCGATTAACATAAATAGAGTTTCGATTATTCCTCGTTCAGAATTCTACCAGTTCATTCATAGGATCATAAATCAAGAACCATAAGAATCACATCCTTCCGATTCTATAGTGTCAAAACATATGCAATAGTATAACAGAGAGTAATTTGATTTCATAACATCAAAATTCATAATTCTTAATAAAACGTAATTCTACTCAATGCGTAGTCAATCATTTTGTAATTAGCAAAAGGAAGTATTCTCAAATCCATTTGTTTTCATCGTAATCTTCAATATCAAGCGGAATAATTCACATCACAACCTCCATATAGGTGATAGAAGAAAATTTTGCAATATCTAACATTAACATAGTTTACACATAAGCATTTCACAGGAATGTTTTCTTAATCTTAAGTCACTTAATGTACGAAGACAGGATTTTAATTCATACGGTAGGTTATCTACTTACACTTCAAAGAAGTCAATAGCTGCTTCTCTTTTTCCCCTTTTTTTTTTTTTAATAAATCTCATGTATCACAATTCACAAAGTCTATAAACAAATCGATCACACATGAACGCATTCATTTGACATTATCAATTCCCATCATGTGATGACATAGCATAAACCGAAGATAACTCAAGCATATTCATACGTTCTTAGTTATACTTAAATCGAAACAAAAATCGAACGTATACTTGATCATAATCCACCCGCATAAGACCGCGGTGGCGAGAGATATCTTGTAACATACTTATACCACGGTATTTTTACCCCCGGGCAAGGGCCCTTAATACTCTTACATACATGAATCATCATTCCTTAATTCGTAACATAACGTATCAGAAAATGAAGCAGTGCTTGTCATATCATGTCATTTCGTGCACTTAACAGAATAGAATAAGTCACTTCTTACATGAGTCCAACTATTATCCACAACACAACTTATCAAAATACATATAACAATACCTTTTTAAATCATAGGTCTAAACAATACCATAACAAGAAAGACATCACTATATCATAACTAAATCTTTCATACTTAGTGTTTAAGAAATTTATGACAACTGAAACAGATTCAGATACATGCTCATAATTATATTCATATTTAAATTTTGCATAAGATCATATATGGCTAACTATCGATCGTAGGTCAGAAGACCACGCAGTAGGTCCAAAGACCACAACAGTAGGTCTAATGACCACAAATGTAGGTCTAATGACCACAACAGTAGGTCCGAAGACCACAAATGTAGGTCTAATGACCACAATGTAGGTCCGAAGACCACAACAGTAGGTCTAATGACCACAATGTAGGTCCAAGACCACAAAGTTGATACCAACACCACAGATTGTTACCCCGGCGAGGGCCATAGGCCACGGTATTGTTACCCCCGGGCGAGGGCCATAGAAATTAAGGGTGCCACAAATACTTATACAATTTTAACAGATTGGCATGTTGGCCCAGAATTATCAAATTGGCCTTTCAGCCCAGATAGCCTTATGTACAGATAACCCTTAGCACGAGATAGCCCTTTAGCACAGATATATCGAAACATACGTAAGCATACAGAAATGCGTATGGACTCAAGAGGTGGCTCAGACGATTCTAGAGGTGGCTCCCACTAAAGTGTAGCACTTATTTCCGTCTGACACTTTGCTCCACACCGTCAATAAGTCTTATCATGTCATATCATAAGCAAAACGAGTATCATAAGTAACAACCATAATGTCATCGCAAAGCTTTTCAAAAATCAACCATTTCGTATAATAGACATGAGAGGTATAATAAACATGGTTCATAATCGTTAACGTAAACAAATTACTCTTAACGTTGCTATCAGTCTTTTCATATGCACTAAGGATGTCACGTATGAAGCCTAAGTCTTTTCTAGACATCCTACAGCTCAATGGATCCGTGTGTGAGATAGCAACTCGTGCTCTGATACCACCTGTCACGCCCCAAACCCGCCCCTAAAAATTTGGGCATGACCCATTCGAACATAAACACCAAACCTGATAAATAATATCTACGGGGCCTGAACGGAAGCATTTAATATGATATAATAGTATAAAATAATATCCATTGAGCTACCACTACTATGCCAGGATCACAGACAGAACATAAAGCAGATAAATATACATTGACGTATATCTGGAGATAGCTAAATACATATACATATACATCAAGCTTAATAAACACTTAGGGTATAAATTAAGACTTAATAAAACTCCAAACTTAAACGGTCTACATCTAACGGCTTAGACACCCAGGGCTTGGCAACCGTAACGGAAGCCACAGGTTAAGGTTGACCTCCAGGTTGAGTGCCTACAGAAACAGACACAAAATAAAGTGGGTCAAGCTCAGTGAATAATAGTACGAAAAACATGTAATGTTCAACGCAAACAATAAAGTATATAACTGCGGAACAATATGATTAACTACGTTCTGTAAATATATCTCAAACAACATGGGTCCAGTTTTCTTTAACAAAGCAGCTTTAAGCCCAGAAGTAACAGAACGCATAAAGCGTGACGGAATGCATAAAGCGTAACAGAACGGCCATCGGCCCAGAAATATCCGAATAGCCTTTCGGCCCAGAACAGCCTTTCCGCCCAGAACGTACTAATATATACGTAAACCTTTTTATTATTACATTTCCATATTTTTCAGTTAATACAGAACAGTCTCAAATTCATATGAACATGGTCAGACCATAGGATACACAAATCATCTCATGGCTTATTACACATAGGCATAATCGTCTCATCACTGACAAAACAGAAGGAGTCAGAATACATGAGCCTTATTGTTTCTCTTGTTCACCACAAATCAATGCAGATAGTTTACGGACAGTAGAACATTAATAATGTTGCCAATAGTAAGTAATCCCAATTAATCAAAACAACATTTCCACTACCCTTTTTGTTCACTTAAGTCCATCATCTTAATAAGTCTTCTCCCTTTATTATGCGACATCATACATAACTTTTAGATTAGTACATTACCGATAATCCTGAACTGTAGACGAAACACCGAATAAGGCCAACTCTTTCCACGTTCACATAGGTTACATCAATCCTCAATCCACATACATGTCACCATATTTCCACGGAGAACAAAATGTTATTAACAATGATTATTAATGGAAAATAATGTACGTATGGAGTACTATTACTCACAGTGATTAGACGCTTGGTCCGCCTCTGTAATTGACCCTACACAATTCATCATAATACAACACCATTTAATTGCCACTATTATTCAATACAACATTATCCAACATAATCAACATCACTTGGTTCATCAATACAATTTACGACCTTACATAATTCACAATAAATCCTTGAATCCTATTTTATCATTCTAAAACCAAGTTCATATCATCTATATCCTTAATTAGATGATTTCTCTAATTTTCCCTTTACATGATAGCATAAATTCCAACATTTATAACAAATTCATTTGCAATTCTAAACATAGCTTTCAAACATTTCCAAATTCTAATTCAACTTGAATACATATCATTCAACACTTAAATTTCAAGCATTTCTACCTTCCACTTGAGCCAATACATTGATTATCAACACTAATCAACTTAGGGTTTCCAAGGAAATTGGGGTTTCTTCTCTTTTCTTAGTGAAATCACCAAATCAACAATTACTATATGCCAATATGCTAAAACATTCAACATCCTTTGAGAAGTAGAGTGAAGCCCCAATTGTGCATAGACATTAAACCATAAGTGTCCCTAGCCCATAATTAACTCAAGATTCCAAAATGTCACCAAAATCTCAAGGTACCAACGAAATCACTTCGAATCATAAACATTCAAGGCTAAGAGAACCCCTTACCTCGAAATTAGAAGCAAAGAAGCTAGGTTGAACGCAACCTCTCGAAATCCCAAAATCTAATCGGTTGGAAAAGTTGATCTTCACTTCTTCTTCTTTCCTTGGTGGAAAATCTAGCTCAAATCTAAGGAAAAAGGAAGTATTTGGGGATCAAACCTCTAGGGTTTTCGGACCTAGAGAGAAAAGAGAAGAAGGGAAAAGGAAAATGGAAGAAATGATCCAAAAATCTGGTTTAAAAACTGCTGTCCCGTAATCTCCGCTCGAGCGTAGAAATTCCCGCTCGAGCGGACCTGTTTTCAGCACAGATTCCAAAACTTTGAACAGGTATAATTCTCTCATTCGGACTCCGTTTTAGGTCATTCTTGTGGTCAAATTGAAGCCCCGGAGATAAGCTTTCCAATGGTTCTAACCTCACATCTAAATTCAAAGTGTGGAAAAAGAAAAGGTCAAAAGAGTGACGGTTGGTCGTAAATGAATTACTCAAATTAAGGTTTTTGGTTCAATCTTACTTTACCCTCATCTTATCATCTCAATCCATATCCCAAAATAAGATAAGAACATTTCAAATACACTAAGAAGAACATCAAAAATGAGTCCACATGCTTCAGAATCAACCTTACTCAGGCGACCCGCTCGAGCGCCCAAATCTTGCGCTCGAGCGCGCAGACCAACAAAGTCGTCCGCTCGAGCGTAAACTCCCCCCCTCCAGCGGAGAATCACAACTCCCCCAATCTCAGGCCGTCTGGAAAATTGCTGGGAACCCCAAAAGTCCGCTCGAGCGGCCACTCCTCCGCTCGAGCGGAGGAAAGAATTTCTGGGTCGTTACAAAAACTCCCTTTGATCCAAAAAAAATCAAATTTTATTAATTGCATGACTTATATTTTCGACATCTTTGTCATACATGTATAGACACTCATGAGAATATCTGTACAGAGGGGCATTAATGTGGGTATCTATATTACACTTGACACATGGTGAACCCTACACATCCATGTGGCAGACCCCTGATGCACCACGATGAGTTGGGGGTTGTATGCCCTTGACTCACCCATGCACTCACCCTCAAGACCTAGGCACTCCGCTTGGGATCATTGGAGGATTGTGGATTAGAGGCTAAACGGGGCATGCACACCACCAAGGATGAAAACAAGGTCACAGCTCACTTTGATAGAGCTGGCTCACCGCAACTCCATAGCAAAATAGTTGGACTCTTGGCTCACCTATGTTTGGCTCACCCCAACTCCATAGCAAAATAGTTGGACTCTTGGCTCACCTATGTTTGGCTCACCCATGCACTCACCCTCTTGGTTGCCTAGGTTGGGAGCAGGATCTAGGCACTCCCGCTTAGGATCATTGGAGGATTGTGGATTAGAGGCTAAACGGGGGCATGCACACCACCAAGTATGAAAACAAGGTCACAACTCACTTTGATAGAGCTGGCTCACCCCAGCTCCATAGCAAAGTAGTTGGATGCTTAGCTCACTTATGTTTGGCTCACCTACGTTTACTTAGTTGCTCAGAATGAGCCCTTGGCTCACCCCATGCACTCACCACCCTCTATCTAAGCACTGCCGCTTGGGATCATTGGAGGATTGTGGATTAAGACCTCGAGATCATCAGTCACACGTTGTCTCCCTACAGTGACAGAGCCCCTTTGACCTGACTTAGAGAAAGGGACGTTGACCTTACACTTACATTTGATGTACATATGATACGCCTCTCAATATATCATACCTACAGCTATAGCTTCTATGATGCAACCTTCCCAAGGACCTGAATCATAGGACACAGCTAGTAAGGCTGATATCACCCTTCTGTCAAGTCGAGGAGAACTCGCCACCTATCTAGAGGTTACTTGGGCTCCAATACTCCTGGAGTCTATATACCGGCATCATAAGTGCACCCAAAAACACACAACAAGAGCGACAAGAATTGACATAACATACACCAAGTGTTCAAGGTCTCTCACTGCCACCCCTTTTCTCTCTCTAAGTGCACCCTTGGTCTTCTCCTCTTCCTCCCCCGGTGATCTCAGGCCATTGAGATCACCATTGAGATCACCCTTGGTCTTCTCTCACCCTTGGTCTCTTCTCTTCTCCCGAATAGATTTTTGATCAGTACTAAATCATTTTTTTATCTGTTAGAAATCCATTCAAACAGAATTCATGGGAGAAAATTGTGTACACTAATCATTTTTGTTTCGTTTAATTGTTCTAATTCAAGAAAAATACGTGTAAAAAAATTATAAGATTTATTACTTTACTTGAAAAAAAAATAATTAATATTTTTTGTATCAAAGTTCTTTTGATTTACCTTTTGTAGAACGACTCTCCTACGTAGCTCGAAAATGAGTTGGTTCGAATGGCTCGAGGTGCTAAAACGACGTCGTTTTGGCACCTCATTTTTTTTTCTCTCTGTGAAACAGAGAGGCGGGAGGAAAAGAGAAGGGAGAGAGGGAACACACACACACACACAAAGAAGAGGGAGGAAGAGAGAAGAAGAAAAAAAAAACAGAGGAAGAAAAGAGAGGACGGCGAAAGACCTAGAGGGAATGGTAAGGAAGCTGCCATCCATGTTTCTTCAATTTTTGATATTTTTTTTTCTTTTGGGTTTTTTTATCTGCTTTGATTTGTTTTATTTTCTCTTGTTTTCCCGCATTTTCAGGAAAACATTTGTGATTCACTACTGATTTACTATAGAAGCAAGCCAAACAAAAGAATTAGTTGTCCATTTTCCATGAGTCTTGTCATTGAGCAGAAATGGAGGAAAGTTTAAAAAAAAGGAAAAAAAAAGAAAAAAGAAAAAAAAAAGATATGAGTGAGTGGTAGTGGGTTGCGAGGAAGGAGGGATTGGATATAGGGTAGAAAGCTTTGTCACTTTCAATCAATCATAACTCACCCAACTCATGGAAAAAGATGATGATGATGAGAGAGAGAGAGAGAAATAGGATTTGGGTTGAGATTGGATTGAGTTTTTCTTCTTCTTCAAAAGCCTTTTTTACAGGTGAAGAAAAATCCAGGACTCTGTGTGTGTGTGTATGTGTATGTGTGTGTGTGAGCTAGAGGTTTGCCTTGGTCTTCTTCCTTTTCCTTGTGAAGATGGAGAAGAGAGATAGAGAAAAAGGAGAAAGAAACAGAAACGAGAGAGAGAGAGAGAGAGAGACAGAGAGAGACAGAGAGAGAGAGGGAGGGGTCAGGCCATTCAAGCATTTGCCTCTCAAGCTATGATACATTGGCCCGTTTGGTAGAGTTGTAGAAAAGTAATTATAGATTATAGCTTAACAGATTATGACTTATAACTGTGAACATAAGCTGTTAACCTATTTGGTGCAGCTATGAGATTATAGATTTAAGCAGTAGAGTAATATTTGGTTAATGTAGATATCCCATTTTTGACCGTCCTCAAGACTTGGACGTCACCGTTGGAACACTGGGTGATTACTTATGTTCGTGTTTCGTTTTGAGTTCCCGGAGGTCTCGGCCACCCACCTTGTTTCAGGACCTCTCAACTCGACTATTCTGTGATCGGTTTTGCACCAAACACTTGTGTTTTTGTTTATGAGGGTATAGAGTAGCTTGTTAGCTACCTCTGACACCCACCAACCGTAGCTTGAGGCCACCGGCCATGTTTTGAGGCTACCGGCCATGGTTTCTTGATACCAATGGCCGGTCAGCACTTTATATGGTCGACCAACACTTTATTTGGCCGATGACCTCTTTTGCTGGCCGGTATACCCCTTTTGTACGCTTCAAGCATGGTGCATGCCAGCTGTGCTAGCTGGAATGCACCAGCACTCTCCCCCGTGCATAATGTGGCTGTTTTAAGCCCTTGCACCCCTTTTCCTTCTAGAAGGTTGAACCCTTTGGTCAAGCTTCTTGAGGAAGCTTGACCCTTTGCCATGGCTTCCTCAAGAAGCCTTGACCTTCTTGCCCCCTTTGCCCCTTTCTTATTTAGCTTCTTTGAGAAGCTTCAAGCTTTTGCATTGCCTATATAAGAACTTCTCCTCCTCCATTGTTAGGGGTTGTTGATGTTGAACAAAAAACCAAAGCTTATACATATATATCTGTTAGATACATCTTCTCTCTCTCTCCTCTTTTGTGTGTGTTTTGGGGCCTAAAAAGTGTGTTTTGACCTTAGTTTTGCACTAAGACACATACCATCACACCTTGCTTCGACCTTGAGAGGCTTGGAGGGTTTGTTCTTGAGTTTTTGGACTGGTTTTGACCAAAAGAAGGAGGCTGCACCTGCTGTTCATCAAGGGTTCTTCAAGGGCAACCTTTTTACTTTAGATTCCCCAATCTTGCACTAGACTTTTGCCTATCTTTCTTATTGTTTTAGACTTTGTATCTAACTGAAAAAAGTCTTATTTTTGCATGCTCAAGATGTTTCATTAAGGTCATTTTGGTGTTGGGGGTGACCTCCCCCTCTTAGGCCTTGTTTGGTCCCTTTTGTGCTTTCTTTGTTGAGCCTTGGTTACTATTGTGTATTAGCCTTCTCACCACTGAAATCCAGTGGATTCTCAGTGGTGAAGAAGAGATTTTGAGGTCTTACTTAGGGGAGGGACACCCCTCTCCCTTGGTCTCTCTTTTGTTTGCATATTTGGCTCAATATGGTAGCATGCATGCCTAGTCTTGTTTGGCTTTATTTCAAAGCTTATTTGGTGCTCATTTAGCATGTATTGTCTCTGCCTTATGTTGGTTTTTTGGCTTTTTCCATGTATAATACACTTGCTTTGAAAGCCCATCATTTGGCTTAAAGTGTATCATGTCGTGGCATATCATTTGAGCATGATTTTGGTTTGGTCCTAAGAAGGTTTTAGCATTATTTTTCCATGCTTAAGGTCTGTTGGTTATTGATTTGATCATGCTTGACATGTTTGATATAGTTGTTATGCATTTTGGCTTGTGAGCCCTAAGTGTGTGAGTCATAAACATGCCTTAGTTGGTCTATTTCAATGAGTTGGAGTCATTTGCCATGTCATTTTAGTCCCCAAACCATGCTTGTATGCTTGCATTCATCACCTCTTTCATGCTTTGAAGATGTGTCCTTCTATGCCTTGAAATGAGCATTGTGCATGCCTAAGTGTTTAAGCCTTCGGGGCTACCATATCAGTGGGTTTTAGGACTTATTTCAATGCACTCAAACTCTGTTTTTGGTTGTATAGCTCATGCCATGTTTGCTTGGGGTAGTGGTAGTAGAATACTCCTTTGTTATGCCGTAATCTTGGGCCTATTGGTGTGTATGCTTACATGAGTGTTTGTTCATCATTTTAGGCATCTTTTGTCACTGTTCTTGGGTGGGCTGAGGTTTGCCCCTTTGCATTGCATGATCATGTTGCATTGCTTTGATTTCATGTTTGCCTAGTATCATAATTGCATGCTTGCATATTGTTAGCTAGTTGCATTTCATGTCATAGTTTGCATAATGAGTTACATAGCATTACATCTTGTATGTTTGGCACATTGCATTACTCATGTTGCATCTTTGAGCCAAGTTTGTATACATGCATTGCATTGTTTGGTTTGGGGTGTCAAGCCAAACTTGAGGGGTGAGGAGTGTTTGTACTTCAAGTGACAAAACACGTCTCAACCCTCGGTCGCCAATCCCCTTGACCCCAACATCATAGGGTGTTGGCATTCATCTCTTTTTTGTTGCATGCATTTTTGCATTAAGTTGCAAACTTGGTGTAACAACCCTCACTTTGACTTAGTCATAATTGCATACCTTCATGTATGATCCTGTTTTGGTATTAAGTTATTGCAACTTTGTTTTTCCTTGTCTTGTTTTGCTTGCTTGATTAAGTTCCTTGTTTGATGTGTTGCCGAGGTCATCTTGAGACTAGCTCACTTTTGAGCCCTTGTACTTAGAACCACTTGGCAGACCTCTATCTTCACTCTGGCATGTTAGCCGAGATGTTTGTGTTTGAGATCCTTGTTCTCGGCATGACTGGCCGAGATGTGGCACACCCCGCCAAGGTGTGGCAGCTCGATCAAGTGTCGTCCTCCCTAGCCGAGGTATTTGTTACAAGTCCCGCCTTTGGCGATGTTGTTGATGGCCGAGGTGACCTCGCCATCTAGCTTGCCGGACGCTTTGTCTAGCTTGTTGTGGACGCTTTGTCGAGACTTGTCTTGTCAATCACCACCTTTTGAGTTAAACCAACCGGTGACGCCACGTGTCCGAGCTTGTCACCTAATGCATCATTTTGCATCATTTTGTATCATTTGTGTATCTTTTGTATCATTTTGTTACAAGTCTTGTTCTTGAGAGAGAGAAACACTAGAGAGGAAGAAGTAGAGTTATAGAGAGAGTCGATCTTCCAAGCTTGATCCTTAGAGTTTGAACCGTTGGATTCGTGATCCGAGGTTAGAATCTTGATCTCCTCTTGTTGTTCTTGTTGAACATCTAGCATTGTACGATTGAGTTTGTTTTGCATGCCATGCATCGATTTGAAGGTTCGGTTTTGGAAAGAGAACATGGTGTTCTTGAGTTCTTGATAAAAAGCCTATTTTGATCCAAAGTTTTGAACAAGAACCATGTCTTTGTGTTTGTTTTGCATGACCTTCTTGAATGGGTACCTAGGTCCATGTTTTTAAAACTCTTAGCATGAAATCTCGGATTTTGTATAACCAAGTTATGATTTCAAAGATGCATGTTCTTGTAGTTCTTGAGAACCTTCACTTTGAATGTGGCCCTTGGACCACACCTCGAAGAGGTGTGGGACCTCAAGACCTGGTTGGTACCGTGAGTATTTTCTTGAGATGAGAAGCTTGTTTTGAGAATGTATTTGCCATGTGTTTGTAGGACCTTGACCCTTGCTTTGAGCCTACACGAAGACCAAGGTGAGTGGTATTTCTAGTAAAGCTATGTTATAAAGCTTTTAATAAATCTTGCTTTGCTTTGTTTTGATGAAAGTATTTGTTAAGCATGAAGGTCTAGCCTATTTCGATATATCTTGTGTAAACCTTGTTTTGATGCTAACCTTGAAAAGTCCCTTGTGCTAGAGGACTCTAAACTTTCGTAGCACTAAGTATAAAAAGGATACGGTCCTTTCTTGAAAAGAGTATTTGGTTAAAAGGGCTACGGGCCTAAGTAACACAAGTCCTTGTGCTAGAGGACTCTAAACTTTCGTAGCACTAAGTATAAAAAGGATACGGTCCTTTCTTGAAAAGAGTATTTGGTTAAAGCCTAAGTAACACAAGTCCCTTGTCGGAGGACTCTAAACTTGGTACCCTTGTTTAATCGACACGGATCGCATGCCTCTTGTTTTGCCGAGCCGGTTTCTGGCGTGGATATGTTTTGCTCGGAAAGCTTGCCTTGTATTTGCCGACGTCCGTAGACATCCCTTGGTTTAGCTTGTTTTGAAGAATGAATATGGTTCATCCTTGATGTATGAGTTTTGATGAAAATCTTGCTTTTGCCGATGTTAGTAAGCATCCTTGAGATTGTAAGACTTGTTAGATGAATACGGTTCATCCCTTGATTGGTACAACTTTGATGTGTTTGTTCAGAAGAACCTCGGCTAAGGTTTGTATGGTTTTGACTCGTTTTGCCTTGAATCTTGATGTAAACTTGAATGGTTTGTTGAGCTTGTTTTGAAGGACCTCGGCTATATTCATGCTAAAACCTTTATTATTAGTACCATTCATCGAGTTTCAAGACTCACCCTCTCTATATATATGTAGGTGATGAGCGGGACGGCGACGCCTAGTTGTGTCTTGCAGAGCTTGTTTTGGACTCTCGTCATGTCTTATGTCGGCCATTTTGTGTTTACCGTATTTATGTCGGGAAATCTTGAAGATTATGCTTCTTTGGCTTGAAATTACTGTTTTGCACATGTCGGCTCTAGAAGCCTTTTGATCAAGATTGTAATATGTATTTTTGTTGTCAGAAATTAATGATAAACCATGTCTTGTATGTCACCTCATTTGATTTATGCACAGCTCTTCTGGACCACTTGTATTTGATTATCGCTTCCGCATTTGTAAGCCCCCTTATGTAAACTCTGTTTGTGTGTGAAACTTTGTAAGAGGCCTTTGGTAATCTTGGATTACTGGCCATCATGGCACCATCCTACTAGGGGCGGGTTGGGGTCGTGACACTTGGCTTATTAGGCCATCATGCATAATTGATGGCCCGAGAGTCGAGGGTCATGCTCCCTTGAGTCTATTGCATGATAGGGAGTGTGACCATGCTTACATCTGCTTGAAAGTTCCGTGCCATACACTGCTTGCCCTCTCTTGCTGTCAAAACTGATTTCTGCAGGAAGTTTTGGCCGGCCGGGCATCTCCAGTGCCGATCGGCCATCAATGAATGGCCGATAGCTTCATCAGTGGCCAGTGGCCATTTCCCATGGCCGGTGGCCATTCCTCCCAGCCGGTGGTGTTCTACAGTGTGCATAGAATCTATCCTGAGACTTGTGTAGTTTTCAGAGGAGCTAGGCAGTGAAAACAGAGGCAGTAATGCTATGGTAGCGAGCTTCCGGGCAGTACGAGTCAAGCATGCATCATCCAAACATTTTGAAGGCGGGGCTGTGGCTATTTTAATTCTACGTTCAATTTATTAATTAAATAGGAATTCTGTAATAATTAATTAAGTAGTTAGTTATTTATTCAGTTGTGTAATATTTATTCAGACCCTCCGAGCGAGGGCAATTCTGTAATAAGTGTGTATGAGTGTGTGTATGAGTGTGTGTATGTCTTACAACCTCACGTCTTTCTTCCCTTTTATTTACTAGCTTTCGATGGTTAGATTAGGGCATGTTTCAATTAGCATATAGTATGATAGCATGTTTGCATCCATTCATTCGTTTTGCATGCACCGGGCTCGGCACATCATTCTAACTGCATTTGTATTTCAATTTCAAATTGAATACGTGTTATCTGTAGCATCTCACATGCCATTCTTAGATTAGCCGAACCTATTGTAGTTGCATCTTGCGTGTGTTGCATTAGCCATCTCAACATGAACTAGGATCATGCATATGATTACTAACTAGTTTCTGTTTTGGCTCGGAGTACTCTGTAAGCTTTTATGCTTTAGCAGACCGCATGCATCTGATTGTTGCCATAATAGCATGATTACCATGAGACTAGCTGCTTATGTGATATAACTGCTTGGATGCCTGTGGATGGAGGTTGAGTTACCTGAATTGGAATAATACATTAAAACTGTGAGTTTTAAGCTCACTAGATAGTCGCAAAACCATCTTTTCTAAAGCCCACTTGAGGGTGGCAAAATCCGCATTTTAGCCTACTTACGAGTAGCAAACCATTTTTCAAAACAAACATGAAATGTTTTGTTCCAATTTAGGCGATTTGGTCTATACTTGTTTGCTGTGCGCATAACATAATAATTCTAGGCTAATAACCAGAACAAGAACACATAACGTTTTCAAAATAGGATATCATGGTCAGTAGAGGCCGATCTTCGGATCGGGCGAGAGGGTATGCTCATAGCTGACCTTCCCCAATCGTACCCAAGTTCCCGAGCCGAGGCAATTTTGGTGATGACGGACACGTGGCCTTTGGCACCGAGTCAAGGTTTCCTAAATTCCCCCATTAAAAAATATTTAGGTGGGGACTCTGTATCTGGCAAAGCAGTCCATGTTTGGCACTTCTTTCAAAAATCTGTTTTCTCAAAACGATTTGTCGGATTTGGACTCTTTGGTTCAGATTAAGAACCGTAACTAAAAAAAAAATCGAGTCCGAACTATGGTAGCATAAGTCCCTCGGGGCGCGTCCACAGTTAATCAGCTATAAAATAACTTTTTACTGTGTACTTGTCCTTTTCACCCTTATATAATAAAAAAAAATGATTATTTTGTCATTTTTTCAGTTTTAATTTTCAAAAAATTATTTCATTAATAAAAATTAATATAATTAGTATTACAAAAGTTAATTTAATTAGCATCAATTAAAACTAAAATTAATAATAGTATCAATTAGTATAATTTTTTTCATTTTTTTTTATTATAAATGAATTAGGTGTCAATTAATGGCTTAATTACCATAAATTAATACAAAAATTAATAATAGTATCAATTAGTATAATTTTTTTTCATTTTTTCATTCCAAATTAATTAGTGTCAATTAATGGCTTAATTAGCATCAATTAATACTAAAATTAAAAATAGTATCAATTACTATAATTTTTTTTTCATCTTTTTAATTATA
Organism: Camellia lanceoleosa; assembly: GCA_025200525.1. Classification (NCBI taxonomy): domain Eukaryota; kingdom Viridiplantae; phylum Streptophyta; class Magnoliopsida; order Ericales; family Theaceae; genus Camellia; species Camellia lanceoleosa. The sequence continues at coordinate 64,298,168 of CM045772.1, forward strand.
AATGAATTAGGTGTTAATTAATGGCTTAATTACCATCAATTAATACTAAAATTAATAATAGTATCAATTAGTATAACTCTTTTCATTTTTTTATTACAAATTAATTAGTGTCAATTAATACTAAAATTATTAATAGTATCAATTAGTAGAATTTTTTTTCATTTTTTCATTATAAATGAATTAGGTGTCAATTAATGGCTTAATTACCATCAATTAATACTAAAATTAATAATAGTATCAATTAGTATAATTGTTTTCATTTTTTTCATTACAAATTAATTAGTATCAATTAATGGCTTAATTACCATCAATTAATACTAAAATTATTAATAGTATCAATTACTGTAATGTTTTTCATTTTTTCATTATAAATGAATTAGGTGTCAATTAATGGCTTAATTACCATCAATTATGTTACCCAAAAGACAACCTAAGAGGGGAATGAATTAGGTTTTTATAATTAAAATTAATAATACCATAATAAAAATTATGACTAGCACAATAGATAAACATAATTAGTGAAATAAAAATAATTAAAACAAGTGTCTTAACAACTATGTTAGTTAATGATTTTAGCACAGTAAAAATTTGAAATATAGCTATGGCAATTTAAAATAAAATAAAGAGATAAGGGAGAGGGAGACAAACAAATTTATAGTGGTTCGGCTTCAACTCGGTCTACGTCCACTCCTTAAGTTTCACTTGAGATTTTCCACTATACTCTAACTTTACAGGGTGCTACCAACATTTTCACAGATGGAGCAATCTTCCATAGATTTTACACTGACTTTCTAAGTTCAGAACACTGAGTGTACTACACTCTTACAAGGTTGAAAAGAATGTGTTTTTGTTTTCACAAAAAGCTATAAGAATTATCTCTCAAAGATAGATATAAAAATGAAACTCTGGTTTTTCTGTAAACCTTACACAGGAAAGATGTGTTTAAAGTTATAAGGCTCAGTGTATAATTTCTGAAAATAGATGTGAGTGATTATAGATCAAAGAATATTTTCAGGTTTTTGTAACTTGTTTACATTAGAGGCTTTGGTATATATAATGAAAATTATAACCATTTATAGTCGTTATATTCATTTGAATTTATAACCGTTTATAGCCATTGTAGTCATTTGAATTTATAACCGTTTATAGCCGTTGTACTCCCTCATTACTAATTTGAATATCTTCTACTCCATTATTACAAATTTTAATATCTTCTGCTTGAACCTTTTGAACTGCTGCTGTGCTGGGCTATTTGAACCTCTGTTTTTAGGCTGTTTGAACTCCTGATTTAATCAAATATTAAATACATTCTAACAACATTTAGGATAAAGGTTTAGGTGAGAAATAATGGGACAAAATAAATATTGATTCTATTTTTCTCTTTCAAATAAATCATCCAAATAAATTTTGATTCTATTTTTCTCTTCCAAATAAATTAAAACATAATTAAATAAATCATCAAAATAAATAAGTCTAACAAATTAATACTAAAATTAATAACAGTATCAATTAGTATAATTTTTTTTTTCATTTTTTCATTGCAAATTAATTAGTGTCAATTAATGGCTTAATTACTATCAATTAATACTAAAATTATTAATAGTATCAATCAGTATTATTTTTTTTTAACTTTTTCATTATAAATGAATTAGGTGTCAATTAATTGCTTAATTACCATCAATCAATACTAAAATTATTAATAGTATCAATTAGTATAATGTTTTTCATTTTTTCATTACAAATTAATTCGTGTCAATTAATGGCTTAATTAACATCAATTAATACTAAAATTATCAATAGTATCAATTAGTATAGTTTTTTTTTCATTTTTTCATTATAAATGAATTAGGTGTCAATTAATGGCTTAATTAGTATCAATTAATACTAAAATTATTAATAGTATCAATTAGTATAATTTTTTTTCATTTTTTCATTATAAATGAATTTGGTGTCAATTAATAACTTAATTACCATCAATTAATACTAAAATTAATAATAATATCAATTAGTATAAATTTTTTTCATTTTTTCATTACAAATTAATTAGTGTCAATTAATGACTTAATTGCCATCAATTGATACTAAAATTATTAATAGTATCAATTAGTATACAATTATTTCATTTTTTCATTATAAATTAATCAATTAATGGCTTAATTAACATCAATTATTATTATTTGTTCATTAATTATTATTATTTTTATTAAAAAAAACACAGAAAACCTCCACACACACCAAAAAAAAAAAGATTGATCCAGAAAACCCTAGCGCCAGTAGGCACAATCGGCAGGCACAGTGGCGATGAGAGCAGAGAGAGAGAGTTGTTGAGAAAGCAATGCCATTATCACCGGAGGTTGCATCTTTCTTTTCCATCGAAGAAGAGATCGCGAAGAAAGCGATCACAAAAGTTAAAATAAGCAGCTTATAAGCTCTACCAAACACCCCCATTTTCCTTTGTCGAAATGGATGCATTAAACTAAAGTGGATACTTTTTATTTTATTTTATTTATGTTTCTTCCAAGTATGACAATTGAATGAGAAATAATTTTACTTAAAAAGTTTAGCACATGGAGCCTCTCTAGTTCTTAATTTAGACTGGAGAGCATTGTTTGGAATCGTGAGATTCATTATAGATCTGGTTTCGATAATTTAAAGTCATTTATTTTGTTAGACACTCCGTGTATATTAAGTCGATCCGATAATCATAACCTATTTAATTTTTCACGTTTGTTACAAAAAATATGAATAATCTATTTTTTAAAATACAATTGTCATCCATTTTTTTAGTGACGAACACAACAAATTAAATAGATCATGATTATCATATCAACCTATCTTTTTGGTGTTTTTTTTTTTTTTTTTGATATATAGAAAGTGTCAAATAAAATAAACGTTTCAAATCATCAAAATGGTACCCGTGGTCAAGGGTGCAGGGAAGGAGGGCCGAGGGGGATCACGTGCCCTCCCTGAGTTTTGGATTTTTATTTTTTATTTTTTTACAAATATAAGGAAAATATTTTGTATAAAAAAATTTTATAAAAATATTATTTAGAGTAAAATGTCAATGATATTTTTAAAATTATAAGAACAATAATGATTGTTTTGATTGAAAATAAAGAGACTACAATATTATTATCTATGAAAATTTCAATATAATGGTGATCTCTATCATTATTGATATGCAAATATAATTAATCTCAATAAAAATATAAAATTTATTGAATTGTTAGTTATATTTAATATGCAGGATTCATCCTCCATGTGTTTCTTTATTATTGGTTGGTAATATCGCATGTCAATGATTGCGTGATATGACTATTATATTGAATTTTTATGCATATTTTGTATAAAAAAATTACTTTATCATTATATAATTTATTTTAAAACTTTATATCCATGATTTTTTTCAATGTTGTCCATGATACACTAATTACAAATAACATATTCACTTTGTTTGGTTTGAGTTTTCTAAAAACACTTTTCAAAAAATTCTATGTTTTTGTTTTTTGTATTTTTTTGTTTTCATTGAATTTTTTTAATATTTTAAGCAATTTTTTTTTTTAATTTCTAGACACACCTAACATAAATATATTTAAAAATTATAATTTTTTGAAAAAATCTTTAAAAAATTCAGTAAATACCAAAAATATAAAAAAAAAATACAAAAAATCAGTACATTTTTCGTATTTTTATGTATTTATTAATTTTTAAAAATATTTTTTCACAAATATTTTATTTTTTTTAGATACATCATGCATCTAAAAAGTTTTAAAAAAAATGCTTAAAATTTTAAAAATATTCACTAAAAACAAATAAAATAAAATAAAAAATAAAAAATTTAATTTTCAAAAAATTTAATTCAAAAAATTCAAACCAAACACATTAATTATTATTATTATTATTTTTTATCTTTCTCGAAGTCAATCGTAAAAATTTATGTAAAATATTTTTATAAATATTTTTGTAAAAAAATTAAAAAAAATAATTTTTTAATAATATTACGAACTCCTAACTAAATGGATCTCGCAAGTATGTGCTTCCTCAATCGATCAATTCAATCAAATCAGGGGGGATATTAATTATGTGAATATCACACCCACACAAATCACAAAGGCAAATAGCTTATTGATTGTTGTTTAGAGAGAGAGAGAGAGGGGAGAAATATGTATAAAAAAAAAAAAAGGAGAGAGACGTTGTATATCTCTACATCACCCATATCTCATATATAAGATATATAATCTAATTATCTCCTTTAACCATATAAGTTACTAGAGATAATATCATATATCTATATCATCTATCCATATTAGGATATGATAGATATATATCCAGAGTAGTTATCCAAATAGGTTTGAATTCAAATTCAAAACCCATTTGGATCAGGTTCAAAATGTTAAATGGTCATGCCACATGGGCGCCCATTTCTAACAATTTTTAATATTGTAATTAAGAATTACCCCTCTAATTTATTTTCTTAGCTCCGCCACTACCCGTGGTGAACCTTACGGGGCAAGGTCGAAACCAGACTTTTGGGGGCAAGGGGCCATGAAATAGGGGTATGGATTTACAATAGTGGTGCAGTAATGTTCCAGACAAAATTGATGAAAAATAAAAGACTGAATGTAGTAATGAACAAAGCAAAATTTAAAACAAAAACAAGAATTACTCAATAATATAAGGACATAGTAACAATAAAAAAACTATGGTACACACTCTCCTCTCTTATTATAAATAAATTAAAAAAAATAAGATTTTTTATGATATTAGTTACGAACAATTATGATTATATTAAGGGCACATCATAAATAAGTCTGTGGTTATACATAAATATTAAAATGTCACAAACTATTATAGTGCGAAAAGTTATGAATCATTCTGATTTTATCACGAACAAATATAGTAAAATTATAAAAGTATTTTTTCTTTCAGGAGGTATATTAACCTTTCCCTAACAATGAATTTTAAAAATATATAATTAACTTCACGTTGTCCATTAACTAGAATAAAGAAATATATAATCAATTAAGATTAATTGATTGATTACAAGATATTTTAAAGGTAAAATTCATTTTATCTCCTTTATGGTTTGAGCCAAAGTACTTAACCCATTATGGTTCAAATATAGTAAAAAAGGCCGCATGTGATTTTAGACTAAAGTACAACTATTAACACTGTTAATAATCGATGTGAAATAAATATAATACCTCAAATTCTATACTTTTTTTTGTTATTTTCTTTATCTCTCTTCTCTCATACACATAATTTATAATGTCTAACATTAATTTAATTAAATCACAATAATTACTTTTTTAATTATTTATTATTTAATTTAATTATATTTTTTTATCACAAGTAATCCTATATTTAATTATTTATTGTAATTTCAAAATTTTTAATCTAATTTTAATTTAACTATATTTTATATCACAATTAATTCTAAATTATTAATTATTTATCGTCATTTCTAACATGTTAATCTAATTTTATTTTAATCATATTTTAGATCAATTCTTAATTCTAATTTATTTTTATATTTTTATTTAATTATATTGTAAATAAATTCTTAATTATGTTTTATATTCTAGATCAATCATTAATTATATTTTAATTAACATACTAATCCAATTTGGGAAAATTAGTAAAACATCCCTATCTAACTTTGAGTAGTAGGAGAGATCTAATACTTTTTTTTATTAGATAAGGTCCATCGATGAAATTTCTCTATGATCATACTAGAAATTTTTTTGAAATTTTTTAGTGAAATCAGAAAAATTTCTCTGTGTTAGGGCCAAATTGCTCTTTGTCAAATTTTTTCTGTAAAACTATTATAAAAATATTATATGTTTTTTATCTTATAAAATCTTAATATCAAGTCTTAAAAAAAAATTTCCCATCTAAATTTCAGTTTGGAGAAAGTTGGGGTAAAGTTGTCTTTCTATTCTATTAATTTCACTTTATTTTTTCTCAGAAAACCAAACACACTCTAAAAATTGGTGTGTATAATACACATTCCGTTAATTTGGAATGGTAACACTTTAATTCAAAATCACATATGAGTTTTCTAACGATATTTAAACCATAAGAGGATAAAGTGCTTCAATCCTAAACTACAAAAGAATAAAATAAATTTAAACCATATTTTAATATAAAAAGATATTTGATCATAGATTAATATTTTAAGTCCAACTAATGAATAAAGGAAAATAACAAACAAAGAGTTTTTTGATTTGAGATAGGAAAAGAGTTCACAGATGTTGAATGGGGGAAGGGCCAAATAAGTATAAAATGAAAATTACAGACTATTTGTAAATATTAATAACAGTATGTTTAACTGAGCAAAGGGCCATGCTCCTCACTGTCTCTTTTATGGTCTGTCCCACCCTACGCGTCTAAATAGCGCCCTTTAATCTAGATTAAGGATTGGAGCGGATTCACCTCCAAAAGTTTAATCATATGTTACATTAAAATTTTGAATTTTGAATTTAAGAAAGAAAATAAAAAGAAATAAAATTATTTATATATATTCCTTTTAAGATTAAAAAAAGGATCTTTTGGCAACTACTACTGAAAATTTAATTTTTAAATGATTTAGTACCTTGTTTTAATCCCTCTCTCTAGACTCCAGGGCGTGTTTGATTCACCGGATTAGAGGGAGAACTATCCACTCCTTATCCGCCGTTTGATTTTTTTTTAGTCCGTCGAACTTCATGTCTGGCCGGATTCCTTATCCCCCATATGGGGGACTATTGTGTCCTAGGAGGGGGTATGGGATAGTTTTTGGGGGAGTATCTACTGTTGGGATTAGGTGGTCAAAATGACCATTTTGATCCTCTACTATTTAATTATGTATTATAGTTAATAAAATTCAATAAAATTTAAATGTCTCAATTTAAAAATAAAATAATTTTATTTAACTTTTTATTGATGTTTTTATTTAATTTTTTAAAATAATTTTTTATAGATATTTTATTGATGTTTTATTTTAAAATTTTGTTTATATTTTATTTAATTTCATTATTTAAATTTAATAGATGTTTTATTTAATTTCATTGTTTGATTATTATTATTTTTAAAAACAAATTTATTTAAAATTTTAATTAAAAAAATAATATATATTTTTATTGATATTTTATTTATTTATTTATTTATTTATTTTTTAAAAAATAAATTTATTTAATTGTGTAAAAAATTTAAAAAAATAAATTTTTATTTAATCTAGCTAAAAATAATTAAAATATTAAAGATATGTTTAATATTGCTATTACTTAGTAAACAATTGAAAAATTGTAAAATAGTCTTTTGTTCATTTATCCTATCCAGTCCGTCTAACCAAACGTTGGATTCACTAAAAATAGTCCTTTCCAAACATCTAATCCCATGAAAAAACAAACACATGATATATATCCAATCCAACCAAACAGTCCGGGGGATTCACAGTCCCATGACTTAAGTCAGATGGATTCTAATCCCCCCTTATCCAGTCCGTCCAATCAAACACACCCTATGAGTGTCTAAATGGTGTAAAGGTGGTGTGTCATGGGACGTTTGAGAGAAGCTTTATTTATTTTTTTAATTAAAATAGTATTAGAAGATAAAATAAGTTAAAATAGTCAGTAAGATAAAATGTCATATCAAATTCATAATCATTTTACTTTTTCTCTCACAAAAATCACATCTAGCTATAAAAAAATTTAATCATCTTCCCAAATACAAATATTTTAACGTATTAAAATAATTAAAAACTAAAATAACCTACTAAAATAGTATCTTCCCAAACACCTACTATATATTATTGATTGGGCTTTTCAGGATTTTTGTTTTCTATTATTTTTATTGCTATTGGTTGTAATTGCTCGAGTGTTTTTTTTTTTCAAAAAAAAAAATCATTTTTGCGTTCATTCTATATAATTCTTATAACCGACCACTTCCATTTACGTTTTGAAGAAAAGGGTGCGCAAATTCGTTGGCTTTGATTGAGGGATCCTTTTTTGCTAAAAAAAAAAAAAAAAAAAAAGAAAAAAAAAAAAGAAACAGTGATTACATAGATAGATTCTTCAAAAATGTTCTTTATTTTATTTGTAAGATTTAAGTGCGTCAAATCTCTCTCTCTCTCATTACAAATCCCAGTTTCATAGCCAAGCATCTCACTAACAGTAACAAGGAGGAAAATGGTTGCCTCTTGGTTCACAACGTTGATTACAATGACAAAAAATATACCTTTGCTGTGTGTCGTGATAAAACCCTTACAGTTCCCGTATTTGAATATCTCGGTCTAAAGTTGAATGTAGAAGGAGTCATGGGTCCTTGTAACGGCATTTTTTGTCTCTTAATCTATGCCGATTCTATAGCTTTGTGGAATCCGGCAAACAGAGAATTCAGAGCTCTTCCAAGACAAACATACCCCGAAACCATTCCTCCAAGAATGGAACTCGAGAATAATGCTTTTGGGTTTGGGATGGATCCTTTCACTGATGATTATAAAGTGGTTTCGATTAGGATGTACTGGGATAGCATCCTTGATGATCAGTATAATTTTACTCCTCCAACATGTTACCTTAAACATATATTGCTATATATTTGTTGTGGGAAAATTCTTGGAGAGATTTCAAGGATTTTTTTCCTGAATGTTTTGTGTTTTCTTCTTTTGAGTTCTACACTTACATGGATGGAGTTTACTACTGGTGTGCATATGACAAAAATGGACATCATTTCATATGGGCTATGAGGTGTATTGGAGCCGGATCAACATACTAGACCATTGCCATTCCAAGGGATACAGAGCTAGGTTGCCCTCACCCAGGAACTAATCTTGTTGAACATTATTTTGGGGTCTACAAAGGCTGTCTTGCTTGGATACAATGTTATCCAACAGATTACGACACACTAAACGTTTTCAACATTTGGGTATGGAAAGAAGAATGTTAGACAAGAGAATTAATAGCTGAACCTTTTGTAGGAGCGATTTCTCTTGGATTTTGCAAGAATGGTGAGATCCTCATTCAAGTTGTGGATGGGAATTTGGTCTTAGCAGACCCTATTACCCTTGAGATGAAAGAGCTTGGAACTGTGGCTTTTCAGGCTTTTATTTACCATGAGAGCCTGGTTTCTGTTCAGAGAAGAGACGAGGAATTGGATCATTCATCTACTACACTTCCACTTAAGTTGGATGTTCTCCGTGACATGAGGTGGGATAATCAAACAGATTATGATTTCACTGATTCTAGCTCTGATGATACTTAGGATGTATTTGGATTTTTAAATTAGGATGTAATTGAATTTTAAATTAGCCAAAGACAAAAGAAATGAGAAAAATAAGAGAATAAGCTACTCATTTGAGAACTTTCTTTTTGAATAATTTCTTTTGTTTTCAACATTAAGCATGTTTCATTCTTTGGAGTGTGTGGGCAGGGCCGGTCCTAAGATTTAGGGGGCCTAAGGCGAATTTCGAAAATGGGGGCCCCTCTTATATCAAAAAAAAAAAAAGTTTGTAAATAAAACGATAATAATAGCCACAAAAAAAATTACTTGCACATATAATCATTAAAATTATAAACAAACAATTTAATGAAACAAAATTAGGGTAAAAAAATTAGAAAAAATTTATTCGATTAAAATTGATAAAGACCTAGGTAAGAAAATTGGGGCTAAATTATTTATTCCACTAAAATCTAATAAATAAAGAAGGTAAAAAAAAAAATTAGGGCCCATATATTGTATGTATTGTTCTTCTTGGGTCCAAACACTTTTTTTTTTAATATATATTTTTATTTTAATAAATATGGGCCAAACTACATTTCTAAATAAATATGGGTTAAGCCATACATGGACCTAATAAAATATTTTTGAGCCCTTTAAATTGTTTCTAAAAAATAAAAATAAAAAAACATTGGACCTATAACATTTTATTAAATTTGGGACTCTATTTTTGAGTCAAAATTTTGGGGCCTAAGCCACAGGCCTTATTGGCCTTAGGCCAAGGCTGGCCCTATGTGTGGGGTATGGATTGGATTTGTCCTCATTCTTTGGAGTCGTTTTTCTCTTGGTGGTCAAGATTTCGGTTCAGCAATCTGAAGAAAATCATTTGGTTGGCTCTGTTCACATGCGTATGTTGGAATTTATGGCTAGCAAGGAACTCTCTGATATTCAGTGGCATCCAACCTAATCTGGAAATTTTAGTTCGTTTAGCCTTATGGACAAAATTCAACTCGGATTTCACTGGCTTTTCGGTACAAGACTTTGTTCTCTATATTCACGACATTCGGAAGATCAAAGCAAATAATTATGTTTTTTCAGTTTGCTCTATTTTGTTTACTTTTATAGTTTATTTCTTTCAGATTGTTTTTATGGGTTTTGTCTAGGGCTTTGTTTGGCATCTTGCCTTCTTCCCTAGTGTCTCATGCTTTGGGCTGTTTTGTTCTTGCCTTTTGTTCGGTGGCACCTTTGTTGGGATCCATTTTAAACCTTGATGCTTCCCCCTTCGCATGCTTTGTTTTGTTGTTGTATCTCCCCTCTCTGTTTAGGGGTTGTTTAGGATGTCTTAAATAAGTGTATTTTTTTGTCTTTTTGGACTAAAAATTTGAGAAAAAAATATGGATGTTTGGATTAATTTTTTGATTTTTTATGAAAAAATGTGTATTAAAAAATTATATAAATTAGTATATAGAAAAAATTAGGATTGAAAGTTATACAGTCATAATTTTTTACTTTTAATAAATAGTAATAACTTTTTAACTTTTTAAATTTTTTTTAACTTGACCTTAGTGTGACCCTTTCCTATTGTAGTCATGTGACGTGTTCTTTTTTCCTCAATTTAAAATTTTCCCAAGTGGGTCATGCTTTTAGAAAACCATTATCGAAATTTAATAATTTTGCGTAGTGTGACGTGTTCTTGTTTCCTCAATTTAAAATTTTCCCAAAGTGGGTCATGCTTTTAGAAAACCATTATCAAAATTTAATAATTTTGCTCTCACTAATAAGGACAAGGTAATCCTAATTTGATGCTGAATAAAGGAGGTTGCTTTTTGAAATAATTAATGGGTGTTTGGAATTTACTTATTTCGTGGTTTTTTTTTTTTTTTTTTTTTGCTTTTTCAAAAGTTGTAAGTTTTTCCATTCAGCTCGACGAAACGGGCTAAAAGAAAATTTTAAAATTAAAAAATAAGCCAAAAATAGTAAACCTTTTAGACCTATTATGACTTTTATAATTACGTTCAAGAAATTTTTAAAAAAATACTGTTTAATTTCGTCTACACAAGACGAACTGCAAAAAAATTACATAATTTAAAAAAAAATGCTAAAGGCATAAAAAAAAAAGACTTCTTTTAGTTAATCCCTCTTGTTTAGAGCCCTTGGAAATAATAGCCTTAAAATGACTCTAATTATTTATTTTAAATTTTTTACAGTAAGTAATAATATATGTTTTCATCCTCGATAAACCACTCTTGACTATCCCCAATTTTGTAGAAAAGAACCTCGACCTTGATTTTCTTGCATCTTATCATTAGGTACAAAAATATGAAAAGTTATGCGGTAGTCTTAGAGTACGGTCACATAGTGTTCCAAAGACATGTTTGATTGGATGGATTAGAGCATGAGATTGAGATTATTAATCCGTGGGCCCAATTATCCTATGTCTGTTTTAACATTTTGGTTTAGGATTATTAATCCAATAGATAATTAATCCAACAAATTTGTAGGATTATTAGTAATGAAGTAGAGGTGGGATTATTAATCCAATGAATATTAATTCAATTGGATAATGAATACTACACTAATTTTAATAGAATTATTAATACTTCACTATTAGTCTTATGAATCAAATATGACCCAAAAGCTTTATAATAGGAGGAGGCGGTTGGATGATGATTAGTAAAGAGCATGAACAAGTGACGCCTAGAACACCAAAACTATATATAATGATCCTTCTCATACGATGTCTGCCATCTTATCAGGGCCGGCCCTGGCCTAAGGCCAGTAAGGCCTGTGCCTTAGGCCCCAAAATTTTGGCCCAAAAATAGGGCCCCAAATTTAATAAAATGTTATAGGCTTAATGTTTTTTTTTTATTTTATTTTTTAGAAACAATTTAAAGGGCTCCAAAATATTTTATTGGGTCCATGTATGGCTTAGCCCATATTTATTTAGAAATGTAGTTTGGCCCATATTTATTAAAATGAAAATATATATTAAAAAAAAAAGTGTTTGAGCCCAAGAAGAACAATACATACAATATATGGGTCCTAATTTTTTTTTACCTTCTTTATTTATTAGATTTTAGTGGAATAAATAATTTAGCCCCAATTTTCTTACCTAGGTCTTTATCAATTTTAATTGAATAATTTTTTCCTAATTTTTTTACCCGAATTTTGTTTCATTAAATTGTTTGATTTTGTTTCATTAAATTGTTTGTTTATAATTTTAATGATTATATGTGCAAGTAATTTTTTTTGTGGCTATTATTATCGTTTTATTTGCAAACTTTTTTTTTTAATATAAGAGGGCTCTCATTTTCAAAATTCGCCTTAGGCCTCCTAAACTTTAGGGCCGGCCCTGCACCTTATGCCTTGCACTACAAGAGAAGGAAACGAATACAAATAATAATTGTAGGGATACAAAATTGTGTTGTGCTACTTTTAATTAACGATGTCATGTATAAAATTTGAGTAGTAGAATATTATATTGAATCATTTTATTTAATAGTTGAGAGACAAAAAAATAACTTATTTATATGATTTTGTCTGTCCAAATTGCGTCCCGATTCAAAAAAAATTAAAAAATAAATTAAAATAACCATGTGAAATATAAGGTATATATTAATAAAAGTTAGTTATAGATGTTCATAAGTGGGCAACACAATGCATGATAGGATTATCCACAATACGTCGGTTTTGACAATGAAGTACGACTTCTGCGCTGTTTGTATTTACTTTTTAACTTTCTTTCTTTTTTTTTTAATTCAATTTTTAACTTTTTCTATTAACATTCAATTTTTTATTTGAGCTTTCAGCGTAGAATTTATTTCTATCCCCAAAAATTCAAACCTAAAAATTAGAAGAAAAATAAAACAAAAATGGTGTCAAATCCAAAATCTAGACTAGAGGGCGTTGTTTGGATATGTGAGACCCACTACCGGCTCTGCTCATTTTATCGAATACTTGGTGGATTTCATCCACACAAAAAATTAAGTCGATCTAATAATCACAATCTATTTATTTTTATCGTATTTGTCAGCATCGCCACCATCATAACCGTTGCCATCGTTTTCTACAAAAACCACCATCATTTTACTGCTACCATCACACCATCACCATAATTTTGAGTTAAAAAGGCAAAATTTCACATGAATTTTTTCCACTCACAAGAAAATAGATTTTCAGTAACTTTCTAAATACTTTAACTAAAGAATAAAATAAAAGATAGAAAGACCATTTTAATAAAAATATAATCGAATACTATATATGACATCAGCAAATCAAAATAGCACTGCAGTATATAAGATTTGGTCTTTAAAAGTGAAAATTTTGTTGTAAAGACATTTAAGAACTAATTTCTATCATCGTCCCAAAAATTCAAAAACAAGGCTTTTAGCGACAAAATTTTGAAAATGTCACTAATAAATACACTTTTAGAGACAAAACAATATGATCACAAAATGGTGTATTTTTTGAGACAAAAAATTTGATCTCAAAGAGATAACAATTCATCACTAATGTCTAATTTTCGTTACTAAAAATATAATAATGACACTTTTTGCAACAAAAATATTTAGTCCCTATAAAATAATTTTGTCCCTAAATTTTGATCTCTAAAACCTTAATTTTTTGTAGTGTAGAATGAAATAATTATTTTGTCAAAATATTTATTATCATATTTGATCCAGTAAAAACAAAATGATAGAAAATAAGTTACAAATAAAATTATCATTCTCTATTGCAAGTAATTGTAGAGGCAAAAGAATGATCAATTTATTCTATCTTCATTTTAATTACTAAATATTACTTAAAAATGTCTCTAAAGATCCAAAACTTTCAGTTTTATCTACAACCTTATATATAATCTTGAGAAATTAAAATAGAATTAGTATATTGACTTCAAAGGCGTGTGAATTAAATGTGAAAATAAACACTTTGATAGAATATTCAGTAGATTTATGTGTGATAATGTTGTTTCGCATTAGCTAAAAATACTATAAACATAATGTTACATAATATTCTAAAATATCTAATAATTTTTCCAAAACCCCATGTTGAATATGCTTTGCTATTAATTTCTAATATAAATTGATAAATTAAGGAATGGCACGATACAGGATCATGCAATATATGTTTGGGCCAATTACAAACTTGAATGCGTGACTAGCACGATAGCCAGGTTGTAAGCCTCGGCTATATATTTGGGCAAAAACAAGTAGTCAATCAACGTTTTAGGATTTTTCTGGCTACATCATCCAAGAAACCCCTTACCCATGGTTCAAGTCAACTCTCTCTCTCTCTCTCTCTGTGCACGTGCGCGCAAGTATTGCTCGTGAATTGTGATAAGTTCTTTATTTGTTCTAATTCAAGAAAAATATATTTGTTAAAAAAAGCTAATGTAGAAATGGATATATATGCAAAGAATATATTTATTTCTATGATGACTCTTTTTTACAAATAATTTTTTTTATAAGATTTATTACTTTATATATATGTATATTTTTTTAAGGTTCAATTATTTTTGTATGGAACTTCTTTTATTTATGTTTTGATAGAAATGGAAACATTAGACCGAAATACATTAAATTTTAAAATTTGAATTTGAGAAGGAAAATAAAAAGGAAAAAAAATATTCACTACAACATATAATAGTTTTAGAGACTAAATGTTTTGTTCTCTAAAAGTGAAAATTTTGTTACAAAAGATATTTAGATTTAGGGACCAATTTCTATCGTCTTGAGAATAGTTGCTAAAAGGTCGTTTCGAAAAGTAAAAAATAATACTTTTAGTGACAAAATTTTGAAAATGCCACTAATAAACACACATTTAGGGACAAAATAATGTGGTCTCAAAATGGTTTATTTTTTAGACAAAAAATTTGGTCCCAAAAAGATAATAATTCATCACTAATGTCCAATTTTCGTTGCTAAAAATATAATAATGATATTTTTCGCAACAAAAATATTTGGTCCCTAAAAAATAATTTTATCCCTAAATTCTAATCTCTAAAACGTTAATTTTTTGTAGTGATTTATATATATCTATGGATTAAAAAAGATCTTTCGGCAACTACTACTGAAAATTTAATACTTACATAATTTAGTACCTTGTTTTAAGGAGAAGTTATCTATCAGTGTTGTTTTCAAAAGTTATTTAAATGATAAAAAAGATTATGATTTTATATATTAATATTTATAAAAAAACATCATTAATTTGAAAATATTTTTTTACTCATACATTGACAAGTAATTTCTCCTTGTTTTAATCCTCTCTCTCTCTCTCTATGATATGAGTGTCTAAAATGGGTGTAAAGGTGGTGTGTTTGTCTTATTCGTATTAGATTTATTGGGCTTCTATGGATGCATGTTTTCTACTGTATTTTTTATTGCTATTTGTTGTGAAATTAAGATCGCTTGTGTATTATAAATTTTTTTTTTTCCAAATCATTTTGTGCATTCATTCTATATAATTCTTATAACCGACCACTTTCATTTACGTTTTGAAGAAAAGGGTGGGAAAACTCGTTGGCTTTGATTGAGGGATGCAACTTTGCCAAACATCTTTCCTTTGTTGGAGCAGAAAGAAAAAGAAAGAAGAAAAAGAAAAAGAAAAAGAAAATAGGCGAGTCATTACATACATGAAGATCTGATGGTTGAGATTATTGTAAAAGGACCGTGATTGGTAGCTCAAAAATCAGCCTCCCGAATCGCCCGAAAAACTCAAAACGACGTCGTTTTGGGAGTTTTTCATATTCTCTTACCGGTAAGATAATATTTCAGGCTATTCGCGCTCTACATATTCGCGCTCTTGCGCATTTTCCCTTGTAAAAGGACCGTGATTGGTAGCTCGAAAATCAGCCCCCCGAATTGCCCGAAAACCTCAAAACGACGTCGTTTTGGGGGTTTTTCATATTCTCTTACTGGTAAGATAATATTTCGAGCTATTCACGCTCTACATATTCGCGCTCTCGCGCATTTTCCCTTGTAAAAGGACCGTGATTGGTAGCTCGAAAATCAGCCTCGCGAATCGCCCGAAAACCTCAAAACGACGTCGTTTTGAGGGTTTTTCATATTCTCTTACCGGTAAGATAATATTTCGGGCTATTCGCGCTCTTGCGCATTTTACCAATCAAATCTTTGTTGCGATTTAAGTGCATCCTTACCAATCAACTTAAATTTTATTTTAAAATATTATTAAAAAATTCATTTTCTATTGAGGATTCATGGGTGTCTACACCTATTTTAAGAATCATTTTTTTATCTACTTTTCTCAACAAACTCCATATTTTATCTCTATTCTATTAACAAACTTTCTATTTTTTCTCTATTCTATTAAAATGTAATTTTTAATTATAAATTAAAAAAAAAAATCATAAATGTATACTGCAGTCCCTAAACAAAGTAAAGCAAATATATATATATATATATATAAGGGAACTACAGTGACTCCCTACAAATAAGGAGGCACTGTAACAATTCTTATTTTAGAAATGTGTTTAAGGGTGCTGTGAAATATATAAGGAGCCATCAACCTCTTAAAATAAGTAACACTACAACATATAAGAGTTTTAAAGACCAAATATTTTTTATCTCTAAAAGTAAAAATTTTGTTGCAAAAGACATTTAAAGACCAATTTTCATCGTCATAAGGATAGTCACTACAAGGTCGTCGCAAAAAGTCAAAAACAAGGTTTTTAGCGACAAAATTTTAAAAATATCACTAATAAATATACTTTTAGAGACAAAATAATTTGGTCTCAAAATGGTTTACTTTTTAAGAAAAAAAATTTAGTCCCAAAAGGATAATAATTCATCACTAATGTCTAATTTTTGTTGCTAAAAAAATAATAACGACACTTTTTGTAACAAAATTATTTGCTTTCTAAAAAATAATTGTCTCTAAATTTTGGTCTCTAAAATCTTAATTTTTTATAGTGTAAAGAGGGGGTTTAGGAGTTCTACTGGTGATGCTCTTAAAAACACTATTTTGCTTTATATATGAATATATAGATAGATTGATTGAGTGATTTTCTATGAAGTACCTATTAATTTTCTATTACGACAATTTGATTTTATTTTAAATAAAACAATTCCATAGTATTTTTTTGTTTTATATTTCTCTTATACCCACGTGACATTTAAGAGAGTCAACATTTAAAAAAAATATTTCTATTGTTAATTCTGTTAGTGTTTTTTTCTTTAATTTAATGAGGTGATTGCTAAAACCAAATATTGTTATAGTTTACAAGAACATTGCCGAACTTTATGCAATATCAATTGGATTCTAATTTTTAAGTCACTATTAATTTTTTGATGTATTACATATAGATCTAGATATCCAAATCTCGAATTTTTGAGATCCTACTTATGATTTCTTAATAAAGTTGATCATTAAATTATGAGTAGAATTATAATTAATATACATGGGAAAGGGTAAAACTGGAAGAAAATATATTATTAATATAGTTTTGAATTATTTTGAAATAATTTATTTAAAGCAGGATTGAATTGTCCTAATAAAAATTTATAGGACTTAATGGTTTTTCTTCAAAAAAAGTAAGACTTATTGGTTATATTTTCAAACGTATTTCAAAATAAAGCAACATAAGAAATATAATAGTTGTAGTCAATAATATGTAATTTCTAATTTTATAAATAAATAAATAAAACTCAAAAAAGGGGCCAAGTTGAAAAACAGTTATCATTAAGCTAAGACCTAGGCCAAAAGAATGTTGGCATAGGAATGGATCCAACTCATTCTCTAAGACCCTTTTACTCTATGACTGAATTTCAGTCCTCCTTAAACCTGCTGGCATTATTTTTTGGGATGCGATTATGTGGATTATTATCTCAACTTGACCTCAGATAGTTTACTCATACATAAATAAATTTTAATATTCATTTAATTGATATTATGTATACTTTATGTAAAATATATAAATTTCTTATCTAAGGGTTAAAAATGTCAATAAATGTGCACATATATATATATATTTTTTTTTTCATTACAAAATATTTAAAATTATATTTACCAATTAAAAAACAAGTAGTTCAAATTGCTCAAGATTGAACATATAATAAGACAATTTTTCAAGAATTGGAATGATATTGTAGAGATTGGCCCGACCTACTTTTATGTCACTTTTTCTGTCAGAGAGACTATAATATGATTTAAATATAAACTTTGAAATGATTATTATCAAATATTTCAATTATGTGACCAATCACCTTTTTTTGGCTAGGTCGTAAGCTAGCCCAAATCAATGTTGGATAAATTTTTTAAACAGAAGTATTATTTATTTATTTTTTCTTATTAATAATTTTCTTAAATGTTATTAAATAAATCATTATATGCATCTATCTATCTATCTAATCTATATATTATACTAGCATATCACATGTGCTATGCACGGGATAAAATAATATATTATTTATTAAAAATACAATATTTATATTTAATTTTTTTTTATATTTTGTCTCTCGTAAATAAAATTTTATATATAAATTTAAGAGTTTTGTTTCAAATGTTCCTTTACTATAATATGTAGTATAAATATATTAAAATTGTTGTATTGACAATTAATAATTAAAATTATGCTTTATTATAATAAAAAAATGTATAACGCCCTCAAAATAGACTCATAAATCATACATTCTTGACACACATAAACATAAGAGAATGAACCACATTTCCATTTATCAGAGTATTAAGTATAAAAGTATTACATGTTGACATCGAAAGTAAATGTCCTATAGGCTTACAACTTTCCAAGTCAACACTTAGGTACAACAAAAGAAGAGTTCTAACTCTTTATACAAAATAAGTCCTTGGCTTGATTTACATGTAATACAAATGAAAACAACAAAAAGTCATCCAGGCTCTAAGTCTCTTAAGCTACGTCCTTGGAGGTGACATACCATCTGTACCTGAAAATGATGTCCCATATAGGGTGAGCCAAAACCCAGTAAAGATATACTAAACCAAATATGAGCAATAACTAAAACATTAACATTCGATAAATGGTTAACCCTTGTAAACCAGATTATAACACATTCCAATTCCATAACTAATATGTACATGTTTCATTCCACTTTCCTTTACTTATCCAATTCAATTCATAAACATGGCTCAGAACCTGACCAAACAATTAAATGAGACTACATCTCATATTAATACACTTCCCTTAACCACAATTCAAATGAGACTACAACTCATAATAAAAACACTTCCAATACTTCAATTATCTACGTTATGCAAACGCAATTAGAATTTTGGGACGTTCACCCTGGACACTCCGGCTAATTTAGTTATCAATGCCACACAACATACATACAATGTATTTAAACACTTATCATCTACAATGATCAATCAATACACATATTTGATGTATTATTACAACCATCATATTCAATGACATATTCCAGATGATTAGTTTCAGTTTTCCCTAATCAACATACAGTGTCTACAACAAATAAGACTATCCTCCACTGATAGCCCAAAACAGTTATTTCTAAACAGATAATAAATGCATCAAACAGATATAATATCAACATTTTCATTGGTGGGTGATTAATTTATCCAACTACACCAATCAACCTCATAATTTCCCAATTTCATAATTTCCAACTCAATTTCATATTTCCCTACATTAATTATACAAATTAATTTATCACAATAATTAGGGCATTTTCCCTTTTTTCTCAAATATTGATCCTAAGACCAAATTCCACCAATTTGACTCACAAACTCATATACCCAAGGCCTTATATGCACATGGAGCTTTAAAACACAAAACCCCTCTTTATATGATTTTAATATAAACCCTAACTTTTCCAAAAATCACCAAACAACCCCATCCATCCAAAATACACAATATTTATGTCAAAACTCATAGAGAGGAGTATGTTATCCCTACCTCAAATGGAGAGACCAAATGGAGAAGATGATGAAACTCGAAGTGCTCCAAATCCAAGGATTTTTCGGATTGAAATGTAGCACACACCAAGCTCCACACTTTTAATAAAGGGACTAGGGTAGAAACACACTAGAATTAGGTGTATTCTTAGAGAGAAGTGGTGGTGTAGAAAGAGAGGCAGCCAATCTAGGGTTTTAGAGACAAAAGAAGATGAAAAAGTGAAGAAGAAACAAGCTGCTGTGACTGATATATGCGAAGCTCGCTCGAGCAAATGAGTGGTCGCTCGAGCGACTAGACACAAAGAAACCTCGCTCGGGCGCACAAAGCCTCGCTCAAGCCAACAATTCGAAGCTTCAGGTCTACAACCCAGAAGCACGCTTGAGCGAAGAAAAGCTCGCTCGAGCGAAGAAACCCAAAACATAGCCTTCCATCGCTCGAGCGAAGGAAAGCTCGCTCGAGTCAAAAAATACAACCTTCAAGTCCAGAACCAGACGCAGACGCAAGCTCGAGCGCAAGACTTCTCGCTCGAGCCACCAGACACAACACTCAACTCTCGCTCGAGTGAAGAAACCCTGGCTCGAGCGTAGGAACTAAAACAAAGAGCTCGCTCGAGCGAAGACACCAAAATCTGGGCAGCAACATAGTTCTAATAATTATCACATTGGTTTTTCCCTTTGAAAACAATCTATTAATTTGTTTCCCTTTTAAAAACCTATAAATTATGAGATAGATTACTTATAAATTTAAAATCGACACAGTATAAATTTAAAATTATAATAATCTATCTCATAATTTGTAAGTTTTAAATAAAAATTTAAAATTATCATAATTATCTCATAATTTTTGTATTAAGGAGCAGTAAGAGTGACATTGAGATTATCGATATATTTTATAAAAAAGTACTTTTAAGTAGAGATATTATGAGAGTTTTCAAAATCACATACAAAATTATTTTTAAAATCAAAACCTCTATGTAGGATTGTAAAATAAAAGTTAAATGGGAGCTAACTAATAAAAATTTTCTTAATTGTTTAAAATTAAGAAAATGAAAAAATAAAATAAAAATAGTATGAGATATTGATCATAAGGCTTCTCAGTAAAGATCTCCTTTTGCTTAGATAAATGAGAGCACAAGATTTATTTTATGTAAGTAAAACAATTCAATTTTTCCCTTCTTTTTTCTTCTTCTTCTTCTTCTTCTTTTTTTTTTTTTTTTTTTTTTTTTTTTTTTTCAATGTGGGATTATAAAATAAAAATTAAATGGAAGCTAGCCAATGGAAATTTTCTTAATTGTTTAAAATTAAGAAAATGAAAAAAAAAATAAAAAATAGTATGAGATATTGATCATAAGGCTTCTCAGTAAAGATCTCCTTTTGCTTAGATAAATGAGAGCACAAGATTTATTTTATATAAGTAAAACAATTCAATTTTTCCTTCTTTTTTTTTTTTTTTTTTTTTTCTCGATGTGGGATTATAAAATAAAAATTAAATGGAAGCTAGCCAATGAGGATTTTCTTAATTGTTTAAAAGTTAACAATTATTTGGGCGGGGAGTTTATTTCGAATCAAGCAATCTTAGACGTTTAATCTTTCATTAGATCAATCTTTAATTTATTTCGAATCAAACAAATTTAACCAATATATTTTGATAAAATCGTTAGAATCGCAATTAAACCAATGGATTAGTCAAACCGAAAATGATTCACCCTATCTGCTAGGTCAAAGGAACAACCAATTTATAAAAAAAATTAATTAATTTGAACTGTCTTGAACTGAAATATACACAACACTACAATATTAAATGCGAACCTAAGGTTTATGTAGTAAAACAACTCATTTTTCCTTCTTTTCCTGATGTGAGATTGTAAAATAAACATTAATAGTTGTTTGGACGAGAAGTTCATTTCTCATGAAGCAATCTTAATCGTTCAATTTTTAATATGATCAATCTTAGTTTATTTCAAATCAAACAAATCTAAGCAATATATTTTGATAAAACAGCTAAAACCGCAATTAAACCAGTGAATATGTCAAATCAAAAACGATTCAGCCTAATCAACTAAATCAAAAGACCATTACAACAAAATTAATTAATTAAAATTTTTAAATTTTATTTTAAAATTTAAACCATCTTGAACTGAAACATGCACAATACTCGTAATGCCCCCAAAATATAACCATAAGTTCAACCCAAATTAATATAAATGACAGCATGAATCAGAGTGTAAAGTTCTTTCATTTCATAATGTTAATAGTACAAAAGAGCTTAGCATAAACAAATACCCTATAGGCTTACACCTTTCCAAGTCTTGGCTTGGTTACAATAAAAGCGAGACTAGCTCATACAATTTAAGCCCTAGGCTATACAAAAGTGAAACAAAACAATGAAGATCTTACTTCCCAAAAGTCCCTTCAATGCTATTGCCTTGGTGGAGGCATGCCATCAGCACCTGAAAATGATTTTCTCCAAATAGGGTCAGACATAGCCCAATAGAAATAATCTAGCATCATATATGAGATTTAACGAAAATATAAGTGCAATGTGCATATATAATGCCAGGGATAAAACATTCACATTTTTATATAGTCATAGAACACCAAGTCTATATTTCATTTCATTTTCCTTCATATCATTTCAATACATGAGCTAATTTCATTACTTTTCAATAACCCAAATGAGATTACAACTCAAAGGTTCTACAATCACACCATCAACACACAAACACTTCAATCTGCCATTCTACAGAAATTTCGTCCGCGTGATCGGCACCCATGTATAAATTTCGGGACTTTTACCCAGGACACTCCGACCAACTTAATTATAATAGAGTCTATCCTCTTTCTCCTCCCAAACAATGGAGTATATCCGCTTTATTCTCTCAAAATATCATACATATACAATGTATTTAAACACATAATCACACATGAAGTATATTCCATTTCTCCTTCCAAACAATCATACATATACAATATATTTACAACATGATCGTATTCAACGATAATCAACCATGGATGTAACACCCCCAAAATAATAACATAAACACATCTACAAACATATATAAATAGTAGCATAAATCAGAGTCTTAGTCCTTTCATTACATAAAGTTAATGAATACAAAGAGTTTAATGTAAATGACTGCCCTATTGGCTTACACCTTTCCAAGCCTTAACTTGGTTACAATAAAAGTGAGACTAGTCCTTACAATTAAAGCCCTAGGCAATACAAAATATAACAAAACAAGAAGCTCTTGCTTCCCGGAGATCCCTCCAATACTATTACCTTGGTGGAGGCATACCATCATTACCTGAAAATGTTATTCCCAAGTAGGGTGAGCCACAACCTAATAGAAACCATCTAACACAGTATATGAAATTTAGCAAAGATATAAGTACAAGTGCATAAACAATGCCTGTGAAGAGACGTTTCACAACTATATATACTCATGAGATATCAATTTCGAATCTTAATCTATTTCCTTTCAATTCATAATCCGTTCACTTATATGTTCTCAATTCATGAGTCAATTTCATTATTTCTCAACAATCGAATTGAGGCTACAACTCAATAAATTTCAAATCACACAACACATATGCATAAACACTTCAAACTTCTATTTCACAAAAATTTCGTCCGTGGACAGTCGTCAAATGGACCCATGTAAACGTAGGCTATACAAGCACTACAATTGCCATTTTACGGATATTTCGTCCGCGGATTAGGCACCCATGTATAATTTCAGGACTTTCACCCAGGACACTCCGGACAACTTAATTATAATGGAGTCCATCCCCTTTCTTCTCCCAAACAAATATCCATACATATGCAATGTATTTAGATAGATAATCAAACATGAAGCATATCTGCTTTCCACTTCCAAACAAACATACATATACAATGTATATAAACACGGTCATATTCAATGACAACTATCAAAAGATTAGTTTCAATTTACCTAATCCACATGCAATTTCTACAACAGTCAAAGCTATCCTCCACCGATAGCCCAATACAGTTATCTCCAGACAGATATTAAATCTCAAACAGATAGTTTACTCAAAACTTCTAAAAGACTGAGTTAATACATAACCAATCCCACCATTCATATCAATACTCTCTCAATTCCACATTTTCAATGCCAATTCCAATTATTTGTACAAAATAATAATTTGATCCAATTTGGGCAATTTCCCCATTTTTTCCAATCATTAGCCAAGTGCCAAAATCATCAAATTAGACATAACACAGGTTCATTTTCAAACCCCACAAATGTCTATTTCACCTATATCCAAAACCCATATTTCCATTTTATGCCCAAACCCTAGGTTTGTTTAAACCATCTCCCAAATCACACCATTGTTACACAAGAAGCAAATAACTAAGCTAAATATCTTATGAAGGTGTAGAAAGATCCCTACCTTAAGTGAGAAGACGAGGCAAAGCAAGAGAGGAACTCCAAGAACACTGAAACCCACTTCTATTCGGTGCAAAATGTAGATCTTGACGAGCTCTACCTTTTTCTCAAAAACACTATGGTGGAAATCCCAATTGATCTAGATGAAATCTAAGAGAGAAGGTGAATTGTAGAAAGAGAAGCTCAAGAATAAGCTTTTTGGAAAGTTTTAGAGAGAGAGAGAGAGAAAAGAAAAAGTGATTCAAAATGCCATCTTCTCGGACTGAAATACACGCAGTCCGCTGGAGCGTGGAAAGCCCCGCTCGAGCGTTAGACACAAGGTTCCGCTCGAGCATGGAATGCACATTTCCAGCATTTTCAGAATTGTAAAAAATATACTGAAAGTTGACAAATTCAGCTCGAGCACGAGAATGGCTGCTCGAGCGGAGGAGCAAAATTTGTGAAGCCCGCTTGAGCGCAAGAATGGCCGCTCGAGCGAAGAAGCCAAAATCTAGACAGCAAAAGCTTGAAAAAACAAGAAACCAACTCGCTCCAAACGCACAACTCCAACTCGATGACCAAAATAGAGGGGAAGACAAGGGAAAAAGATAAAAATAACTATTCAAAACCATATCAACCTGAGTTCGGAATACGATAGGTAATGGGTCAAAATCGGAATCGTTATAATGGATTAGTGTTAATTTACCTAATCCTCACGCAATTTCTACAACAATCATAACTATTCTCCACCGATAGCCTAATATAGTTATTTCTAAACAGGTATATATTGTTGTTTCATTTATATAAGGTGAATCTTAATAGTGTAGTATTGTGTATACTTCAATTCAATACAGCTTAAATTTTAAAATTAAAATAACATTTAAAAGTTTTAATTAATTAATTTTTGTATAAGTTGGTTGGTCATTTGACCTAACCGATTAGACTGAACAATTTTGGGTATGACCGATTCGCACGTTTAATCGTGATTTCTCATATTGATTTTATTAATTTTAAATAATTTAAAAATTTTCCATTGACTAACTTCCATTTAACCATATAAAAATAAAACTCTAATTAGTTTATGGTTTATTTTAGAACCACATATCGAGAAAAGAAGAACATGCAAAATTTGTTTCACTATCTATCTATATATTATATAAGGCAAATGAGATTTTTAGGGAGAAGCCTTTTAGGAGCATCAAATCGTTATTATAAAATTATTGAATTTTCTTAATTTTAAACAATTAAGAAAATTCTCGTTAACTAGCTTCCATTTACCTTCTATTTTATAATCCCACATCGAGAAAAGAAAGAAAAAGTAAATTGTTTCAATTGGCTAACTTCCATTTATCTTTTATTTTACAATCCTAAATTTTTGGGGGGGGGGGGGAGGGGAAAGGAAAAAATGAATTGTTTCATTTATATAAAGTGAATCTTATGCTCCAATTTATATAAATTATTGAAATTTCTTAATTTTAAACAATTAAGAAAATCCCCATTGGTTAGCTTCCATTTAACTTTTATTTTACAATCCTACATCGGGAAAGGAAAGAAAAAGTGAATTGTTTCACTTATATAAAGTGAATCTTATGCTCCCATTTACATAAGTAAAAGAAGATTTTTAGTGAGAATCTCTATAATTAATATCATTTTTTTTATTTTCTTAATTTTAAACAATTAAAAAAATCTCAATTGATTAGCTTCCATTTAATTTTTATTTTATAATCCCAGATAAATGTTGTGATTTTAAAAATAATTTTGTTTAAAATTTTAAAACTCTCATAATATTTAACTTTAAAATAATTACAATCTCTTTTCGAGAAAAGAAATTAAAAGTGAGTTGTTTCACTTATATAAACTGAATCTTATACTCTTATTTAATATTATAGTATTGTGCATGTTTCAGTTCAAGATGGTTTAAATGTTCAAATAAAATTTAAAGGTTTTAATTAATTACTTTTGTTGTAAATTAGTTAGTCTTTTGACTTAGCCGATTAGGTTGAATTTTTTTTTTAATTTAACTGATTCACTGGTTTAACCACGGTTTTAGCTGTTTTATCAAAATATATTGCTTAGATTTGTTTGATTTGAAATAAACTAAGATTGATCTTATTAAAATTTATAGCAATTCTGGTTTTGACCCGGCTCTTATAATGTTCCGGACTCGGGTCTTATGTTTTCATATTGTTGTTTATCTATTTCTTCCCTTGTATACCTTTGAAATTGGTCTTTGGGTTGTTGTAGTTGTGTTTGGAACAGGTTGGTTACTTAGTTTTCAAACCTTATGTTCCTAGAATTTTGGTCCTCCGCTCGAGTGGCCATTATTGCGCTCGAGCGGGCTAGGTAAATTTCGGTCCTCCGCTCGAGCGGCTTTTCTTGCGCTTGAGTTGGAGTTGCAAACTCTCAGTACTCTGCACTTCTGCAAAAGTGCTGGAGGTGTCTTTTATGCTCAAGCAGAGTTTTCTACACTCGAGCAGGTAGGCGCTCGAGCGTTCTCTCTTGAGCTCGAGCGGTTGGTCTGTCTTTTGCGAAATACTCGAGGTGTGTAATCTGCGATTGAGCGGGCCTCTTCTTGCGCTCGAGCGGAGCAAATCTGTGTCTGACGCTCGAGCATGAAATCTTCTGCTCGAATGGACTGCGCATATATCAGATCACAAAAAGTACTTTTTACATCACTTTTTCAGATCTATTCATCTCAAAACCCTAAAGTGAGACTCTCTCTCTCTAAAATACTCTCTCTTTCTAGATTTCCACCTAGTTCTAGTGGTTTCTCAACCCTTATGCCTTCATTAAAAAGGTAGAACTCCTCAAGCACTTCACTTTGATCCAAGTAGATGTTGATTTCGTCACTTTTGAAATTCCATACTTGCTTGACTCGTCTTCTCTCTTTGAGGTAGGGATATTCTACACCTTAATATGGTTTTTGGCCTAGATATTTGTTGATTATGGGTAAATGGTGAGATTTTGAGGAGATTTGAGAAAATCTAGGGATTTGAAATTCAAATTGAAAAGAGGGGTTTTTATGATGTGTTACCTAAATGATTATAGGGTTTTGGATATGAGGTTATCATGTGTTTAAATGATAAATTTTGGCCTTTAGACAATATTTGGGAAATGGGAAAAATTGCCCTAAAATGTTTGGAATACTTATTTTGTAAAAATAATGAAATTGGTTTGAAAAATGTGAAATTGAGAGGATGTATGTATGAATTGTGTAGTTGGATTTATTGAATCTCTCACCCATGGAAATTTGAGGAATTACCTATTTTAAAGATTGTATATCTGTTTAGAAATATCTGTCTTGGGCTATCGGTGGAGGATAGCTATAACTGTTGTAGCAATTGCATGAGGAATAGGTGACTTGAAACTAATCATTAAATTGTGTCATTGAATATGATGGTATGTTGAGGCATTAGATATGCATGATTGTAGTCACTGAATGTGACCGTATATTTTAAATACATTATATATGTATGATGTGTTGGGAGGAGAAAGTAGATTTACTCCATGTTTTGGGAGGAGATAAGGGATGGACTCCATTGAAAATTAAGTTGACTAGAGTGTCCAGGGTGAAAGTCCCGAAATCATATGCACATGTGGGTGCCGATTCCACAGACGAAATTTTCGTAAAATGGCAAGGTTGAAGTGCTTGTTGAGTAGTTATGTTAATTGAGAACCACTAAGTTGTAATCTCGGTTGGATTATTTGAAAATTATAAATTTGATCTATGAATTGGAATGAAATGTACTAATTTGAAATGAATGTATGGGAATGGAATGAGATATGAGTATTGGTACCGTGTGGTCATGGAGAGAATGTGAATTGGTCATGAATATTTTATATTTGATACTTATATCTTTGTTAAACTTCATATATTGTGATAGACTATTTCTACTGGGTTTTGGCTCACATTACTTGGGAAACCATTTTCAGGCACTGGTGATATGCTGTTTCCAAGGACGTAGCTTGGGTGGACCTAAGGGCTGGAGGCTCTATTTTTGTTATTTTGTGTTTAAATATTTATTCAAGCCTTGTGCTTTATATGTATGGAGCTTATGACTCCCTTTTTGTTGTAACCAAGTTAATGTCTTAGAAAGATATAAGCATGTAGGGCACTTATTATGCTGTTATTTAACTAATATTACATGCTATAGATTCAAAATGAACATTTATGAATGTATAATGCATGCAATAACTTTTGTAATATGAACTCTGATGAATGGATGTGTATTATTTCTATTATGTTCATAGATCTTATGGAATGGGTTATTTGTATTATTTTTTGGGACGTTACAACTTGGTATCAGAGTGTACTGGATTTTAATACTTTTGCTACGTAGGAAGTGGTTAGTACCACGATGGGTTTGTCTCGCTTGTTAGAGACTTAAGTATAGATGGTATGTGCTTACATGATAACATGTTTATGTGATTATATGGGTATGAGATTTAGTTCCTAAGATGTTGATTGGGTCTACAGGTTTTTGGAAGTCCCATTAGAAGAGCACTTGATCACTGTTATTTCTAATTGGAACTCTAGAAACGCCGCAGGACAGTCATTATCTAGGAAGGAAATTCGTATGTGTTTGTGTGATTATGTGCTTATGTGGAGTGAGTTACTGTTGTCCACCATATTAGAACTCGAGTGAATTAGCTTCGGCACATTCGTAAATGTGCTAATCTCTTTGTTACCTTTATTAGGATGTCAGGACGTGGTCGTGGTGGTAGGCATGGTAGGCCTAGGAGGCATGAGATGCCTATACCGGATGAAATTCTGGCACAAAAGAAGGTAGTTGGTCAGGCCAATGTGGCCGAACCGGTTGGTTAGCAAGCCATGGGAGCTTTAGCCCGCAAGATGACCGGAGCGTTGAGGGAATCCATAGACATCCTCAGAGCTGAGAATCAAGTCCAGGCCCAGGCAGCTGAAGCAGGGCCGTCATTTTTGAAAAAGGAGTTCTTCCGGTCGAATCCGGACGAGTTTTTGGGAGATCTTAAGGAGCCATTGAAGGCTGACGAGTGGTTAGAATAGATGGTAAAGATGTTTGAGATGCTCGGCATCAAAGACGGGACTTTGAAAGTGACCTTAGCGTCCTTCCAGCTGAAGGGAGACACAGGTCAGTGGTGGAAGTATGCGTGAGGGCGCATTATAGGGACTTGAGAGGCCTTTGTTGACGCCTTCCAGAACAAATATTTACCTACTACAGTAAAGGAGAAATTGAGAGATAAATTCTCCAAGTTGGTGCAGCTCAATACACTAGTGGTTGAGTTTGAGGCCACCTTTACTAGCTTGTCTAGGTTTGCACCAGAGTTAGTGGTGATTGAGGAGCGCCGGTGTTTGGAATTCAAGAAGAGGCTAAGGACTGGGCCCATGTTTATAGTGGCCGAATCCATGATTAGGGATTATAGGCACCTTGTGGAGGCTGCAGCCCATCTTGAGACTATCATGCATGCAGAGAAGGAGAGAATGAGGGGCTCCAGAAGGAGTCAGGATAGTTAGAGGAATGGTAAGAGAGAAAGGGGTCCTAACCCTCAATAGTCCCAGGGAGTACAGTCAAGGTCTACCTTTCCAATACCGAGTTTGGGTTCTAGGAGAGGTGGTCAGGGAGATGTGACTTGTTTCAAGTGTGGTCAGTTGAGCCACAAGTCACCAGCTTGCCCACAGAGGAGAGGAAGGCAGCGAGCAGCATCGTCTTCAACTTGTTCCTGGGACCAGAATCAGGGTAAAGGGCAGCCGCTTACTTGTTATCAGTGTGGGTAGGCGGGGCACTTGAAGAGGTTTTGCCCACAGTTGGGTGGCACACCTGGTGCGTCTGGTTCAAGACAAACACAGAGTCACCAGCCTCGAGGGTTAATCAGGGAGCCTCTTCGGCTCAATCTGCACAGCAAAGCTATGCTTCGAGGGGTGAGCAAGTAGATCAGAGGCCAACAGGGCGTGTGTATACTGTTACCATGCCAGATCTTGTACAGGCTCCATATATTGTGAGAGGTACCTTTTTGTTTTGTAATTTAGTTGCTAGTGTATTGATTGAGCCGGGTGCATCCTATTCATTTATTTCGTTTGCATTTGCATCGTTTTAGGGTTGGAGTTGGCACAATTAGCATCTCCTATTTGTGTAGAGTCACTTATTGGTGGTGAGGTCATTTTGAAACAGGGGTGTCGGGGTTGTGATATAGAGGTCGTCGGTCATCGACTTCCATCTGCATTTGTTTTGCTTGATATGACTAGTTTTGATGTTATTTTGGGTATGGACTGGCTATCGTCATACTGGGTTGTTATAGATTGCTATTGTCAGAGGGTCACTGTATGTATCTTGAATGGTGATTGTTTCTATTTCTTGGGGGACCGGGTGGATAGAGTCTTATTCCTGGAATATGATCCGCATAGGCAGAGTGAGCTTAGTTGTCTTATTGCTAGCTTTCAGAGTAATGAGTGTGATGAAGTCCGAGTTGAGTTGCCAAGGGTGGTTTGTGAGTATTCAGATGTCTTCCTTAAGGATCTTACTAGTTTACCACCTCAGCGAGAGATAGAGTTCTCTATTGATTTAGTGCCTGGCACGGCACCGACTTCTATGGCACCGTATCGATTTGCACCTGCTAAGTTGAGTGAATTGAAGATTCAACTCCAAGAGTTGTTAGATAAAATTTTTATTCACCCTAGTACATCACCTTGTGGAGCACCAACTCTCTTTGCTAAAAAGAAAGATGGAGCATTGCGACTTTGCATAGATTATCGAAAGTTGAACCGGGTTATGGTTAAGAACAAATATCCTATGCCTTGTATAGATGATCTATTTGATCAGTTGAAGAGATCTTGTTGTTTCTCTAAGATAGACCTAAGATCAAGTTATCATCAATTGAGAGTGAGGGAGGAGGATATTCCAAAGACAACATTTCGCGGTATGGCCATTACAAGTTTCTAGTGATGCCTTTTGGGCTAACTAATGCTCTAGCAATGTTTATGGATTTGATGAACCGAATCTTTCGAGAGTTGTTAGACTGTTTCGTGGTCGTCTTTGTGGACGACATCTTGATTTACTCACTCTCTAAGAAGCAGCACGAGGAACACTTACCAGTGGTGCTTGAGTTGCTTAAAGCCCATAAGTTGTATGCTAAGTTTGGGAAATGTGAATTCTGGCTAAGAGAAGTTAAGTTCTTAGGCCATAAGGTATTCGGGGAAGGGGTGACTATAGATTCATCCAAGATAGAGGCAATGCAAGATTGGGCTCAACCTAAGAACGCTTTCGAGATCTATAGTTTCTTGGGGTTGGTCGGGTATTACCGCCGGTTTGTGAAAGATTTCTCTAGGCTAGCTTCACATTTGACTAGGTTGACGAGGAATGGAATCAAATTTATGTGGGATGAGACTTGTGAGAATTCGTTCCAGGAACTTAGTTAGACTTACCACTACTCTAGTCTTGATTATTTCGGAGAGGGGTTTGAGTTATTCAGTGTATTGTGATGCCTCACGAGAAGGCTTGGGTTGTGTTTTGATGCAAGAGGGAAAGGTAGTAGCCTATGGTTCGCGACAGTTGAAAACCCACGAGAGGAACTACCCTACTCACGACTTAGAGTTAGCAGCGGTGATATTTGCCTTGAAAATTTGGAGGCATTGTCTATATGGTGAGAGATTCGAGGTGTTTTCTGATTATGAGAGTCTGAAGTACCTGTTTACATAGAATGACTTGAATTTAAGACAGAGAAAGTGGATGGAGTTCATAGAGGATTATGATTTCGAGTTGCATTACCATCCAGGGAAGGCCAATGTGATGGCCGATGCTTTGAGTAGGAAGTCACTTAGCAGTGTAGCTTGTATCGCCATCCAGGAATGGGAAATGTTGGGTACTCTCACTACAAAAAAATTGACTTTTTACAACGGTAAAATACCGTTGCTAATACTCCTAATGCTGTCACTAATACTTTTTGCGACAACAAGAGGGGGTCGCAAATGCAGGGGTTGCAAAAGAATTTTTGCGACGGCACAGTGCCGTCACTAATGTTTTGCGACGGCATTTTTGCCTTTTTGCGATGGCACTGTGTAGTCACTAATAACGTTTGAATTTCTTGACTTTTTTGCGATGACACTATTTTATCGTCACTAAAAATGTTATTTGAGACGACAAAAAATACCGTCGCTAATAGTTTTTTTTTTGCAATGGCAAACACTATTTTTGCGACGGTGTGGTGCCGTCGCAAAAAGTATTAAAAATATAAAAATTTCTATTTTTGCGACAGTATAATACCGTTGCAAAAAGTAAAACCTGTAACAAAATTAATAAAAATATTAAAATTTTCTATTTTTTGCGACGGTGTAATGCCGTTGCAAAAAAGAAAAAAACATCCTACGATAAAAATATTAAAAATATTAAAATTTCTCCATAATAATATAAAAATAACAATTTCTTCATAATAAAATATTTTTTCATTCATATAATTACACATTAACAAAATTATCCCACTACATAATGTTCCATAATACATATATAATGTTTAAATACATGATTTTGTTCATAATTCAAAATAACATAAACCAAATTTCATTACTAAAATAATAAAACAAAATAATCAGAGTCCATTGACATCCTATTAAGTCTTGACATAGACGTAGTTTTGCATTGTCTTCCTCAAGCTTATTTACTCTGTTTCTTCCTTCTGCTAGTATCCTTTCAGATTGTGAAAGCTTTTCCAAGATATTTTCCTTCTCCTTCCGTGATATCTCTCTCTTTTGATGTGCATCCTGGTGAAAGCAAAGACATTTTCATACACAAGAAATTGGGGAAAGAAATTTATCCAAAAATCCTTCCATGTTTTTAAGCTCAGTACAAAATCTCAGATTAACAACAAAAACTTAATCAACAAATAGACCATATAATAAAAAAAACCTATAAAGAGACAAATGTCATTCAAATAAAGTGAAAACCTGTTGATGACTATAAAGTGTTCCATTGGTTATTAGCATGTTCAACGCAGTAAATAATTATATTTACATCACAAGGTTCCATAGGAACAGAAGCAAGTATTTTGATTATTAAAGCTACCTGTTGATGACTAACATGTCTGATTGGACACGTAATATCTTCTCAAGTAGTTCGAGATTAATAGTGGCAAAAAAAAATAGTGGTAATGGGTTGTCACCTATAATGCTTCACAGCAGCAGTCTTGTTTCCTTGAATCCAAACTTTGAGCAAATATTCATAGAAACTGCCACCAAAGTTTTGCATTAACCAGACCTTAGTCAAACTTACAGAAGCAGATTGACAGTATATAAATTTTTAAATGAGATCTAGACATATGGACACCGCCATCACAAATAGTGAGATATACAAAGCTCAGCAAGGTCCACATATATCATCTCAAAACACTGAATAGTCAGTATGTCCCCCATGGCCCCAAAAGTAATGGTCGAGTATGATTGAGTCCCTCTATGCGGATTAATATAGATGGGAAGCAAGCCATCAGCAGGAAAGGTTTTATTCAACTGTGCAATAACATTCTCCACCTAAAACAACAATATATGACTTTTAGTTCACTGAAGACTAATTAATCTCCCAGAAATGTACCAATAGAAGCCATTGAAGAAACTTTTTGACATTAACTCTATTTGACATTGAAGTTCTATATAAAACAAAAGGTTAAATAAGGAACTACATTTCATATGATGCCATGCATTTGCATTTTTTGTGATAAATGAAACTTTTTTTTTTGGGCAAAAATCAATGGATATTCTATTGTATATGCACCTCCAAGCATAGAAGGGTTATACCTTCTGTTGATACTTTGGGTCTCCTATCCTTTGAGAAAGAGCAATAAATTCCATCTGTTCTGTGGCAGAATCTGCCAAGATAGAATCACCCTAAAAACAGGGAACATTGTAAATTATAATAACCAAACAAGAAAGAGAAGTAGAAAACCTCCATTGACATAAGACAAAACATCTAAGAGCAATCACTAAGATTTCCTGGGGTTTGATAGTTTATCAAATGCTGTTAAAAAAAAATGATGTAGATTATGTATAGATAGAATAATTGTATGTAGAGTTTTAGTGTCGCCATGATACTTGAGGTTAAATGGAAATTGTATGTGATAATTCCATCAGAGGAAATGTAAGAAATTTAGCTACAATCTACTTAATGGTAACAGCTGCAGATAAAATTTTTTTCCAGTCTGTACACATATTTCAATTAATGGCAAACCATGCCGTGATAAATTATAGTTTCTGACCAAATCCTCTCCTAGGCAAAAGTTCAAAAGTAGATTAACAAATTACATGAAATAACTTTTCTGGGGATGATGTCAGAGGAAATTAAGTAACATCAAACTCCAAAGACAACTAACCAATCAGAAAAAATTTGACTTGCACATCCATGAAGTTTAGAGCTTACCCCAGTCCATCCAGGATTATGTGCATTTCCATGTGCCAAGTTGATAATATTATAGGGAATGCCAGACTGGGTATCCCATGCAGGAAGTAGCCTATCTGCAATGTCTTTAGCTTTTTCAAGGAAAATTTTGTCCCCTGAGAGATCATATGTACTAAGAAGTCCACCCACAACTCTGGAGTATAATGAAAAAAAAAAAACATTATTGTTCAGTACAGTCTTCACATGTCACTCAAATTATGTTGATTACGGAACAGTAGCACAAAATATTTCTTTAGAAAAAGAAACAACATCAATTTAAAGAGACAACTAATAAAAATGACATATTAAACCTTATAAAGCAACCTTATGGTTGTCTCAAAAACGCTAGCATCATAATTCTTGTTGAAATCCAACGAGTTTGCCACCCACCTGCAATGAATAGGTTTATTACTATCAAAAGAGGAAACCAAGCTATAAAAAAACCACTCAAAGGGACAAGAAATGTAGTTATATGATATATCTATTTGTATGTACAAACATACATATTTATGTCATGTATATAATAAATATATGTATGTGTAAGTCTAGATATATAAAACAAAATCTAAGAACATCAACTGAATGTGAAGAAGAAGATAAGAGCCGAAAAAAATTGAATTAGGATGTAAGTAGAAGAGAAGAAGGCCAATGAAAAGAAAGTGTAGTTAATGGACCAGAGGCTGGGCAGTAAAATAAGATACAAACAGAGAAGTTGAACTAACAGCTATTTAACTTCAGAAAGATGTAATTGATGCTATTAAAAAAAGAAAGAAAGAAAGAAAGACCAATGTATCTTCAATATCACAGACAAAGAAGGTCTGAAACTCACTCTCTAGCTCTTTGGAACTGTTCATCGAGGCCCATTATATATAATGTATCAAGTGAGTCAATTAGAGTTGCTCCAAGACCGCCAAAGCTATCAACACCATTCTTTGTCTGTGGCTGGTAACAAAGAAATTCAAAATGTTGGTATAGTTGCTTATGCAAGCTCAGAAATAATAAAAATATTAAGAGTAGAATGATACCAACTTAGAAATTCAGTACATAAAGAATGTAAATTCAATTCTGGAATGAAAACTGGATCAAACTAAAAGGAAAACTTAGAAAAAAAGCACATAAACATGTGCAGTGTCAAAAGCACAAACTTCCAGGTGTAGAGAAAATAAAATAAAGGCATGTCTTAAAAAAAATCTCGTGTCACATGCAGGACCCATATTTTTAGAAGTGTTATGGGAGGAAGGAAAACAGGAACAAATCATAAACTTCCCTTTTCTCTTCTATTTATCCAAAAATTTTATGTAGTTTACCTAAACAAGATATGAGACATATCATAAACTTTTATCTTTTCTTTTCTATTTATCCACAATAAAAATAAAAACAAAAACAGAGAGAAAACCTAGAGAGACAAATGGGTAGAGACATAAATGGAAGGAGAGATTCAACAAAGTTAAAAATGAAATTCAACCCCGAGTTTTTTCTTTTTCTTTTTTTCTTGGGATCAACTGTTTTACAGACCAACACTAAATTAATTTAATTTAAAAGCCAAAAAAAGAGGGGAAATTAAGGGAAAAAAACAATGGGGTTTGATTTGAATAAATGCAAATGAATGAGAGACCTATTTGGTGACCGATTGTTGTTGCTCAAGAGAAGGAACTTCACGGCCAGCGGACTTCAAAGGCAACATAGGAGCAACCAAGTAGTCTAGCAATGCCTGTACTACATCCTCGGCTGAACCAATCTCCGATTGTGATGATAATGATTTTGACTCCATGACCTCTGAGCCTTTTTCAACAATCAAATTGATCCTCTTAAACAATCCAATCAAAATCACAAAGAAGATTAGGGTTTACGACAATAGTAGTAGTGAAGTAAAAAATCAACAGAATCGAGAAAGAGTCAGTCAGTGTTACCGATCAAACAAAGCATGACCCTCGTGGACTCCGTAGAGAGAGACAGAGAGAGAGAGAGAGAGAGAGAGAGTTGGGACAGTGGTCTTCTACTGGAGGGGTCTGTCTGTGGCAGACAGTCCTTAGCTTCTACCGGAGAGAGAAGCTAAGGACTCCGAAGAACTTTGTTTGCTGGTAATGGCTATCGATAGAGAAGCTAAGGACTCCGACAATGGTCGTCGATGTCTGGATTCCTTCATTCACAGTCGCGAGAGATATATATATATATATATATTTGGTAGAAATTAGGGATTTTGGTTCTAAGAGATTGGGGATTTTGGGGGGCGCGGGAATGAAAAAAAAGGGGGAACCGAGCGGGCGAGATTGGGAAAAATAATAATAATAATAATAATAATTTTCAACATAAATAATAATTTTTATTTTCATCATAAATGAATATTTAATGAATGAAAAATTATTATTATTATTATTTATTTGGTAGAAGTAAGGATAATATTTTAATGAAAAATATTTTCTATAAGAGTGATGAGTGAGAGAGAGAGATGGAGAGAGAGAGAGAGAAACAAATAGACAAAGAGAGAAAGAGATAGAGAGAGAGAGACAGAAAAAGAGAGAGAAACAAGAGATGAACGATACAAAAAGAGAGAGAAAGAGAGCGAAAAAAGATGAACGAGAGAGAGAATAGAAAAATAGAGAAATAGAGAGAAGAGAGATGAACGGGAAAGACAGAGAAAGAGAAAAAAAGAGATGAGCGAGAGAGACATAGAGAGAAAAAAATATGAGAGAGATAGAGAGAAGAAAGATGAACGAAAGACACACAAACAGACAAAGAAAGAAGAGTGATGAGTGAAAGAGAGAAAGAGAATAATGGTGGTAGTTGAATGGCATTTGCAGTAGTGGTAAATGTGGTAGAGAAGATTGGTGGTGAGAGAGAGATGAGTGAGAGACGAATAGAGAAAACAGATAGAGAGACAGAGTAATGAGCGAGAAAGAGACAAAATAATTTTTTTTATAGTTAATGAATTTTTATTTTTATTTTTTCATTTAGTAAGGTTGAAAATTTATTTGTTTCATATTTATTTTAATGAATAAAAAATTATTATTATTTTTTTATTCGGTAGAAGTAGGAATAATATTTTCTATTAAAATAAAGTTAATTTTTTGTGGTCAATGTGGCATTTGCAGTGGTAGTAGTGGTAATAATGGAATGGCATTTGCAATAGTGGTGAATGTGTTAGAGAAGATGGGGGTGAGAGAGAGATGAGTGAGAGACAGATAGAGAAAAGAGAAAGAGAGAGAGACAGACAGATAGAGACAAAGTGATAAGCGAGAGAGAGACAAAGTGGTCGCTAAAAGTGCATTTTCTTTTAGTGGAGAGCACGGTAAATAGAGAAGAGATGAGGGAGAGAGTGAGCAAGGTGAACACAATGGGGGAGAGAGACAAGCAGACAGACAGATACATAGAGAGAAAGAGAGAGAGAGACAGACAAACAGACACAGAGAGAGAAAGAGAGAGAGAGAAGAGTGATAAGTGAGAAAGAGAGAAAGAGAGAAAGAGATATAGAGAGAGAGAGAGACAGGGAGACAGAAAGAGAAACAGATAGCGAGAGAGACATATAGAAAAATAGAGAGAAACAAGAGATGAGAGAGATAGACAAAGAGAGAGAGAAAGAGAGCGAAAAGAGATGATCGCGAGAAAGACATAGAAAAGAGAGAGACGAAGAGAGAAGAAAGATGAGCGAGAGAGACGAAAGAGAGATAGAGAGAAGATAAATGAACAAGAGATAAGAGAGATAGAGAAATGAGAGAGATAGAAAGAAGAGAGATGAGCGAGAGAGAAAGAGAAAGAGAAAGAGACAAAGACAAAGACTGACAGACAGAGAAGAGTGATGAGTGAGAGAGAGAAGAGAGGTAATATTTTGTGGTAGAGAAGAGGAACTGACATTAGTGGTGAATGTGGTGGATAAGAGATGGTGGTGGTGGTGGTGGTGGTGGTGGTGGTGGTGGTGGTAGTGATGGCGAAGGAGATTAGTGGTAAAGTTATGGTACTAGTAGAGTAGATGGAGTAGCAGGGGTAAAAGAGAGGTAATGGTAGTAGTAGTAGTGGCAATAGTGGTAGTGGTGGTAGTGGAGTGGTGGCGATGGTAGTAGTAATGGTAGTCGTAGAGGTGAAATAGCGACCGTGGTAGTAGTGGTGGTAATGAAATGGCGTTTGCAGTAGTGGTGAAGGTGGTAGAGGAGATGAGTGGTGAAAAAGAGAGATGAGTGAGAGGCACAGAGAGAGAGAGAGAGAGAGAGAGAGAGAGAGAGAAAAGAGATGAGAGAAGAGATAGATGAATGAGAGACACAGAGAGAGAGAGAGACAAATAGACAGATAGAGAGAAAAGAGTGATGAATAAGAAAGAGAAAGAAAAGAGAAAGAAAAAGATGAAAAAATGGGTGAAAAGATATAGACAAAGAGAGAGAGACAGAGAGAGAAAAAAAATAGCGAAAAGAGATAAACGAGAGAGAGACAGAAAGAGATGAGCGAGAAAGTAAGAGAGAAAAAAAAGAAGAGAGAAAGAAGAGAGACAGAGAGAGAAGATAGATGAAAGAGATAGAGAGAAGAGAGATGGACGAGAGACACAGAGAAAAAGAGAGAGACAGACAGACAGACAGACAGAGAAGAGTGATGAGTGAGAGAGAGAAAGAGAAGAGACACAGAGACACAGAGAGAAAGAGAAAGACGGACAGACAGAGAAGAGCGGTGAATGAGAGAGAGACAGAGAGAGACAGAGACACATAGAGAAAGGGAGAGACAGACAGATAGAGAAGAGTGATGAGTAAGAGAGGAAAAGATAAGAGAGACAGAGACAGAGAGATAGAAGATGAAAAAATGGATGAAAAGAGAAATGTTCAAAAGACTAAGACGACGTTGTTTATAGTGGATCGATAAATCGAGAAGGAGCTCGATAAATAGAGAAGATGAGAGTAAGAGAGTGAGTAAGGCGAACATAGTGAGGGAGAAATAGACAAATAGACAAGTAGAGAAAGAGAGAGAGAAGAGTGATGAGTGAGAGAGAGACATAGAGAGAGAAATAGACAGAAAAGAGATAGAGAGAGAAAGAGAGAGAGAGAGATAGAGATAGAGGGAAAGATAAAAAAAGAGAGAGAAACAAGAGATGAGCGAGAAAGATAGAAAGATAAGAGAGAGAGAGAGAGAGAGAAAAGAAATGAGAGAGATAAAGAAAAGAGAGATGAGTGAGAGAGACAGAGAGAGAAAACAGGTGAGAGAGATAGAGAGAAAAGAGATAGGTGAGAGACACAGAGAGAAAATGAGAGAGAGAAACATACAGACAGAGAAAGAAGAGTGATGAGTGAAAGAGATAGAGAGAAGAGAGAGAGAGATAGAGACAAAGAGGCATGAAGATGAAAAAATGAATGAAAAAAAAAATGTTATATCAAAAGAGTAAGAAGACATTGTTTTTTAAATTTTTTTTTGCAACAGAAAAAAGTACTAGAATTTATTCAAACCATTTTGTGACTGTATATATATAAAGCTGTCTCAAAACCACAATCACTATGCTTGGTTAGAGTTTTCCAAAAACTCTTTTGAGAAAATTATACTTTCTTGTTTTCCGTGTTATATTATTTTTACTGAATTTTTTTAATATTTAAAGTATTTTTTTTTAATTTTTAGACACACCTAACATAAATACACCTAAAAATTAAAAAAAATTGTAAATTTTTTTAAAAAAAATTCACTAAATACCAAAAATACAATAATTCAATACATTTTTTTTTTTGTATTTTTATGTATTTATTAATTTTTAAAAATATTTGTTCATAATTTTTTTTTAGATACATCTAAAAAATATATTTAAAATTTTAAAAATATTCACTAAAGAAAAATCTCACGAAAGTATTTATGACGGTACCATTTGCCGTCTCAAAAAGCAGAGCATTTGCGACGACACAATTTCCCGTCTCAAAAAACCAGAGTATTTGCGATGGCAGAAAATACGGTCGCAAATCCTCTCATTTTTTGAGACGGCAAATTGTGCCATTACAAATACTCTGCTTTTTTGAGACAGCATTTTCTGCCATCGCAAAAAGTGACTTTTTAAGACGGCAAGTATGCTGTCGCAAATAGTTCCGTCTCATATACCCACTTTTCTTGTAGTGTCTTGGGGAGTTCGACTTGTATCTTGGCGAGTCTGTTGAATCTACGGCTTTGGTTTCAGTAGTTGCTCAACCAACACTTGTGAGCCGAGTGTTAGAAGCACAGAGGGGTGATCTTGAGGTAGAAACCCTTAGGGAGAAGATCTCCAATGGAAATGTACAGAAGGGTTTGAATGTGTATCCCGACTAGAGTGTGAGATACCGTGGTCGTTTGTTCATGTCGGAGTCTTGCCGAGAGGAAGTACTCCGAGAGTTTCACTATTCATGCCTTGCGGTGCATCTGAGAGGCACAAAGATGTATCATGATCTGAGTTGCCAGTTTTGGTGGAGGGGTATGAAGAAGAATGTAGCCGTGTTTGTATCGAAGTGCCTTACTTGTCAACAACTGTAGGTCGAACATCAGACGCCAGCAGGTTTGTTGCAATCCTTGCCTATAGCCGAGTGGAAATGTGAGCATGCTATGATGGATTTTGTTGTGGGCGTTCCAAGGACTCAACGGGGTAGTGACGTCATTTGGGTGGTAGTTGACCGGTTAACCAAGTCTGCGCATTTCATACCTATGTGCGTGAGTGATTCAGTAGACTATCTTGCCGACCTTTACATTAGGGACATAGTGAGATTGCACGGGGTCCTTGTGATGGTTGTCTCAGATAGAGATTCGCGTTTCACAGCTCGATTGTGGCAGAGCTTGCAGAGTGCATTGGGCACTAGATTGACCTTTAGCACTACTTACTATCCTCAGACTGATGGGCAGTCCGAACGTACAATTCAAATCCTTGAGGATATGCTTCGAGATTGCGTCCTTGACGTTAAGGGGTCATGGGAGAGACACATACCCTTAGTGGAGTTTGCCTACAATAACAGCTTCCAGTCGAGTATTGGCATGGCACTGTTTGAGGCCTTGTATGGTCGACCTTGTAGGTCTCTAGTGTGTTGGGCCGAGGTGGGTTATGCACCTTTGTTGGGTCCAGAGTTGGTTCGGGAAATGGCAGAGAAAGTTGCACTTATCCGTAAGAAATTGATTACAACCTAGAGTCACCAGAAAAGTTATGCCAATCGTAGGAGGAGGCCCTTGTCTTTTGAGATGGGAGATCATGTCTTTTTCAAAATATCACCTAGGCGGGGTCTAATGAGATTCGGGAAGAGTAGGAAGTTATCCCCTCGGTTTATTGGCCCTTTTGAGATCCTTGAACGGATTAGAGAGGTTGCTTACCGTTTGGTGTTGTCGCTACAACGTTCCGGAGTACATGACGTGTTTCATATTAGTATGCTTCAAAAGTATGAGCTGGATCCATCGCACATGTTGGATTGGACCGACTTGGAGGTAGACGAGGATGCCTCATATGAGGAGAGACCGGTGAGAGTCTTGGATAGATGGGACCAAGTCTTGCGAGGCAAGACAATTCCCTTGGTCAAAGTATTGTGGAAACATCATGGGGTTGAGGAAGCAACTTGGGAACATGAATTGGAAGTTCGAGAGAAATATCCAGACTTATTTGTTGATGTTTGAGCATGTGTTGAGATTCTAACCTTGTTCATGAACTGTAAAGACATTGTATATGTTTTGAACTATAAGAACATTGTATATGTTAACTATGTTTCAAAAATGCAAGCTTAATATGAAAATTGTATATGTTGTTTAAGTTTTGAAAATGCAAATTTATCATTAACATTGAATATGTTTTGAAAATATGAGGTGAATGTATTGAAGTTGATTAAAACCATGAGAGATACATATTGATAATATATATTGAGATGTGTATTGTGGATTTATTCCTTTTGTGAAGGGATTGAATGACCAGTAGGTGGGTCATGGTATTGAGAACTGACTTGTAATCACTTTGAAAATTGGCTAAGCATGATTTTGAAGCAAGATTTATAATTTCGGGGACGAAATTTCTTAATGGGGGGAGGTTATAAAGATTCCGGTTTTGACTCGACTCTTATGATGTTTTGAACTCGGGTCTTATGTTTTCATATTGTTGTTAATCTCTTTCTTCCCTTGTATACCTTTGAAATTGGTCTTTGGGTTGTTGTAGTTGTGTTTGGAACAGGTTGGTTACTTAGTTTTCAAACCTTGTGTTGCCTAGAATTTTGGTCCTCCACTTGAGCGGTCATTATTGCGCTCGAGTGGGCTAGGTAAATTTTGGTCCTCCGCTCGAGCGGCTTTTCTTGCGTTCGAGCGGGAGTTACAAACTCTCAGTACTCTGCACTTCTGCAAAAGTGCTGGAGGTGTGTCTTTTACGTTCAAGCGGCGTTTCCTATGCTCGAGTGGGTAAGCGCTCGAGCGTTCTCTCTTGAGCTCGAGTGGTTGGTCTGTCTTTTGCAAAATACTGGAGGTGTGTAATCAGCGCCCGAGCGGGCCTATTCTTGCGCTCGAGTGGAGCAAATCTTTGTGTCTAACACTCGAGCGTGAAATCTTCTGCTTGAACGGACTATGCGTATATCAGATCGCCAAAATCACTTTTTACATCACTTTTTTAGATCTATTCATCTCAAAACCCTAAAGTGAGACTCTCTCTCTCTCTCTAGATTTCCAACTAGTTCTAGTGGTTTCTCAACCCTTGTGCCTTCATTAAAAAGGTAGAACTCCTTAAGCTCTTCACTTTGATCCGAGTAGAAGTTGATTTCGTCACTTTTGAAGTTCCATCCTTGCTTGGCTCGTCTTCTCTCTTTGAGGTAGGGACATTCTACACATTAATATGGTTTTTAACCTAGATATTTGTTGATTATGTGTAAATGGTGAGATTTGGAGGAGATTTGAGAAAATCTAGGAAATTGAAATTCAAATTGAAAATAGAAGTTTTTATGATGTGTTACCTAAATGATTATGGGGTTTTGGATATGAGGTTATCATGTGTTTAAATGATAAATTTTGGCCTTCGGAACAATATTTGTGAAATAGAAAAAATTACCCTAAAATGTTGGAAATACTTATTTTGTAAAAATAATGAAATTAGTATGAAAATGTGAAATTGAGAGAATGTATGTATGAATTGTGTAGTTCGATTTATTGAATCACTCACCCATGGAAATTTGAGGAATTACCTGTTTTAAAGATTGTATATCTGTTTAGAAATATCTGTCTTGAGCTATCGGTGGAGGATAGCTATGACTGTTGTAGAAATTGCATGAGGAATAGGTGAATTGAAACTAATCATTAAATTGTGTCATTGAATATGATGGTATGTTGAGGCATTGGATATGCATGATTGTAGTCACTGAATGTGACGGTATA
The DNA here is from genome assembly GCA_025200525.1 of Camellia lanceoleosa. NCBI lineage: Eukaryota > Viridiplantae > Streptophyta > Magnoliopsida > Ericales > Theaceae > Camellia > Camellia lanceoleosa. Next base: position 64,342,362 of record CM045772.1, read on the forward strand.
TTTTAAATACAATATTGTATATGTATGATTTGTTGGGAGGAGAAAGGGGATATACTCCATGTTTTTGGAGGAGATAGGGGATAGACTCCATTGAAAATTAAGTTGGCCGGAGTGTCCAGGCTGAAAGTCCCGAAATCATATGCATATATGGGTGCCGATCCTATGATTTAAATTTCCGTAAAATGACAAGGTTGAAGTGCTTGTATAGTAGTTATGTTAATTGAGAACCACTGAGTTGTAATCTCGGTTGGATTATTTGAAAATTATCAATTTGATCTATGAGTTGGAACGAAATGTACTAATTTGAAATGAATGTATGGGAATGGAATGAGATATGAGTATTGGTATGTGTGGTCATGGAAAGAATGTGAATTGGTCATGAATATTGAATATGTTTATATTTGACACTTATATCTTAGTTAAACTTCATTAATTGTGATAGACTGTTTCTACTGGGTTTTGGCTCACATTGCTTGGGAAACCATTTTCAAGCACTGGTGATATGCTTCCTCTAAGGACGTAGCTTGGGTGGACCTAAGGGCTGGAGGCTCTATTTTTGTCATTTTGTGTTTAAATGTTTATTCAAGCCTTGGGCTTTATATGTATGGAGCTTATGACTCCCTTTTTGTTGTAACCAAGTTAATGTCTTAGAAAGATGTATGCACGTAGGGCACTTATTCTGTTGTTATTTAACTAATGTTACATGCTATAGATTTAGAATGAACATTTATGAATGTATAATACATGTAATACCTTTTGTAATATAAACTCTGATGAATGGAAGTGTATTATTTCTATTATGTTCATAGATCTTATGGAATGGGTTATTTGTATTATTTTTGGGTGAACTACAAAAATTGAACGACTGAGATTGTTTAATTAGAAATGAACTTTCTGTCCAAACATGTAACGCCCCGAAATAATCCAACATAAATCTAATATACCCAACCATGTCCATTAAATGATAATAACGATACTCCAATCGTTACGTCATCAAGTAACAAAATTTATACAAAAGTTCCACATGTGACTTATACATTCAATGATATAGAAATACATGAATCTATAGCATGTAGAGCGTTATGTTCCAAAAACAATAAAATGCCCTCATGGGCTTACAATTTCCGAGGCTTAAGCCTGGTCTCACAAAAATGGCCTCTCGGACCCATACATGAATGGCCCTAGGCTAGCAATTAAATCATAACAAACAGAGTTATTACTCTTCACAACATATCCATGCCCCCAACTTGGCGGGACCACCGCGTCTTTTCCTACACCAAAATCCCATAGGGGTGAGCATAAAGCCCAGTAGAGAATCCTTACAAAGTATATACAGTTATGCAAGATTTTTCAATGTTAAATGCAAATGCAAATGCCATGCAATGCCATTTTAGAGAAAATTTCATTACTTGCTCTTCTTGAAAATCACCATATTTCAATAACAATTTGCAATCTCATCAATTCCAAAACTTCCAATTTTAATCAATAGGGGTGGTAAATACGACTCAGGTAATTCCTAGGTTGGTGTCTGCAAATAGGCTCAACAAACACTACCAATAACCCCACTTTACCAGTTGCTAACCGAAAGGGAAGTGGTACCTCTTCCGCGCGTGTTTTCGGTCTTTCACCCCGGACACTTAGGCCAACTTATCAATTTCATCTACACCTCCTATCTGGACTTACCAACGTATTTACCCTATAACCTTTTAGTAGTTCTCATTCAAAATATTCTTTTCCCAATATAAGCGTTTCCAAACTCAATTCAAGATGTATAATGATAATAATAATAAATTGAATGAGTATGCCATGCAATGATTAATGCCTCATAACATTTCTCTATTTTTCTTCCCTCCAATGTTATTTCACAAAATAACCATATGCTCAACCCAAGTTATCAACACAGCATTATTTTCTCCGCATGCACAATTCCTATCAATTTAGTCTCTTCAAGACCATATGTAATTTTTCGAATGTCAATTTCCAAGATTACAATTCTCATAATCTATAATACTCAACAATTTGTCATCTTACAACTATACATGCTCATGCATTCAATAATAATTTTAAAATAAATTCCCAATCCTCATACATCGAAAGATTGCCATTTTTGCAAACATAATATGAAATCTACACTCATTCATTCATTTAACACAAGAAAAGAAAGAAACCCTATAGGTTTTTCCTACATATTCGAAAACCCCAAAATTTCTAGGGTTCTTCATCAAAACTAAAACATCTCCCCATTTTCCTTGGTGAAATCCCTTCAAAATCATCTTTCTCAAATTGTTGAAAATGAAACCCTCAAGGATCAAAAGGTTGAGATTTAAACCCCACTTTTAAAATCTCTACATTTTTATTCCATAAAATCAAAAGAAATGAAATAACTTCAAGGAACCCTTTAAAACACATCATCATTGCAAAACATGTATATATAACTCAAAAGAATCCTTACTTCAAAGTTTGATGAAGAAAAGAAGATGAAACCCTAGAAATCAAAGATGCCCCAAACTTAATCTCAATCGTACACAATGTAGCTCTTGAGGAGCTCTTCCACTTTGATGAAAGGATTTGGGTTGGGATGCACTAGCTCCAAAGAAATCAAGAACCCTAGGTGTTTTGGTGTATTAAATGTAGAGAGAAGGGAGAGGAGATGATTTTTAAGAGAGAGAGAGAGAGAGAGAGAGAGAGAGAGAGAGAGATGAGCCAAAAGTGATACAAACACAGCCCTAGAGAGAAAATAAAACCGAGATTCGGACTGCCCAGCGTCTCCGCGCGCACGCGTGTCCTCACACGCAGAGCCTTCCTTCTGACGCTGAGCCTTCATCCTCGTGACGCGGCGGCCATCCCTCCCCACTGCATATATTGCGGTGTCTTTGTCCCAAACCTCCCCTGAATTCCGCACATGCGGCCTCACCTCCTCAGACGTCGTCCCTCCCGTGCCCAGGTTCCGTGACGTGGCCATGTTTCTCCGGCCCAAAATTTTTTCTCCGTTCGATTCTAGGCACTTCAGACCTAAAATCGCACTCTCCAGAACAAGTGAAAACCAACACCAAATAAACCAGAACAGGAATTTATTTGAGAGAAGCCTCCGGACACCACAAACCCAAACGATGAACAAGACTCCAAGTCAATCTCGACACTCTAATAAGGCAAATTCAAGGTTAAACAAGGAAGAGCGAAACTAGTGACACGCCTAGTCATCACAAAACAACTGTTAACTTTTATTTTACAATCCCACATCAGGAAAAGGAGGAAAAAATGAGTTGTTTCACTATATAAACCTTATGCTCCCATTTAATATTGTAGTGTTGTGTATGTTTCAGTTCAAGACAGTTTAAATTTTAAAATTCAAATAAAATTTAAAATTTTTAATTAATTAATTTTTGTATAAGTTGGTTGGTCCTTTGACCTAGCCGATAGGGTGAACCATTTTCGGTTTGATTGATTCGCTGGTTTAACTGTGATTTTTGCAGTTTTATCAAAATATATTGGTTAAATTTGTTTGATTTGAAATAAGTTAAAGATTGACCTAATTAAATATTAAACAGTTAAGATTGCTTGATTCAAAATAAATTTCCTGTCTAAACAATTGTTAACTTTTAAACAATTAAGAAAATCTCCATTGACTAGCTTCTATTTAACTTTTATTTTATAATCCCACACCGAGAAAAAAAGGAAAAAGTGAATTGTATCATTTATATAAACTAAATCTTATGCTCCCATTTATATATACAAAATGAGATTTTTAGTAAGAAACCTTATGATCAATATTTCATACTATTTTTTTTTTAATTTTCTTAATTTTAAAAAATTAAGAAAATCTCGATTGGCTAGCTTTCATTCAATTTTTATTTTACAAAATATAAAAAAATTAAATATAATTATCATATTTTTATTAAATAATATATTATTTTATTCGGTACATAGCATGAGTGATATGCTAGTATATAATTATCTTCAAGGATAAAAAAGAGTTTGAAAATAGCGTGGTTTGAATCTTACAAAGTGGGTGTTTAGGAAGTTGCTATTTTAGTAGGCTGTTTTAGTTTTTGGCTATTTCAGTAGGCTAAAATTTTTATATTTGGGCAGGTATTTGGATTTTTTTATAATTGGATGTGATGTTTGTGAGAGAAAAAGTGAAATGATTATGTGTTTGATGTGATATTTTATCTTATTAATTATTTTAATCTATTTTATTATTTTATAGATTTTAACCCAAAAGTGAAAAAAAGCCTTTGCCATAAAATGTAATGAAAAGACGGTGAAAAATTAAATATCAACTAACCTTTAAAATCTTGGAAAAAAGATCATGAAAGTGGTGGGTTATTTTTTGGCATGATATAAGTTCTTTAGGGTACGTAAGTTGTCACTCAAGAAAAGTTTTATGGATTAGCCAACCAATAGGAGAGAGATAAGTTGAGAAGAGAAAGAGAGAGAGAGAGAGAGAGAGAGAGAGAGAGAGAGAGAGAGAGAGAGAGAGTAAGAAGCAAGTTTAAATATATATATATATATATATATGGAAGGAAATAAAAATCAAGAGATTAGATTGAAAAGATAGGGAATATTTTTATCTTTCCTTTTGAAAATTATAAATTATGGAATTAATATTTTAAAAACTATATACTTTAATAGATTAGTCAATACTCCCTTCGTCCCAAAATAATAGTTCCTTTTGAGAAATTTAATTTTTTTGGGTAGTACAATTATTGCACTTTAAAAAAAACTAATTTTTCAAAATTACCTTTTGATAGTATATTTTTTAGGAAATATCAATTGTCATGATTGTACTTTATATGTTGTTGATGAATTTAAAAGAAAGGCAAAATAGGAAATTCATATTATTTTTGTTCTTAATTTTTGAAAATGGACTAATATTTTGGGACAATAAAAAATAAAATAAAGACTAATATTTTGGTACGGAGGGAGTATTACTTTTTAAATTTATTTTTTAATTTAACAAATTCACAAATTGATTATAAGGTTTTGGAGTCCTTGCAACTTCACAAGGCTCTCACAAAAACATATTTTGCTATAATATATAAAGCCTTCGTTTGGGATGTAGGTTAACTTTTTGATTTTTTGGCTTTTAGCCTGTGGCTAAAAAGCCTCGTTTGGTATAATTTTTTTTTGTCTTTTTTGACTTTTGTGAGAGAAAAAATGAAATGATTATAATTTGAATGTGACATTTTGTCCTATTTGACTAAAATAGCCAATTTTGTCCTATATGACTATTTTAATCCAAATAAGCATGCGAAACATAATTATAGTATATATAGCGATCTCGGTTTTCCCTCTCATGTCTACTGTATTCCGGACTCGGTTCCGTTGATAGTTGTTATTGTCTGTATTTCATTTCCATCCTCTAACTATTTGTATTTGAGTTTAGAATTGTCTTAGGCGTGTTTCGAACAGGTTGGTTGAGCTTTTGTCCCAACTCTTGTTGCCCAGGATTTTAGTGATCCGCTTGAGCGGGTTTTCTTGCGCTCAAGCGGAGTTTGCATACCTTTAGTAGTTTGATCGTCTGCAAAAATACTGCAGATGTGTTTTTCACGCTCGAGCGGATTTCCTTACACTCGAGCGGGTCGCGCTCGAGTGGGTGGAGTTTTGCAGTTGTGTCTTGGCGCTCGAACAGGTATCCTTGCACTCGAGCAGGTCCAGTTTTTGTGTTTTACGCTCGAGCGTCCTATTCTTTGCTCGAGCGGGTCATACGTATATCAGTTGGCAGCTGGGTCATTATAGATCACTTTTTCAACTCTCACTCTCTCTCTTACTTTTCAAAAACCTATTTTGAGAGCTTCTCTCATTACATTTCACCTTCTCTCTAAGGTTTTATCTGGTTTGAGTGATCTTCTACCTTAGTTCTTTTGCAAAGAGTGTAGAGCTTGGCCTGGGCTATCTATCAATCCGAAAATCTTGGGATTTGGAGCACTTTCGATTTTCTTCACTTTCTCTTTTGGGCTCCGAATTTGAGATAGGGATAACTACTCACTTTTATGATCTTTAACATAAACTTTTGGTCATTTTGATATAATGTTGAAGTTGGGTGATTCTGGGTGTTAGGGTTTCAACTTGAATAAAGAGGGGTTTTGTTCTTTTGGCCAATACATGTGTATTTGAGCCTTAAAATGAGATTGTGGATGTTGAATGATAATATTTGGACCTTTGGGTCAATATTGGAAAAAGGAAGAAAATGCCATATTTGGGTTTTATTGGGTTATTAGTGTAATTAATGACTTTCATTGTGAAATAGTGGAATTGGGAAGTTATGAGAATGAATGGTGGAGTTGGATTGATTAATCACTCACTTTTGAAAATATTGATAATTTATCTGTTGATGCATTTATTATCTGTCTAGAAATAATTGCTTTGGGCTATCGGTGGAAGATAATCGTGATTGTTGTAGACACTGTATGTTGATTAGGGAAAACTGAAACTAATCACGTTGAATATGTTATTGAATGTGACGGTTGGAATAATACAACAAATCTGTGTATTGATTGATCGTATATATGATAATTGTTTATATACATTGCTTTGTGTGGGAGGAGATAGGAGATGTACTCCACGGTTTAGGGGAAGATAGGGGATGGACTCTTAAACCGGATGTTATTTGTGAGGAGATAAGGGATGGACTCCATTGATATAGCAAATCTGTGTATCATTTATGAAGTATGGAAGTGTTTTAATATGACATTGATATAACAAATATGTGTATCTGTTGTGAAGTATGGAAGTGTTTTATTATGAGCTATTGTCTCATTTGAAATTGAAGTATTATTGATATGAGTTGTAGTCTCGTTTAAATTGTTTGGCCCAGGTTCTAAGCCATGATTATGAATTGAAAATTTGTTAAGTAAAGGAAAGTAAAATGAACATGGACATATTTGTCATGGAACTAAAATGTGTTATGAGTTGATTTATATGAGTTAAACATTTATGAAATGCTAATGTTTTAGTTATTGCTCATATTATGTTTAGCATATCTCTATTGGGTGTTGACTCATCCTATATGGGACATCATTTTCAGGTTCAGGTGACATGCCACCTCCATGGAAGTAGCTTGGGAGGCTTGAGGCTGATAACACTACTAGAAATATGACTTTTTGCGTCTATTCTTTTGCGACTGATTATTTAACGGTCGCAAAAAATCATTTTTGAACATCAAAAACTTATTTTACCATCTCAGACCCAATTGTGTTCTTCAATAAATAAATAAATAAATAAAAATCAATATTTAATCTGAGCTCTCTTTCTCTCCCTCTCAAACCCCCCATTTTTTTTTCTTATTTCCCAAATCTGAGCTCTCTCTTTCTCTCCCTCTCAAAATCTCACAGCCTCTCTCGCTCGAATTTGTCGCTCGAATCTCTTGCTCAAATCTGTCGATCAATTCAACTTTCTCAAGTCCACAACTGTTGAAGATTTCATAATTGGTAAGCCTAAACACATCTTCACTAATCTCACTACAATCTTCTCGATCGAATCTCACAGCCTCTCTCGCTCGAATATGTCGCTCGAATCTCTTGCTCAAATCTGTCGATCGATTCAACTTTCTCAAGTCCACAACTGTTGAAGATTTCATAATCGGTAAGCCTAAACACATCTTCACTAATCTCACTGCAATCTTCTCGATCGATCAGGTTGTATATCCCTCTTCCTGATATATATGAATATATATACAACAAAACATGCAATTAGGTATGAGAAGTGAACAGATGAAGCAGAAGTACCTAAAAGAGTTTTATAGCAATCATAACTGTTAGGCAATGAATCAGCTATGAATCGAAATGTGCGAATTAGTCTATGCACTTGATTTTCATTCCTATTAATATACTTGATTTTCATTCCTATAAATATACTTGAGTGTATTAGTCTAGGCTGATATTTATAACTGTGGTCTGAATACTCTTTTGCAATTCATATTAAGGTAAAGCAATCGAAATAGAGAATCTTTTATATGTTGAATGCAATTGCTGCCGAAAGTATTCTTTTGTATTTTGTCACTTGAAATTTGGCCACATTCTGAATTAAGGTTCCAAAGGGGAAGCCCAAGCTATACACATTATAGCATATAATGTTGCATAATTCCTTCATTATTGTGAGCGCTTGGAAAATTATAGTATATTTGTTTAGGACATATGATACACACCTTTTAAATTGGCCACTCAAGATATGTCGACAATAATTTTTGTTTTGTGAGGAGAAAGACTACATGCTCACTTTTTGGGTGGATGACTACATGCACACTCACTTAAGTTGTAAAAGAGCATGTTTATTGTCGTTAGTTTAAATCTTTAACGGTATGTTTACCTCTAATTAGAAATGATAATGAAGAAATTACTGCTTGACTAATGTTATATAGGAACTTCAAATATTCAATGTGACCTATTTATATTAATTTATCATAATTACCAAAATGTCAATGGCAAATTTCATATGATTTTTTTAATTGTTTTGATTTTAATTTTTAATTTTTTTAAGTATAATAGTTTTCAATGCTTGGGTGAGGTTAGGTTATGTTGTTGTTAGTTTATTATAGTGTATGTGTAATACTTTCATATTTAGCATTTTGTATAAAAGTGAAATTATTAACTGATGAGACTCATTGCAAAAATCATGTGTACAAAAAAATAAATATTATTTAAAAATTTTATCTGTGTCGCTTTATGCAAAAAGACTTAACGGTCAGAATACGTTAAAAAATATTCCAAGAAATGTTGGAGGTATTAAAGGTTAAAAGTTTGTAAAGATCAGAATGAGTTTCTTCAAAAGTAATACATTTAGACAAGCGTCCTTGTGACTTTATGCAAAGAGATTTAACGGTTAGAATACGTTAAAAATATTCCAAGAAATGTTTGAGGTATTAAAAAGTTAAAAGTTCGTTGAGATCAAAATGAGTTTCTTTAAAAGTAATACATTTAGACCAGCGGTAGGGTCAACTTTTCGAAAATAAAATAAAAATTAACCAAAACTTGTGTGGTAGACTGTATACTTTCAATCCATGTAGCGCATCTATGCTTAGCTACTTTGGTTTTCATTTCTACTATATGATCAACATGTACTCTCCCTTCATTCCTTTCTCCCATTCACGGGTCAAAGATGCTCTGTTCTCAAATTTTACTATCTTTCTATTTAATGCACTTTCAATGGGTATAATTCAATAGTTAGGAGTGAATTGGAACAGATGCACAGAGAGACTTAGAGACAAAAGATCTCATCAAATTCATAATCATTTCATTTTTTCTCTCACAAAATCACATCAAACTATAAAAAAATTTAAATCTCTTTCTAAACACAACTATTCTAACCTATTAAAATAGTCAACTTTCCAAACACCCACTTAGTAAATACTCGACCACTACTGGATCTACTTGTCCAGTAATTGATTTTATTCAGTTATGATGGTCTCTTTGGTGTTCATGTTTTTTCCTGATCTTGAGATATATATCCCCACACACTTTTTTTGCCTTGTGATTTCTGCATTTTGTACAAATATGGGGGTTGTTGATCAACATTTCATGTTAACAAATGATTAATGATATGCGGGAGTTTTTCAGTTCTAGAATCTTTGTTTGACTTCATCTTTGACTGCAATCGCAGGGTCATGCCTCAGATTATGAACATTAAATGCACATTACTATTACTGCACTGACCCTGGCCATATGAAAATTCAACACCTTATTTCTTTAATTTTTTCTGTTATTTGTATAAGGATTGTTGAAGACTCATAGGGTCTGCAGAAGGCATTTAAATGCTAGAGATTTACTCGTAACATGGCTGCTTTTCACCTTTGTTATGGTTTATGGTTTGCAAAGGGGGTTGACCCTAGATGGGATAAGTGAAGTTGTTTTATTGTTGAAATTGGAGAAACGTTCTGTTGGGATGACATGGATATTCATCACTCTGACACAAGTTCCTGCATTGTGCGTTCAGCTTTCTTAAAACTGAAACTGAGAACCTCTTTTTCTTCCCCACTTTTTCGTTTCCCTTGGTTGTCTTTGTAACTTGCTCGCTCAACCCATAAAAACTGATTTGTGAAGGATGTTGAGATGAGATTGCAGGCAGTGTAGTTGAATCATAGTTTAGAATGCCCGCAAGAGTTGTGAACTTGTGCATGTCTGGTTTGTTCAAATTCCTTATTATTTCATTCTTTAGCTCTCTTTTCTATCTTAATATCTCTATGTAATTTTAGAAGTCATGATGAACTAGAGATTTTTAGTGGTTGATTTATTTCTTTGGTTTTTGTGTCTTGTTGCAGTTGATTTGCCTCAATGGTTCTCTTCAATGTCTATAGCTACCGAGTCAGATGTAGACCTTGTAAGTATTCTTATCAAACTTTCTCCAGTTTGCTTGTTCAATGTACAATAAAAATGTTTGATAGCTACTTCCTGACTTTCGATTTGTTTTGTTGCAATAAGTGTTTTCTTGACTTTTGTATAGAAATTAGAGTTTTCCTACAGTTGTTTGATTGTTATCCTTTGGATTTCTCACGTTCATAATTCAAATTCTTTCATGTTTGATTGTTCTCCCCTTTGTAATTTTGTTTATATATTTTTTTTTGTTAATTTTAGGAGGCTGCTCATGAGAAGAGCCAAAAGTACAAGGAAGGGAAATTTATTCTCGAGAGGTACTAAATATTATTTGTAGATTACGATTTTGTCGCCAAGCAATTTGAAACACAATTTTTTTGGTTGAGCAGGTTTAAGATTTTGGGTCCTGATGGAAGTCACTATATGGATCAGGAAGCTCAGATTGGTGGAAGCGATCCTGATGATGCTTGATTAGCCTCTCCCTTTGTCTTGTTTTCTTTCTTCATTAGTTTCGGTTAACTGGTTTTTAACTGTACATTCTTTGCACCTTGCCAGTCTTATTCTACCCTATTAGTTTCAATCATATTTTTGGATTAGTTGTTGCTAGAGACCAGTTTTCCAGAACAGTTAGAATCATATTCAGATTCTAGTAGATTTTATTAATCAATAAAGACATATCAAGATTTAAGTATTTCTTTTTTACTATGGAATGGAGAAAAAATGCATGTAAATGAAGGAGCTTTTCCCCTCGCCATATTTATTTATTTATTTATTTTAATTTTTAATTTTTTGCGACGGTAACAAGATGGTCGCCAAAGATCATGTTAGTGTTTTTCTTTGTTTTTTGCGACGGCAAAATAGCGGTCGCCATAAGTAGTTTAGGTGGTCGCAAATAATTTGCGACCGTTGTTTTGCCGTCGCAAAAAGTATTTGCAAACCCATATTCGCGACCCCTATTTGCCGTCGCATGGACCGTCGCAAAAAGTCTTTTTGCGGCTGTTTTCTATTATTTGCGACGGTTTATAGCGGTCGCAAAAAGTGTTTTTTTTTGTAGTGTAACCCTTTTTGTTGATTATCTTTTGATAGTACATGTACATCAAGCCAAGGGCTTATTTTGTGTAAAGAGTTAGAACTCTATTTTTGTTGAACCTAAGTGTTGACTTGGAAAGTTGTAGCCTTTAGGGCATTTACTTTTGTTGTCAACATGTAATATCTTTTGTAAGAATACTCTGATGAATGGCATTATGTTCTCTTAAGTTTATGGATGTAATGAATGCATGATTTATGGGTTTATTTTGAAGGCGTTACAGTATAGATTATGTAAAAACGTCTCTAAAGATCCAAAACTTTCGGTTTATCTACAATCTTATATATAATCTTGAGAAATTAAAATAGAATTGGTATATTGACTTCAAAAGCGTGTGATTTAAATGTGATATTTTGATAGAATGACTATTCAATAGATTTATACGTGATAATGTTGTTTCTCATTCCCAATCTAAAAAAATAATGTTGTTTCTCATTAGCTAAAAATACTATGAAATAAATGTTGCATAATATTCCAAAAATATCTAACAATTTTTCCAAAATGCCAAGTTGAATATGCTTTGGTATTAATTTCTAATATCAATTAAGGAATTAAAGAACGGTAGTCCTACACGCACTCATTAATACATTAATTAGTGTACCAATATAATTGATATTATCATTTTAAAATTATAACGCCACCTATTATATAAATTATAAAAATTTAAAAATTTTAAAATTATGACATATCATCTATTTACACACGATGTTTGGGCCTATTCCAAATTTGAAAGCGTGACTAGCACGATAGCCCAGTTGTAATCCCGTGCTATATATTTGGGCAAAAACAAGTAGTCGATCAACGTTCTGGGGTTTTCCTAGCTACATAAATCAAGAAGCTCCTTATCAATGGTTCAAGTCAACTGTGGGCAATCTCTCTCTCTCTATATATATATGCAAGTTCTGCTTGTGAATTGTGATAATTTCTTTACTTGTCTAATTCAAGAAAAATACGTTAAAAAAAATTATAAGATTTATTACTTTATGTATTTTTTTTAAAGTTCAATTGTTTTTGTATTGAACTTCTTTTATTTACATTTTTGTAGAAATGAAAACATTAGATTGAAGCACATTCACTCTGTTTTGTTACGATTGTCAAGATTCGCTTTTCAAAAAATTAATTTTTTTTTTACTTTTCATATATATATATATATTTTTAATTTTATTGAATTTTTTAATATTTTAATTTTTTTTTAAAATTTATAGATACACCTAATGTAAATACATTTAAGAAGTATAATATTTGTAAAAAATAAATTTAAAAAATTCACTAAATACCAAAAATATCAAAAAAAAAAAATACAAAAATTCAGTATATTTTTTGTTTTCTTGTATATTTATTAGTTTTTTAGAATATTTATTTTACAAATATTTTACTTTTTAGATACATCTAAGTAAGGTGCATCTAAAAATATAAAAAAATTGCTTACTAAATATAAAAAAAAAAATACAAAAAACAAAAAAAACTCAATTTTCAAAAAATTGAATTCAGAAAATTAAAATCAAACACACTAATTAAAATTTTAAATTTTGAATTTAAGAAGGAAAATAAAAGGGGAAAAAAATATTTATATGTATTCATTCCTTCTATGATTAAAAAAGATCTTTAAAATTTAATGCTTACATAATTTAGTACCTTGTTTTAAGGGAAAAATATCTGTTAGTTGTCTTCAAAACTTAATTACAAAATCAAGAAACATATTATGATTTTGCATATTAATATTTATAAAGAATATCATTCACTTGAAAATACTTTTTTACTCATACAAAATGCAACAAAATCATTAACAGAGATTTACATACCTAAAAGACTTTAGTCACCTCTATATCCATTTATAGAACCCTAATATATGTATAATGATTTAATAGAAATATATGAAAATTGAATCATTCCAATTTTTTGCTACATAATCGAGTCTGTATATTTGAAGCAAAATACTGGAATTAATTTTTGAAAATCTGAATCGCGTAAAAAACAAATTAAATTTACCAATCATACCCCTGAGAACCACCGAAACAACTCACTTATCTCTTCTCCAATACGATTAGCCTCCAATTCCTTGTCGACGACGACAACCGTGTTGCTCCGGTGATTACTACAAGTCAAAAACCTACCAGAGCTGCTAAATGATACTGTGCGAGATGAAATCAATGCAAGTCGATCCACGTAGTCTCTCAGCCAGCTTCGTCCAGCGACTTTAGAAGCTAAATTCTCTCATGGCGACACGTTTACCACTACTGGTACTCCGGCTGAGTCCTTGCTAACGGAAGTACAATCAGAGAGTCCTCACCGATGTGTGGAATCTACGGAGACTAAGTAGCCTTCATCAACAATATAGTTGAACGAGGCGATTGAGTACAATTTTGACCATCGCTGGAATCAGATCTACCTCGTCGTCAACTCATGCTTCCGATGTCAATCGGGAAACTGTTTCCGCGATCTTTTGGAACCGTGGACGAAATGATTTTATTCAGTACATCTTCCTCAATAGGATACACAATGGACCTACACAAATGGACACGTTTGATTGGAGAAAAGCCACGCGTCAATGCAATCAGTATGGAAAGCATGACAACACAAAAAAAGTAACCGTAGCTGATCGTTCCTCTCGAACTTCGATAAACACACAACGCAGTCGCCGCTAACGATGTTTCCAGTGATGGAACCGAAAGTGAAGAGAGGAAGAGAGTTGATCAAATTGTTGGAGGAGTTTCACTGCTTGTATAAACACCGATCACGATTTGAATCGTCGCAGCTGTTTCTGGAGAAGACGACGTCATCTACGGTGACAAAGGAGCAGCTGTTGTAGTGATGAGTGATGAAACGAAGGAGGAGGTAGAGAAAGGCAGTCACGATGATAAAGGAGGCTATGATGACGATTACTATGATTAGTGAAGAAGACGGAGACGAAGATGATGACGGCAGGAAATAGTCGTTGTGGTTGATCTGAGGGATTGTGACAGTGGTGGTACCTCCTCCGACGATGAGGAATGGCAGTGAATAAACATAGATAAATATGATTCAATTATATAATTACTGATATTTAATTATTTTGATTTTTGATATGAATATTTTATTTAATAAATTTAAAAAATAAACAATTTAAATTATTAAAATTTATTCTAAAATAAATTTACTAAGTCTAAACAATTTTGCACTATGTGATTTTTCTCTCTCTAGAGAGGGCGTCGTATAGTGATATCGAATGCCAATGAATAAATGCTCTTATGGGTGTTTTTAGAGAGAGAAAAAGAGAGTGTGTGAGTGAAAGAGAGAGAATTTAAGGCATTTGACTAGATGGACTTGGCCATTGTTGGAAAAATTATTAGTTGATCTTTTGCATCATGTGATTATTTGTGGTAATCCGTGCTATGCACCGAACTTTATAAATTAAAAAAAAATTATTATAATTATCTTAAAGTAATTTGATATTTTATTTTATGGTATACATGAAATTTATAAGTTAACTTTTATGTTTATAACTTTTTAAATTATTAATTTAAAAAAATTAAAATATATATGTATTTATATATATATATAAATATATTTAGTACAATTTTAATAATTTGTATAAAAAAAGTTAAACCTGATTAAATGAAATTAACTGAGTTATGACATATCTCTTTTTGTTATGAAAATATACAAATTTAAAAGTTATAATTAAAGCAAATATATAATTTTAATATTAAATATGAAGTGAAGTAATATTTAATAATAATTAATGTGATGTTTCTATTATTAATCCAATAATTTAAGTTACATTTCTTTTGATTTCAATTTCATAACTAAAAGTACAATATAAATATAATATTTCTAGTCTTTATGAATAAGAACGTTTCAAAATATTTTAAAACTTTCATCATTTTCTTTTAATTTTTTATTATCTAATTTGATTTTAAATTTAAATAAAATTTTTGATTTGATATGAATTACTTTAACTTTTTCATTAAATTTTTATCAATTTTTAAAAGAGCTTTCATTCTTATCCCATTTTTTATTTTCTTTTCACCAATTTTGATGGAAAAAATAATAATTTTCAACATTTCATCTTTTTAAATTTTTATCAAAATATAATTTGATAAAAAAAATATATTAAGGGTTGAAGATTCTCTTAATTGGAATTATAGTCTTGAAATAATCAAAGTTTGAGTATGTGGTTAGTTGAAATGTATAATTTAATTAATTCTCTTCTCATATTTGTTTAAAAAGTGACACTTATGACTACCTCATTATAAGTTGGATTATGGAAAAAAATTTGGAGTGTTAAACATTTTCCGTTTGTAAATATCCTACATATTAAAAATGCAAAAAAAAAAAAAAATGAAAAAGAAAAAAATTGTGTAACTTTTTTATATGTGTTTATCCGTTTTGTTTTATGGACATAAATAATTGATGTTTCAATTTAAAAAAATAAAAAGTAAAAAAAAAAATAAAAATAGATTGGGTTTCTTAGAGATAAAAGAAACCATCTAACTTTTCTATATACTACTATTAAGATGGACTATTTTAATCACATAAAAAAATAGAAATTGTACTTAGAGATTATCCCTATATATTATGCTATTATATACAACTATAGTTGTAACAAATTAATTATAATATATATATAAAAAGTTATATTAAGCTTTCATTTTCAATTAATTGAATTATAATTAACAAACTAACAAATAGCAGTAATGGTCTAATGGGATAGAAAGAGGATAAAAATAAAAATCACAATGATATTTAAAATTTTTAAATTTACCTAATTATACAAAAAATCTAATGTAATAGTAAAATCTTGAATTCTCAATAAATTCACATTTTTTATAAAATAAAATGACAATAAAAAATAAAAAATTTGATATCCATTTTTTTACTTCAATTTTATGGTCTTCATTGAAGAAAACAAAATTCGATCAAAATCCTTGGCATGGAACGAACATAGATACTTTGATTGCAACCATGATCACCAATAATTCTTCTCTATCATGCAAACCTATAAACAAACACATAAATCTCACTAAAACTGAAACCAAAACCAAACCAATAGTAGAGAAAGAGAATCACATCAGAAAAAAGTAAAATTAAAAAATAAATAAATTTATAGAGTGTGAGAATGTTATCTCCAACAACTTAAACCTCACTTAACCCAATCCATTTGCTCTTCTGTCAATGATCACGAAGTTTAAGAGTTGGGATGACAAATCAGATTATTTTTTTAAAAAAGGCTTGAAAATTGATTAATTTATCTCATTAACTGATTTAAAATTTTGATATATATACATCAAAAAAATAGATAATTATATTAGTAAATCATAAATTTAGATATTGTCATTTTTTTTAGATCCATATCTAAATCTTTATCTTTTTTTTATTTTTGTGTGGTTTCTATTCGGTTTTTTTTTTTTTAATATATTTAAGATGGAGTTTTGGGTTTCTATTTTTTTTAAAATTTAATTTATCTGTTGTTTCTATTTTTTTAATTATTATTATTTAGGTAAATTATGATGTGAGTTAGATATGTGAGTTTTATTGACTTAAAATATAATAGTGGAAGATATTTTCAAATTAGATTTGTTTAGATAAACTTTAAAGATTTTTAAAATTTAAAAATGGATATTGAGATGCAAAAGAAAGATTTTAACTGAATAAATAAAAATCGAATTTATTAATTTTATCTGTTTGTATATTTGATTTTTAGTTTTTTTTTTTAATGTTATAATATAATATATAAGATAGATAGACATCTACAACTTTCATGAAAAATATTATTTGATTTTTTGGAGAAGAGAGAAGGAAGATAAGTTTTAATATTTTTTTTTGGAAATTGGTGAGAGAGATTAGGATGGAGAGATTGTGAAATATTTTTGTTATTAAATAAATAAATCCGTCAATAGTTTTTTAAATCTATTTTATAAATTAAAATTTTTTAATAATTTTAGAAAATTGATTGATTTGTCCCATTAAGTGATTTAATAGTGTAGTACTGTGTATATTTCAATTCAAGATAGTTTAAATTTTAAAATTAAAATAACATTTAGGTTGGTCATTTGACCTAACCGATTAGGCTGAACTATTTTGGGTTTGACCGATTTACCGGTTTAATTGCGATTTCTCATACATATTTTATTAATTTTAAACAATTATAAAAAAAATTCCATTAACTAACTTCCATTTAACCATATAAAACTAAAACTCTAATTAGTTTATAATTTATTTTGTAATCTCACATCGGGAGAAGAAGAAAACAAAGTTTGTTTCACTATCTATCTATATATTATATAAAAAAAAAATGACATTTTTAGGGAGAAACCTTGTAGGAGCTCCAAACCCTTATTCTGAAATTATTAAATTTTCTTAATTTTAAACAATTAAGAAAATTCTCGTTGGCTAGCTTCCATTTAAAATCCCACGTCGAAAAAAGAAAGAAAGAGTGAATTGTTTTGTAACGTCCTACCTTTTTATTACTCGGATTCCATTACCAAACCATTATTATAGATTCAATTTCAGAGATAACATACATAAACATTTTATATTTACAATAACACATGAATAAAGATTCTCCCATCCAAATATAATATTAATGCAACAAGAGTTATAATTAAATAAATTGCCTGTAGGCTTATATCTTTTAAACTAAGAGGAAGGGTTTAACCCTTTTATATCAATGGCATTCCACCCACAAATAAAAGGCCCCGTGGCCGACAGGTAAAGAAGATCCATGACCTTGAAACACTTCTCGACGTTCACCTGAAAAAGGATTAGCAACGTGGGATGAACATAAAGTCCAGTCGGGATCTCAACATGATCCGAAACAATAACAACTTACAGATAGCTATGATCATGAATGCTTAGTCTCATACTGTATAAATAAGGTGACGGTTTATACAGAAATATACGTATATAAGAACTTTTCTCAAAATCATTCATTTCATTTAATAACCTAAGCAATTCACTTTTCTTTTGTCTTGTTACTTTTTTTCAAAATTCATATGACAATAACAAATTCTTGAAAACAATTTCACCAAGTCCATTACGTTTTCTCCCACTTTCTGGACTTACACTTGATTTGCCTTTTCAAAACATGTTCATAAGTATCCGATGTCCTTTACATTATTCGCGATCTCAATACACACTACGAGAAATTGCACTTTTGGCAACTACTTTTAGCGACGACGTCAATTTTTCATAGGCAAAACTATATTTTTGACGACACAGTGATCAATTTCGTTAGCAAAAGTAGACCTTTACCAACGCAATTTACTACCGTTGCTAAAAAAGCATAACATTCACTAGGTGCCAAAATTATTGGTTGGTGCTAAAATTTCAAAAAATTTAGCTACAAGGCTTATTTTTTAGCAACACAATAAGAGTTGCCATTAGTGTGCTTACTTTTGGCGACGACAAGTTGGCGTGGGCAAAGAGTTAAACATTTAGCGACGATAACACTATTCGTTGGTAAAAATTTTGTTAGTAAAATGAGGTGATTTAGTGATTTGTGTTTTTAATATAATTTTTCAAGGAGTTTTAAATATTCTAGTTATTGAATTGTAAAATTAAAGTGATTATCGAATTAGATCACAAAATGAATCCACCAAGCCCAAACACACTCTTTAGTTTAGATGGTTAATTTGAGATAATCTAAACTTTTCCAAAGAATATTAGATTATCAATTTCAATATGTTTGGTTTTATTTTCAAAAACTTGTTTTAGATTTTTTTTTCTTCTAAAAAACTAAAAAAAAAAAAATTGGTGAAAAAAGAAAAAAATACTTATTATTTTTGTATAATTTTATCTTTTAGGAGGTCATAAATAATTTTTAAAATTTTAAAAATATATTTTTGATTTTTATAGTTCTCAAATTAGTTTTA
This sequence comes from Camellia lanceoleosa, assembly GCA_025200525.1. Taxonomy (NCBI): domain Eukaryota; kingdom Viridiplantae; phylum Streptophyta; class Magnoliopsida; order Ericales; family Theaceae; genus Camellia; species Camellia lanceoleosa. The sequence goes on from CM045772.1 coordinate 64,361,609, forward strand.
ATTTTTTTTAAAAAAATAATTTTTTTTTAATTTTTAATTTTTTTAATTTATTATTATTATTATTAATTTTTTTTTTTTGTGATCTGATTCTAAAAATTAAGGCGGTAGAAATTTACCCCTTAAAATTTTCTCTTTTGTTCTAGGATAGGTAAATCCCTCATCACTCTCAAAATTTCCTCTTTTATTTTTCACGATTTACAATTTACATCGTGAATAATATGAAAAAAAAAAAAAGCACAAAAAAAAAAGACCAAAAATATGTTAGATTTTTTTTGGTATCAAAATATATACAAACCGTGACTTCTAATTGGGTTTTAAAAGAAGTTAGAAAGCTGTAAATCGGATAACCTAGAAGAGATGGAGAAGAGAGAGGGTTCGAAGGGGAGAGTGGTTCAGCGGCGCCAGATTTCGAAGGGGAATGATTGACGGCGGCAGCGATCGATGGTTCGGCGAGACTGGTTCGATAATAATTAAGAAGAGTAGGGCTTTAATACTGTGTGTTGACTTTGAAGTCTTGAGTCTTCCCCTTTCTGTTGTCTTAAGTTATTCTTATTGATGGGTAGATAAGAAAATCAAGCTTGTAATATAGGGTTGGAAATGGCCGGTTAATGTTTGAATCTCTCCTTCAATAATAGAATATGGTGTTCTGTCAGAGAATTGGAGGTCTCTTGGAGTTCCCTTCTTTAAAATGTTCATATGTTTGATTGATGTACTCTTGTTCATATAAAGTGATGAAATTGTGGGAGGGATTGTTGATATTTCTCTTTTAATTTGTTATTTATGTGCTTGTCTATTACAAAAGTCATATTGTTCTATTTTTGCTGTCTTTTTCTTGAATTTGATCTTCTTGATACTACTTGTAAAATCTTCAAAGTTTTAATTAAAAAATTTCTTTTTGCGAAAAAATTATTAGGTTTAATCGTGACATGGGTTTAAAGATACCAAGCCATCTTGCAAGAAACCCATGAAACTTACTGTTTCATGTTCTGTTTTGTATCATCCCTGCAGGGACATATCCAATACTATGTTTTGTATGGAAAAGAAGTGTGTATTTCACCTTTGTGTATATACTTGATTCTCTTGCGTACTAGCAGCCTTTAGGTGTCACTTGAGAAGATAAATGGTTTGACGAATAGAGTATGGCGATATGGCATTAAAATTTGGGACAAATTAAGCAAGTTTCTTCAATAATGTTTTTGTAAATTACACGAAAGTCATATTCAACTAATGCTTTATGCAGTTAATAAATCAAACTATAATTTTATTTCACTAACCAAAGTTAGTTCTGATCGTAGCATAATGGTGCAGTTTGAGGACAATAAAATGGAATACACCGATGATGATGACTCCTATGACATGGTTAGTTAGAAAGAGTTCTGCATCAACCCGACTGATTTTGATAAAGAAGACTCATCTGATGAAAGTAAATCTCAAAAGAATGAAAGTTGGAAAGAGTTCTACTTGAGCTTGACTAATTCTAATAAAGAAGACTCGTTTGCATAAAGCAAATCTCAGAAGAATGAATTAGAGTCTGAAGCCTCCTTGAGTGATGATGAGACTGACATGGTATTCTTTCTGAACTTTTTTTATTTTTGTTTTTAAATTGAGATATATATAATTTCCAAAGTTTAATTAGATGTGGGTGACATTTTTATGGAGTCAATGTTAGCCTTCTGCATCTCAGAACAAGTGGAAATAAAATTATGGAGATATGTTTTGGTTATTGTGGAAGCAAGATTGTGAAAAGATATTTGGAATGATACACATGTCCTAGTCCTGAGAGCTTCGAATATAGAAGAATAAATATCGTCCTCCAGATTTCGTCGTCTTTTCTTTCTAAGACCCACTTCTAAATCTCTTGCTTCTTCAACACATCTCTGACACACCAGCATAAAGTATGTATATATATATATATATTTCTCGATTTTCTTTCTTGTTTGTTTGGTTATTGTTTCTTTCTAGTTTTTTGCGTAATGGGTTGTTCTTCTTTTTGCATATGGGTTCTTTAATACTGCTTGATAGGGTATTTATGGACAAATCATTAGCGTTTTATTTTGAGTTATATTATATCCTTTGTTTGTTTGCCAAGAAAATTTATAAAAAGAAAAAAAGAAATTCTATGATTGAAACCCGCGTTGGATCTAGGATTACAAGAAAATCTTCCCAAATCAAAAGTTCCAACAATATATACCTATATATATACATTATTTGCATATTTTCTTTCCATTGTTTTATATTTACCTTTGTTTTCCTAGCAACCAATTAGGGAATTTTTTTTTGGGGAAGGGGGAGGGGGGGGTGGGGGACTACTGAAGTATTGGTGTTAACTGTATCCAAACTTGAAAGTAGACAATAACTCAGCTTCAGATTTAAGTGCATGAAAGTAATGGTCTTTCTATTTTAAATATACTTCTTCCAAATATTATATTTTGATGCATTCTTCATGTTTTTGTTGCTTCTGAATACATTGCATACATGGAATTGAAATTAATTGTGCAATGGTAGGATTATGAAATAACTTATGAATTAGTTTCTTAGACATTTTTTGTTGCATGGATTCATGATTAGTTAACCTGTTAATGAAATATTCATTTTGTTTCTAAATATAAATTTACTCAGTATCCCATTGTTGTCATTGCTGTCTTTATGTTAGTTACATTATATATAAACCATTTTTCTTAGTTCTTGACAAGCCATCCTTCTTTTTCCTTAATTGTGCCACTTTCTATTTTGCTTGAGAATTCACGACATTGTTAACATTTTACTTGAAACATGAAGTAATCAGCTACTTGATTGAAGGATCACCTTTTGTAGGGCCTAGTTCTCTGTCAAGACTTAATTGAAAAGAATCACTATGTGCTGGTTTACTGCATTAGTATTAAATTTGTTGAGAATTCTCAAATATTGAAATGTGTAGATAATGAAGTGGTGCAATACTGTGAAACTTACTAGCGATTGGTTATTTGGTTCCAAATGCCATTTTTCACTATTTATATTTGACCAACTTTCTCCTTTCCAAAATTGTTAGGAAGTACAAATAAGGCTTTATTACTTTGAGAGGTGTCTTTTTGTAACAACCTCGTCTTGACATCAGATAACCAATTTAATTATATCTCGACATCGTTAAACCGAATCGATAATGACCGATAATCGGATTAATCAAGTCTCAATCTAACCGATTGGAATCGAAATTGGAATTGAATAAGTTGTCTGTTATATTGCATATTGTATCTGTCTGTTTGAATGACTACCTGTTTGAATTCGTATGTTTAAACTGTTAATTGAAGGCCTTATCGGCGGCCGATTTCGAAACCGTTTGATGTTTTAGAATCAGTAGAATATTTCTGATTTTATGGTATATTTATCTGAAAATTGGTTAGGAATGATTAAATTAGATTAAACATTGATTAATTGAAGTTAGGCTTAATTACGAAATTGCCACCCTTAGTGGCCCCTTGTTTATTCATCCTTGAGCCTTATACACTTGATAAAAACATTTCTTCAGCTCATTTTTTAGCCTTGACCGACCAACAAGAGGGAGTGAGGGAGAAGAGTGAGAGTTGGACTCAAATTGTTGTTTTGCTTGGAGATTACTTGAGAGTGGAAGTATCTTGGCATAATTTAACCTCCTCACCTTGTAATTGGAACTCTAGGTAAGGAACTCATTGTCTTCTTGTTGTCTTGAACCTCACCTTGCATGTTCTAGGCTCCATTGTAGAATCAAACCATGTTTTAAGTTCAAGAATGTTGGATTGTAGCATAATTCTTGCATGCATGTTAATATTGTTGGGTTTTGAGTTAAGTTCATGGCAATTTGTCACATGCATGTTCATGGTATTGTTATAGTCCATATTTTCAACTTGCTTTTCAAAGAATTGAGCTCATTTGAGCATGATTTGAAGCTTAAAATTGTTTTGAATGCATGCATGTCATGTTTGAGCATTGTTCTTGAAAACGGTTTGAAATTGAGTTTAATTGAAACACCCTTGGGCCTTGATTTCTTAAATTGAGCTTTAAAACTTATTATTCTATGTGTTTGAAAGAGTTTTTCAGAAAATGGGCCCAAGAGGATCGAATTTGGAGCATCAAAACTTGGTTTGAAACTCAGAGGTCGAATCTGGATTTTCCAGAATTTGGCCGCCCGCTTCAGCGAAGTGCCGGCGAAATTCATGCTCCCAGCATCTTCTTCGAATTGTTTTACAGTCCGCTCGAGCGGAGAGTTTCACGCTCGAGCGGAGAAATCGCGCATCCAAAGATCTTGCCTTTGTTCATCGATCGCCGAAGGAATCTTTCGGCGAAGTTGACGCTTGAGCGGGGACCTTTGTTGGCTTTGTTCGGCGAAAGGAAACTGCGCTCGGCGGAGGCTGTTTTCGAAAATCTCAACCGATTTACAGACACATGTTTGCATCCTCATTCCATCCTAGACATTCTTAGGCCTAGTTTAAGGCATCTTAATGAGGATTTAGACATAGAACCACACCGAGGAAATTTAGGGATTTTAATTAACATCCTTTTGACTGTGAACTTAGTGTGTGTTCTATTTGTTAATCGCTTAGGGTTGGCTCGGGACGCGCTAGCTACTATTAGCCCAATCTCTGTGAGTAACAGTTGTGTAAAGATATGTTCAAATGGTTATATTTTGAATCTTCGAAGGCTGTTTATTGAACGATATTGTTTATTGAATGAATGTATGTCTGCATTTCGTATTGTGGCATCCTTAGCACCTTGTTATTGGTATTCTGAGCTCTGTCGGTTTCCTTGTGGAACCATATTGTTTGATGGCCATCATTATTGTTGGGTTCATTAAGGCCGGTCCTTTGGACCCACTTGTTTATAGGCTAATGGATGTACCACATATTGATTGATTGAAATCTTGATTGGTGAAATCTTGAAAGATTGAAATCTTGTATAATGAATTGATTTCATTCGTAAGGGACACTCATTCATAACCTCTTTACACGTTATGTTATTCATGGGTTTTAGCTCCTTTGTTTATATATATATATGTAGGTTCTCGAACTGGCCGGAGCTAGGGCGTGGGTCGGTCCCCGCTTTTGTCAAGCCGACCTATGTGCCTCCTGCGAGGTTCGAGTTGCCATGCTATGGCTTGGGGTGTTTTTGTGTCCCCCATCGGTCTCCTTACTGTATTGTACTTTTGTATAGGTATTTCTTGCTGTTATCGAGGATTCAATCCCGTCTTGTTGATCAGTATATGATTGTATAGAATGTACTATGTTGAACCGTATGAATGCATAAAAATGTTTTTGTCATACAGATTTTCACAGCTCAATGGACACTAGTTATTTACTGTATTGGCTTCCGCCAGTACTCTGTTTGTTGTATTCTTGTTCAAGAGCCTTTGGTAATCTCGGATTCTTGGCGATTCTGATGCTAAACCCTTAGGGCCGGGTTTGGGTCGTGACACTTTTTCCACTCTCTTAGCTTGAGTGGTGTCTTTTTCCGCTCCCTAAGAGGAAGGTACATGGCTAAAGTTAGTAATTTAGATTCTCATATATTTAACATATTTTGCTGCCTTTTGCTTAGTTTCTCTTTTTCCTTTAATTTAGTTCACCTTTGTTTTGTTATTTTGTGCTTTGTGATGCTACAATTTCATAGCCTATCACTGTAAAAGGAACTTTGTTGTAACATAAAAAATTATCGCGTAATGGATTGCTTGATTTACATTTCATAGCATTGTTTTTCAAATATCATAGCATTGTTTCACATTTTATTTCATTTAATTATATGCTATATCTATGGTTGCAAAGATGTCCAAAAATGGTAAATTATTTTTGAAGCCCGACGGCTTGGTCCAAAAGATAACGAAATATGAGAAGGATGGAAAAAAAAAATGAAAAAAATTAAATATGATTTGATGCTCTAGGAATAAAGGCCCTCAAGAATTCAATGTTTGGTTCTATTGAAAAGGACAATTGTAAAAGTTCTAGGGTGGGAAAGAGAAATGTGGGTGAAAGTGATAATGATGAGAACTATCAACAACTTAATGATGATGAAGGATTGAGTTCTTCAAGTGATGATGGCGAGCCTTTTGATTCTCAAGTGATTGAGGTAATACATGTGTATATAAAAGGTAATTTCTCTATTGTTTCACTTGTTAATATACTTGTGTTTTGTCTAGTTATTTCAATTACTTGTGCTGTTTTTGGTACGAACTCATTTGATTTTGATTATGACCTAAACTGAAGAAAGTTATAAACCATTGCAATATTGAATGTTTAGGTGCATATGAAAGTTCAATTTTTTATTTTATTTTATTTTATTTTTTCAGGATAAATTTTTATATTCATTTGATAAGTATATTTGTATATTCATTGATAAGTAAATCTGTATATTTTTTCGTTTTAATTTATAACTTACTTACCCAAAAAAAAAAAAAAAATGCTCTTCTTGTTGCTTTATGATTGGTTTTACCTGTAGCTTCTTGGTAATACTTATCTGTTGCTTCATAATGGACATGTTTACTTGATGCTCTTTTGTCATTTTTGATGTTCAATGGTTTGGCTTTGAAGTTTGGTGGTGGCTGGAACTTTTTTCGCCATGCCGTGTCAATGAAGTGGATCATCCTACAGTTTTCAATACTTTTTGTATACATTCCTCTTTGATGTTCCTGCTACTATATCCATTATTTCATTACCTACTCCTACGGGTTTTGTAGGAGATTATACTATAATTTTTTGTTGGGTAGTAGTGGTAAGTAATGGTGATATGCCTGTAATTCTTTTTATTACTGTAAAGCTGTGTTGTTGCCAAATAAGTTGGATTTACAACTAGTATTCTACTTAGGTGCCGGTGCTATAACAGGAGCATTTTGTAGAAAATTATTGTCATGGGTAGTATATATATGTCAGCGATTTTTGCATTTTTAGCGACACAATCACTTGTCGGTAAAATAAATCTTATAAAAATTATAAAGCTTTCTTGACAAATAACTAGTCTGTAAATGTATTGCCAAAAGTTTACTTTTGCCGACTCATATTGTGTTGCTAAAAATATATTTTTTGCCGACACAAATTTGTGTCGGGAAAAGTATTACACAATCATCATATTTGAACTACTTTTACTGACGCAAGGTAAATTGCTGACGATGGACGAAGGCTTTTACCGACGACTATGTTTGTCGCTAAAGGCATTACTTTTACCAACACAATGATAATTTTGTCGGCAAAAAGTTTTGCCAACTCACTTTTGCCTACAGGTTGCCAACGTAGCTCCGTGTGTAGGCGAAACTTTTTGCCGACGAGTTTTCCCTTTTAGCAACATATTTTGTTGCGTTGCGAAAAATGCAATTTCTTGTAGTGACAGTACTTACGTTCGTTTACAACACATTCATAGCTATACATGTATACCTTTAGTACAAAAGGAAACAACAAGCAACCAACAACTACCTAATCAACAAATGAGGCAACTCAGCCTTTCAAAACCATAACCATCATAACCCATAATATACCCAGATACACTGAGACAATAATTGTAAATAACTTCCGCTTTACCTACCTTAAGCATGGTAAGCCAAGGATGCACCTTTCCACAATGAAATGCCAATTTACCAGACACTAGCTGGAAGGTAATGGTACCTCTGCCAAGTTCTCTAGGTGCTAGCTGGAAGGTACTGGTACCTTTCATTCTAAGCGCAGCCAAATCTCCAGGCGCTAGCTGGAAGGTAATGGTACCTCTCATTCTCAGCGTAGTCTACGTTACCAATCATTACCACATGACAAAGTGCAACCAACGCAAGTGTAATGTATACACACAAACTATTCAACTGTGACGCCCCCAAATTACCCAATAGGTATAACTCAAAAGCATACATTGGAGATCGCATACATCAGAGTGAAAAGTCCTTTCATTACACGAAGTTAAGGATACAAAAGAGTTTAATATAAATATATGCCCTATTGACTTACACCTTTCCAAGTCTTAACTTGGTTACAACAAAAGTGAGCTTCGCTCTTTACATATTTAGCCCTAGGCTATAGCGATATCGGTTTTGCCCTGCCCTTCAATGTGTCCCGGACTTGGGGTCCGTGGTGAAATATTGTATCCATGTCTTGTTTCTCCCCTTTGATTCCTTGTATTTGAGTTTTGGAACTTGTTGGGTGCGTTTGGAATAGGTTGGTTGTTAGTTGGGTTAGATCGTTGTTGCCCAGATTTTGGTCTCTTTGCTCGAGCGAGGCTTCTTGCGCTTCTTGAGCGAGCCTTTTGTAATTTGCTTCTTCGCTCGAGTGAGGTTTCTTGTGCTCGAGTGAGAATTAGGAGTTCTCAGGTTTCCTTCCTGATGTAGCTTTTCTGGGGAAGGTGAAGTTCTTCGTTCGAGCGAGGTTTCTTGAGCTCAAGTGAGCTTTGTGTTATTTGTTTCTTCACTCAAGCGAGCTTTGTGTTATTTGTTTCTTCGCTCGAGCAAGCTTTGTGTTATTTGTTTTTTCGCTTGAGCGAGACTTCTTGCGCTCAAGTGTGCGTGTGCGCCTGTGGCAAACCTGAAGCTTTGCATTCTGTGTTCAAGCGACACTTCTTGCGCTCGAGCGAGGTCACTTGTTGTGTTTGGTCGCTCGAGCGATGACTCCTTTGCTCAAGGGAGGATTGCATATATCAGTTCACAGCAGAGCATTTTTGTATCACTTTGTGCACTTCTTCTTACTCAAAACCCTAGATTGGCTGTCTCTCTCTCTATAAGTCTAACTTCTCTCTACAAACCCTTTTGAATCTAAGAGTTTCTACTCTACTTCCTTTGAGAAAAAGGTGCAGCATCTTGTGGGCTTGTATTCCATCTGAGTAAAGCTTGATTTTGGGCATTTCGAGATTCTCCTTCTTCCTCTTTGAGCTCTACTTTTGAGGTAGGGATATTCTACTCTTTAATATGAGTTTTAACCTAGGTGTTTGTCATTTTGTATAAATGGTGAGATTTGGGAAGATTTGGGTGAAGTTAGGGTTTGGATAAAGAAAGAGGGGTTTTCTATATTTGGCCCCATATATGTATGTGAGGTCTTGATTATAATGTTATATGAGAATAAGTGGTGAGATTGAGCCTTGGGGTTGATATTTGAAAAAATGGGAGATTTGCCCTAATATGAGTTAAATAAATTATTTGTATAAATAATGAAATTGATACGAGAAATATGAAATTGGAAGGATGTATAAATGGAATGCGTAGTTGGATTCGATAAATCACTCTCCTATGGAAAATACGATAAATTATCTGTTTCATAGATTGTATATCTATTTTGGGCTATCGGTGGAGGATAGCTATGATTGTTGTAGAAACTACATGGGGATTAGGTAAATTGAAATTAACCATGTGGATTGTATCATTGAATATGACAGTTTAATTAAACCATTGAATATGTGATTTGGTTAGTCATTGTATACGACAACGATTTTAAATACATTGTATATGTATCATTGTTTGGGAGGAGATAGGGGATGTACTCCGTTGTTTGGGAGACGATAAGGGATGGACTCTATTGAAAATTAAATTGGCAAGTCCCGAAATCTTATATATACATGGGTGTCGGTTCCCTCGGATGTGATTCCGTAAAATGGCAAGAAAATGGAAGTGTTTGAATAATGGTTGTTATTGAAATGTTAACAAATGAGTTGTAGTCTCGTTTTGAATTGTTTAGATAACAATGAACTATATCAATGAATTGATTTGGATAAATGAATAGAAATGGACTGAGATATAGATGTCGATATTGATTTGTCATGGAAAGGGTGTAAGTTGGTTTGCAAGTATTAAACATTTATCTGATGCTGATATCTTAGTTAATTCTCATATATTGTTTTAGCATATCTCTACTGGGCTTTGGCTCACCCTACTTGGGAATCCATTTTCAGGTATAGGTGACATCCCACCTCCAAGGGCATAGTTTGAGAGGACGGGGCTGAAGGATCTATTTTTGTTACCTATATGTTTATATGTTTTCTTTTTAAGCTGAGAGCTTTAATTGTAAAGAGCTTATAACTCTCTTTTGTTGTAACCAAGTTATCACTTGGAAAGATGTAAGCCCGTAGGGCATTTATTTTGTTGTTACTGACTACTGTTACATGTTGTAGTTTCAGAATGAATATTTATGAAAGTGTAATGCATGTAATCTCTTTTGTAATATAAACTCTGATGAATGAAAGTAATACATTTCATATTATGCTTGTGAATCTCTTAGGTTGATTTATACCATATTTTGAGGGCGTTATAACTTGGTATCAAAGCGTACTGGGTGTGAATACTTTGGGTACGTGGGAAGTGGTTAGTTCTACAATGGGTTTGTCTTGCTTGTTAGAGACTTAAGTATGGATGATTATGTGCTTATATGATAACATGTTTATGTGACTATATGGGTATGTGATTTAATTTCTAGGATATTGATCGGGTCCATGGGTTTTTGGGAGTCATGTTGGAAAGGGCACTTGATCACTGCCATTTCCAACTGGAACTCTAGCAACACCACAGGACGATCATTATCCGGAAATGAAATTCGTATGTGTCTATGTGATTATGTGCATAAGTGGAGTGAATTACTGTTGTCCATCGTATTAGGACGTGAGTGAGATAGCTTCGGCACATTTCAAAATGTGCTAATCTCTTTTGTTACCTTTATTAGGATGTCAGGACGAGGTCGCGATGATAGGTGTGGTAGGCCGAGAAGGCATGAGATGCCTATACCGGATGAGATTCCGGTATAGGAAGAGAGAGTTGGTTAGGCCAATGTGGCTGAGCTAGTAGGTCAACAGGCCATGGGCACCTTAGCCCGCAAAATGGCCGGAGCTTTGAAGGAATCCATGGGCATTCTCAGGGCTGAGAATCAAGTCCAGGCCCAAGTAGCTGAGGCAGGACTGTCTTTTCTGAAGAGGGAGTTCTTTCAGTCCAGTTCGAACGAGTTTTTGGGAGATCCTAAGGAGCCACTGAAGGCCGATGAGTGGCTAGAGCAGATGGTGAAGATGTTTGAGATGCTCGGCATGGAAGATGGAGGCTTGAGAGTGACCTTGGCGTCCTTCTAGCTGAAAGGAGACGTGGGTTAGTGGTGGAAATATGCACGGGGGCGCATTGGAGGGACTTGGGAGGCATTTGTTGATGCATTCTAGGACAAGTATCTACCTGCTACAGTGAGGAAGAAGTTGAGGGATCAGTTTTCTCAGCTTAAACAGTTGAACACGCCAGTGGCTGAGTTTGAATACACATTCACTAGTTTGTCGAGGTTTGCACCAAAGTTAGTGGCGACAGAGGAGCGATGTTGTTTGGAGTTCGAGAAGAAATTGCGGACCAAGCTCATGTTTCGAGTTGCCAGGTCCATGATTAGGGACTATGGGCACCTTGTGGAGGCTGCAGCCCACCTTGTGACTATCATGCATACAGAGGAGGAGAGGATGAGGGGCTCCAGGAGGAGTCAGGATAGTCAGGGGGACAGTAAGAGGCAGAGGGGTTCTAACCCTCAGTAGTCCCAGGGAGCGCATTCGAGGTCTACCATTCCAGTGTAGAGTTCGGGTTCTGGGAGAGGTGGTCAGGGAGACATCACTTGTTTTAAGTGTGGCCAGCTGGGCCACAAGTCTCCAGCTTTCCCACAGAGGGGAGGTGGGCAGCGAGCAGATTCATCTTTAGCTCATTCTCAGGGACAAAGTCATGGTAGAGGCCAGCCGCTCACTTGTTATCAGTGTGGACAAGTGGGGCACTTGAAGAGGTTTTGCCCACAGTTGGATGGCATACTTGGTGTGTCTGGTTCAAGGCAGACACAGAGTCACTAGCCAGCGCAGTCAGTACAGAGAGCCTCTTCAGCTCAGTCAGTGCACCGGTCTTATGCTCCGAGGGGTGAGCAAGTAGATTAGAGACCTATGGGGTGCGTGTATACCGTTACCGTGCTAGATCTTGTACCGGCTCCATCTGTTGTGAGAGGTACCTTTTTGTTTTGCAACTCGGTTGCTAATGTGTTGATTTATACAAATGCATCCCATTCATTTATTTCGTCTGCATTTGCATCTGTTTTGGGGTTGGAGTTGGCACAGTTAGTATCTCCTATTTGTGTTGTGTCACGGGTTAGGGGTGAGATGGTTTTGAAACAGGGGTGTTGGGGTTGTGATATAGAGGTCACCGATCTCCGACTTCCTTTTTCTTTTGTATTGATGGATATGACTGGTTTTGATGTTATTTTGGGTATGGACTGGTTATCGTCATATCGGGCTGTTATAGATTGCTACCGTTAGAGGGTTACTGTATGTACCTTGAGTGGTGATTGCTTTTATTTCCTAGGGGACCAGGTGGATAAAGTCTTATCACCAGTGTATGATTCGCGTGGGCGGAGTGAATTTAGTTGTCTGCTTGCTAGCTTTTTGAGTAGTGAGTGTGATGAAGTTCGGGTTGAGTTGCCAAGAGTGGTTTGTGAGTATTTGGATGTCTTTCTCGAGGATCTTACTAGTTTGCCACCTTACTAAGAGATCGAGTTCTCTATTGATTTAGTGCCTGGCACACCAATTTCTATGCCACAGTATCGGTTTGCACCAGCTAAGTTGAGTGAGTTGAAGATTCAACTCCAGTAATTACTAGATAAGGGCTTTATTCACCCTAGTACTTCGCCTTAGGGAGCACCGGCCCTCTTTGCTAAAAAGAAAGGTGGAGCCTTGCAACTTTGTATTGACTACCGAAAATTGAACCAGGTTACGGTTAAGAACAAGTATCCTATGCCTCGTATAGATGACCTGTTTGATCAGTTGAAAGGGTCTCGCTGTTTCTCTAAGATAGACTTAAGATCACGTTGCCACCAGATAAGGGTCAAGGAGGAGGATATCCCAAAGACGACATTCCGTATGCGGTATGGCCACTATGAGTTTCTTGTGATGCCTTTTAGGCTAACCAATGCCCCAACTGTGTTTATGGACTTGATGAACCGAATCTTTCGAGAGTTATTAGATCGTTTTGTGGTTGTCTTTGTGGACGATATCTTAGTTTACTCACCCTCTGAGGAGAAGCATGAGGAACACTTGCGAGTGGTGCTTGAGCTGCTTAGAGCACATAAGCTATATGCTAAGTTCGGGAAGTGTGAGTTTTGGCTAAGAGAGGTTAAGTTCTTAGGCCATGTGGTATCCGGGGAAGGGGTGACCGTAGATTCATCCAAAATTGAGGCAGTGTAAGATTGGGCATAACCTAAGAATGCTTTTGAGATTCGTAGTTTCTTGGGGTTAGCCGGGTATTACCGTCGGTTTGTGAAGGATTTCTCCAGATTAGCTTCGCCTTTGACTAGACTGACGAGGAAATGGATCAAATTTGTGTGGAGTGAGACTTATGAAAAGTCGTTCCAAGAGTTTAAGGTTAGACTTATCACCGCTCCAGTCTTGATTATTCCGGAGAAGGGTTTGGGTTATTCAGTGTATTGTGATGCCTCACGAGAGGGTTCGGGTTGTGTATTGATGCAAGAAGGGAAAGTGGTAGCCTATGGCTCACGGCAGTTGAAAACACACGAGAGAAACTACCTTACCCACGATTTAGAGTTGGCAGTTGTGATTTTTGCCTTGAAGATTTGGAGGCACTATCTGTATGGTGAGAGATTTGAGGTGTTTTCTGATCACAAGAGTCTAAAGTATCTGTTTACACAGAAGGACTTAAATTTGAGGCAGATAAGATGGATAGAGTTCATAGAAGATTATGATTTCGAGTTGCATTACCATCCGGGGAAGGCCAATGTTGTGGCCGATGCCCTAAGTAGGAAATCCATCAGTAGTGGAGCATGTATTGCTATCTGGGAATGGGAGATGTTGGGTGCCCTTGTTGAATTTGACTTGCATTTGGGTGAGTCTGTTGAGTCCGCAGCCTTGTTTTCTATAGTTGCACAACCTACACTTGTGAATCGAGTGTTAGAAGCACAAAAGGGTGACTTTAAGGTAGAATCCCTCTGGGAGAAGATCTCCAGTGATAAGGTAGAGAATTCTTTGACTGTGTCGTCCGACCTCAGTGTGAGATACCGTGACCGTTTGTTTGTGCCGGAATCTTGCCGAGAGGAAGTACTTCGAGAGTTTCACCATTTACGCCTTGCAGTGCACCCGGGAGGCACAAAGATGTATCATGACCTGAGTCGCCAGTTCTGGTAGAGGGGTATGAAGAAAAATGTGGTAGTGTGTGTATCGAAGTGCCTTACTTGCCAGCAAGTGAAGGCCGAACATCAGAGGCCAACAGGCTTGTTGCAACCCTTGACTATAGCTGAGTGGAAATGGGAGCATGTCACGATGGATTTGTTGTGGACCTCCCAAGGACTCAATGGGGTACTGATGTTGTGACGCCCCAAAATTTGATAACATAATACAACGATACAACTCAGTTTAACTAGTGGATACACATCATTTTTAAGCACAAAGTACAAATAATTATACTAAAAGAAAATATTAATAATAGTTACAGATAAAATTCTTCAAGTCTTTAAATACAGATTGGTTCCTTGATACAAAAAGATTATCCAAAATACAGGAAATATACAATCTAATTTCTAAGGCAACTATGGTTCCTCAAAACTTTTAGGGATTCTATTCTCAGTGTAAAACTCACCTTCACCTGGCATAAAACGCCATGAGCTTGGAATGCCTAGTAAACACACAGACCCCAACCCTTTTCCCATTCCAAATACACAAGTAACATAACGGTACGATCATAACATACAGCGAAAGTAATAATCAAGCAGAGATTATATTTAAATTTCAGTTCTCATGAATAATAGTCAATTTTAATTAGTTTTAGGCAGCTCCCCGCGGAATGCCGTTCCTACCCAACCACTAACTCTGGCCACAGGCAATTCTGACTCCCTCTTGGTTAATACAATACCAATGCGTCGCTTATCGCATAACCATCAGTGCGTCGCTTACCGCAGAATTACCAATGATGTCCACGCACCTAACTTACATACCCAAGTGGTGACATAATGGTCTGCCCCAAGGAAATGGGCTTCCAAGGATACTTTCCCTGTGTGAGACCCTCACTGCCACCCTTATGCCTCCCATTTCCGTTAAGCAGCCAGAATACCTCTCACGCCATGTTAGGGTTCAGAAATACACTTGCGCAAGACTTCACAAAAATGGAACACATTCCACTATATCATACTCTTGAATCCATCGTTCATTATCTCATAAAATTTAATACAATGATCGCAACCCATTACCATCCCATTTGATTTCCCCTTTATTAAGTGCATTATGTTCTCAGTTATTGCAAGGCATGGTCAGTATAACTACGAATCCAAACTAAACAACAAGTAATTTACTCATGGTAAAGCAAATTCACAATTTATCATAGATTACATATCGAGACTAAAACATTCAAGAAACATAGAATATAAGAGTTGCAAACCAAATAAGAGCATATTAACACAAATCTCCAGATTTCCAGATTTGAACCAGTTTGAAAATAATTATGAAAAAAATAATTTTATTGGCCCTAAGTACCTGGCCTCATGTGAGTTTGTAGATAAATAAGTCTAGTTTCAAACTCAATTTATGAAAGTAGGATAGGTATTTTAGGTTTTAAGATAATTCAGAGTTACCAAGATCTGTCCAGATTCGTTGACCATTATTCCAATCGGTTTTCTCTCAAACCCTTCACTCTCTTGAGTTCAAACAAATTTTAGTTAAAATATAACACCAAGATTAAGATTTTGACATAAAATTGGACTCAAGATTATTTTTCTGGAATTTTATAAAAATAGAGAAAGTTGACTATTTTTCTGGTTCTGTGAGTAACAAACTTAGAAAAATTATTTAGGTTATAAAGATACATCTTTAGGTCCTACCAAAATTATCACATACTCTAGACATACCAACTATTGCACCATAAAAATAGATTTCGAGTTTATGGAGTTTTGATAGGAAAATAAATTCAAGAGAGGGAAATGATTTGCTGTCGGAAATTTAAGAAAGAAAGTGAAGCATACCATTTCTTGATTAATACACACTTATACAAGAGTGTAGGCCTAGACTACAACATATATATACAAAGAGCATGTATTAGGAGGGGAAAAACAAGTGGTAAAAGAACTTGAGAGAAGAGGTGGTGTATGTTTACCTTTGTTATACAAAACTCAACAAAATTCTTCTTTTTCTTCTTCTCTTCTCTCTCTCTCTCTCTTCCTCTCACTTTTTTTTTTTCCAAGATCACTGTCTCCCACTCCTCTAGTGCATGGCTGAAAATTTTTAAAATGAGGGGGAAGAAGTGTGCATATATAGAGAATGATTGGGAAGTTTCTTAGGGACTAAGTTCCCCAAGTGCGAATTGTCAAAGTTGCCATTATGGCCCTTTCATCCATCACATGGTCAACAACTTGGGCTCCAAGACATATATATGTATATATATAAGATATTTGTATGAGATATTTGTATTTATAAACATAATATAATACAAGTACATTAATTAATAAAATATTACAATTAAGGATTGGAATGAAATAAAATAAAAGTATGTAGGGACCAAGTCTAAATTTATGAAACCTTGATATATGTTATTAATATACTAACATTAGAAAATAGTTGAAATAATAAATTCGGGTCTCGTTAAATTAAAGCGCAAACAAAGGCGAGAAACCAAGCAAAAACAGCATTACCGGAAATTAAGATTTTAGAGTGATTAATATATAATGATAGGGTCTAATAATTAATAATATGATTTTAAAGGTGATTATTAATCTACGGGATTGATTAGGGTTTACTCGAATTAATCCGCGATGCAACCCGATTCAAGGGTTTAAAATGCAATTAAGCAAAAATTCAAGGGCTTTATTGAAATAAACTCAAGGTTAGGGATTTAATGGTAATTAAAAAAATTAGGGTCTCTATAACCTATCCCCCTTAAAAAAATTTCGTCCTCAAAATTTTAGGCAGTTGAAAAGTTGTGGATAATATACCCGCATTGCCTCATTGTGCTTCCAAGATGATTTTAGAGTTGTAACTATTCATGCCTTGGAGATTGAAAGTCAAATGCATAAACAATTCTTAAAGGTTTGCATCCATATAGTAGATACGAAAGAATACGATGAATAAAGCATGTACTCAAGAGTTCTAAAACTATATTAACAAAAGGAAATTTACATCATCTATATATATTTTACAAAATGTCATCCAAAAGAGTTACAACTAATATCCTAATTATATTTTTCGTAAGTTAGCCATGGCTCATACTGCGGTTCCTTGGGTTCATATGTGGTGTACTGCTCTTCATCAAGATACTGCTAAGTGAGATATTCATTTTCTTCTCCTTGCAGTGCAAATATTCTGCCTGTTGGCCTTTGATTGTTAACCGGTCTAGATTTCTGATTGCTCTTCGCCTTGTAATTTTGTTGCCTAGTAGCTCCCGAGTTAGTTACCCATGGTTGTTGCCCACCAATAACCTGCGTATTTGCTCCCGAGCGCTCTCCTCGATTTCCGGCCATTTGGGGGCATTCAAACCTCCTATGTCCCATCTATTGACAATGATAGCACTTGATCAACCCAACTGGTCTTGTCTGAAAACTTTTCTTCAGATTTCGTTGCTGGGATTGTTGGGGTTGTTGGGGTTCCCTAGAATACGGCTTCTGTGCTACATGCCTTCGATTATTTCTTTCGGGTCCCACATTGGAATGATTGTTTTCTTTCTTCAACCTCCAAATCCTCTTGGAATCTGCCACCTCCCGTTCTGAATTAAGTGTTGTGTTAACCACATCTGCAAAAGTGGGAAGTCGCATGGGCAAAACTCTTCCTCGAATTGTAGGGTCTAGACCACATTCAAATTTTTGTGCTTTGTCTTCATCGTTTTCTACGTATCGAGTCGCATAACGTGCCAACTCCTCGAACTTTGCCACGTATTGAGTCACCGTCATCGTGCCTTGTTCTAGGTTTAGAAATTCAAGAATTCTTTCTTGTTTGACTGTGTTCGGAAAGTACTTCCTCAAAAATAACTCCTTAAACTGCGCCCACATCATTGCGGTGATGTCCCTAGATTCCCAAATCAAGGCCCACCAATGATCTACTTCCCCTTCTAGTTGGTAAACTGCTAGATCAATCCTATCAATGTATTCAGTTATTCCCATCGTGTTGACCATCTTTTCAATTTGTCAGATCCAATTTTCAACAATTTTAGGATCGGGTTCGCCAGTGAAGATCGGCAGTCTCTGTTTGTGAAACTCGGAGAATAGATGTGTCCTCTCATTCTGATGCATTCTCCTTAGCCTTCCTAATTCTTCCAAAATTTGATTTTCGACATTCCTGGGAAAGTCTGCAGCAGATGTAGGGGCATGATCGTGATTGTTAACCCCAGGTGCCCCATTCCTATTTAAATTGGCATCATCGTTGTGGTTGGTGGCGTTGTTGTTGCCTACGTATTTGTTTGCTCTTGTATGGTTCACCATCTGGCAAATGCGAAGTTAAGTGCAGTTAGGGTTTTGTTAATGCAGCTAGTCAAGGAAATTACTAAAGTGAAATGCTCTACTCGAAACATAATCCAAGTAACAACTAATATGAACCTAAGGTAGTCTTACTCAACCATCGACTCCATCACCACTCTCGATCGCTCTGGGCAACTGCATGTTTTGGTCTGCTGATTGAATTCCTTTCTTTATTATGAAATTCTAGTTCCACTACCCTTGTCTAGAAGGCTTTCTTCAGCCCTAGTACTAATACCAGAATCGTAGGCTCACGACTATATACTTTCACGAATCGACACTGCCATGCCCAAAATTCGAAGAAACGTCCTAGGGTTGGTTGAGAAAATTTTAATTTTTGACATCTTCTAGTTTCTAGACTAAGTAGTGTTATCATAATGTAATATAGTCGGTGGCAAGGTTGTTTCTAATCGCAAGTCGAACATGTGGGTAAGGATTGAACCTAAGCTCTGATACCAAGTTGTGACGCCCCAAATTTTGATAACATAATACAACGATACAACAGGGTTTAACTAGTGGATACACATCATTTTTAAGCACAAAATACAAATAATTATACTAAAAAAAAATATTAATAATAGTTACAGATAAAATTCTTCAAGTCTATAAATACAGATCGGTTCCTTGATACAAAAAGATTATCCAAAATACAAGAAATATACAATCTAATTTCTAAGGTAGCCATGGTTCCTCAAAGCTTTTAGGCATTTTGTTCTCAGTGTAAAACTCGCCTTCACCTGGCATAAAACGCCATGAGCTTGGAATGCCCAGTAAACACACAGACCTCAACCCTTTTCCCATTCCAAATACACAAGTAACATAACAGTACGGTCATAACATATAGCGAAAGCAATAATCAAGCAGAGATTATATTTAAATTTTAGTTCTCATGAATAATAGTCAATTTTAATTAGTTCTAGGCAACTCCCCGCAGAATGTCGTTCCTACCCAACCACTAACTCTGGCCACGGGCAATTCTGACTCCCCCTTGGTTAATACAATACCAATGCATCGCTTATCGCATAACCACCAGTGCGTCGCTTACCGCACAATTACCAATGATGCCACGTACCTAGGTTACATACCCAAGTTGGTGACATCACGGTTTGCCCCAAGGAACCGGGCTTCCAGGGATACTCTCCCTGTGTGAGACCCTCACTGCCACCCTTATGCCTCCTATTTCTGTTAAGCAGCCAGAATACCTCCCGTGCCATGTTAGGGTTCGGAAACACACTTGCGCAAGACTTCACAAAAATGGAACACATTCCACTATATCATACTCTTGAATCCATCGTTTATTATCTCATAAAATTTAATACAATGATCGCAACCCATTACCATCCCATTTGATTTCCCCTTTATTAAGTGCATTATGTTCTCAGTTATAGCAAGGCATGGTCAGTATAACTACAAATCCAAACTAAACAACAAGTAATTTACTCATAGTAAAGCAAATTCACAATTTATCATAGATTACATATCGAGACTAAAACATTCAAGAAACACAGAATATAAGAGTTGCAAACCAAATAAGAGCATATTAACACAAATTTCCAGATTTCCAGATTTGAACCAGTTTGAAAATAATTATGAAAAAAATAATTTTATTGGCCCTAAGTACAAGGCCTCATGTGAGTTTGTAGATAAATAAGTCTAGTTTCAAACTCAATTTACGAAAGTAGGATAGGTATTTTAGATTTTAAGATAATTCAGAATTACCAAGATCTATCCAGATTCATTGACCATTACTCCAATCGGTTTTCTCTCAAACCCTTCACTCTCTTGAGTTCAAACAAATTTTAGTTAAAATACAACACCAAGATTAAGATTTTGACATAAAATTGGACTCAAGATTATTTTTCTAGAATTTTATAAAAATAGAGAAAGTTGATTGTTTTTCTGGTTCTGTGAGTAACAAACTTAGAAAAATTGTTTAGGTTATAAAGATACATCTTTAGGTCCTACCAAAATTATCACATACTCTAGACATACCACATATTGCACCATAAAAACAGATTTCGAGTTTATGGAGTTTTGATAGGAAAATAAATTCAAGAGAGGGAAATGATTTGCTGTTGGAAATTTAAGAAAGAAAGTGAAGCATACCATTTCTTGATTAATACACACTTATACAAGAGTGTAGGCCTAGACTACAACATACATATACAAAGAGCATATATTAGGAGGGGAAAAACAAGTGGTAAAGGAACTTGAAAGAAGAGATGTATGTTTACCTTTGTTGTACAAGACTCAACAAAATTCTTCTTTTTCTTCTTCTCTTCTCTCTCTCTCTCTCTCTCTCTCTCTTTTTTTTTTCCAAGATCACTCTCTCCCACTCCTCTAGTTCATGGTTGAAAATGTGTAAAATGAGGGGGAAGAAGTGTGCATATATAGAGAAGGATTGGGAAGTTTCTTTGGGACTAAGTTTCCTAAGTGCAAATTGTCAAAGTTGCCATTATGGCCCTTTCATCCATCACATGGTCAACAACTTGGGCTCCAAGACATATATATATATATATAAGATATTTGTATGAGATATTTGTATTTATAAACATAATATAATACAAGTACATTAATTAATAAAATATTACAATTAGGGGTTGTAATGAAATAAAATAAAAGTATATAGGGACCAAGTCTAAATTTATGAAACCTTGATATATGTTATTAATATACTAACATTAGAAAATAGTTGAAATAATAAATTCAGGTCCCGTTAAATTAAAGCGCAAACAAAGGCGAAAAACCAAGCAAAAACAGCATTACCGGAAATTAAGATTTTAGAGTGATTAATATATAATGATAGGGTCTAATAATTAGTAATATGATTTTAAAGGTGATTATTAATCTACGGGATCGATTAGGGTTTACTCGAGTTAATCCGCGATGCTACCCGATTCTAGGGTTTAAAATGCAATTAAGCAAAAATTCAAGGGCTTTATTGGAATAAACTCAAGGTTAGGGATTTAATGGTAATTATAAAAATTAGGGTCTCTACAGATGCCATTTTGGGTGATAGTTGATCGACTGACCAAGTCGGCGCATTTTATTCCTATGCGTGTAAGAGATTCAATAGATTACCTTGCAGACTTGTATATTCAGGACATAGTGAGGTTGCACGGGGTCCCTGTGACGATTGTTTCAGATAGAGATCCGCATTTCACCGCTCGGTTGTAGCAGACTTTGCAGAGTACCTTGGGCACTAGATTGACCTTTAGTACCGCTTACCATCCTCAGATTGACGAACAATCCGAGCGTACTATTCAGATCCTTGAGGATATGCTTCTAGGCTGTGTTCTTGACTTTATGGGGTCATGGGAGAGACACTTACCCTTAGTGGAGTTTGCCTACAATAACTGTTTCTAATTGAGTATTAGGATGGCACCGTTTGAGGCCTTGTATGGCTGACCTTGTAGATCACCTGTGTGTTGGCCTGAGGTGGGTGATGCACCTTTGTTGGGCCCAGAGTTAGTGCGGGGAAATGTCGGAAAAAGTGGCACTTATTTGTAAGAGGTTGGTTATAGCACAGAGTCGCCAATAGAGTTATGCCGACTGTAGGAGGTGACCTTTGTCATTCGAGGTGGGTGATCATGTCTTTTTGAAAATATCACCTTGACGGGGTTTGATGAGATTTGGGAAGAGTGGGAAGTTATCTCCTCAGTTTATTAGCCCTTTTGAGATCCTTGAGCGGATTGGGGAGGTTGTCTATCGTTTGGCATTGCCGCCACAACTTTCCGGAGTGCATGACGTGTTTCATATTAGTATGCTTCGGAAGTATGAGCCAGATCCATCGCATGTGTTGGATTGAACCGAGTTAGAGGTAGACGAGGATGCCTCATATGAGGAAAGACCGGTGCGAGTCTTAGATAGGCGGGGCCAAGTCTTGCGAGGCAAGACAATTCCCTTGGTCAAAGTACTATGGAAACATCATGGGGTTGAGGAAAAAACTTGGAAGCATGAATTGGAGGTCCGAGAGAAATATCCAGGCCTATTTGTTGATATTTGAGTATATGTTGAAATTTTAGTTTGTTGATCAACTGTAAAAACATTGTAAATATTGAATATGTCTCGAAAATGCAAGTTTAGTTTGAACATTGTATATGTTGTTTTGAGTTTTGGAAATGCAAATATATCTTAAACATTGAATATGTTTTGAAGATATGGAAGATGTATTGAAAATAATTAAATTTTCAGAATATGCATATTGGTAAAATATGTCGAGCTATGTATATATTATGGATTTGTTCTCTTGTAAAGAGATGGAATGACCGGTGAGTGGGTCATGGTGATGACAGTTGAATGGTGGTCATTTTGAAAATTGAATAATCATGGTTTTGAAACTTGTACTAAAATTTCGGGGACAAAATTCTTTAAGGGGGGGAGGTTATAGCGATCCTGGTTTTGCCTCAACCTTTATTGTGTCCGAACTTGCGGTCCGTGTTAAATATTGTATCCATGTCTTGTTTCTCCCCTTTGACTCCTTGTATTTGAGTTTTGGAACTTGTTGGGCGTGTTTGGAATAGGTAGGTTGTTAGTTGGGTTAGATTGTTGTTGCCCATATTTTGGCCTTGTGGACTCGCCTTTTTCCGCGCCCCACCTTTCGGAAAGGGTTTGAAAAGAAAGGCCTCACAGTTCGGACTCCCGCGATTCTGAATCTAGTCTCACAAGTGCAATGTGAAACTGATAATCACCAAAGAATCCAAATTCGGCAAACCTTTTTAGAAAATCAATTTTAAATCAAATAATGCCAAAATTGGACTGCTTTGCCAGATGCAGAGTTGCCACTTAAATATTTTATTTTTGGGGAAATTTAGGAAACCCTGACTCGTGCCAAAGGCCACGTGTCTGTCGTCACCAAAGTTGCCTCGGCTTGGGAGATCAAAGTTACCTCGCTTGCCCAATCAAAGATCGGCCTCTACTAATCATGATATGTTCTTTTATAAACATTATGTGTTCTTCTTCCGGTTATTTAGCTAACCTTATTATGTGACGCACACAGGCAAGTATAGACTAGTTGCACGACTTGGAAAAATTCAACTCATGTTTGTTTTTGAAAATGGTTTGAATTTGCCACCCTCAAGTGGGCTTCAAGATACGGATTTGCCACCAAACACAATGGGCTTAAAACATGATTTTGCCACGACAAAGTGGGCTTAAAACGCACATTTGTTGAATCGTTTCAATTCAAACAACAAAGCCTCCATCCATAGGCATTCATGCAGTTTAGCATTTAAGCACATAGCCTTATGGCAAGCATGCTAAACATGGCAACATCAACACGCATGCGATATGCTAAAGCGTAAAAAACTTACCGAGTATTCCAAGCTAGGAAAGAAAACAAAGTTAGAAAAATGCATGATTCCTAACTATGTAAGATGCCTAATGCAACACATGCGATAATGTAACTAAATAGGCTCGGCTACCTAATCATGGTATTTACAATACTTTGGTAACATGCTTTGAAACACGTATTCAAAGAAGTATTGAAATTACAATGTAGTTTGAATGATGTGCTGAGCCTCGGTGCATGCAAGACAAATGAATGGATGCAAACATGCAAACATAAGGTATGCTAATTGAAATATGCCCCTAATCTAACCATCAAAAGTGATTAAATAAAAGGGAGAAAGACGTGGGGTTGGAAGACATGCACACACACACGCACACTTATTACAATATTGTGCCATTGGGAAGGAGGGTCCAAATGAATAATTAGCTAATCTAAGCTAAGCTAATTAATACAAAACAAAATAAAGAAATAGCAAAGCTAAGCTACTTAATTATTACAACAATCAATTAACAAATCTAAGCTAATCAAATACATATTGTGCTAATTAATTAAACTAAATTAATTAGGTACAAAACCAACTCAAAAATAACAACTAGTTAAACTTGAGACGCATCAAATGCACATGCGCACGCTCGTCTTCCACCCGGAATGCCACTGCTTGGCTGTTGACTGCCTCTGTTTGCACAGTTGAATTCTGGTATGTTGAAAGGGCACTGTTCTGAGAGTACATCAGTGGCTGGCCGGCCACTAATGGAGGCAGTCGGCCATGTACCTGCTACAAAAGGGCACTACCGGCCATCAGTGTATTGCCTGCCGGCCATTGATGAACAACTTCATTCTGCTACAATCAAAGCACAACACAGAGCAGAAAAGAAGTAGTTTCATAGGTTGTATGTACTGTGTACCACTCCTTATCATCAAAACATCTCCAAAGAGTGGTACTCTTGGCTCCAAAACAACCAACCAAGCATTTTCAATGCATGATGGCCAAAGAACCAAGGAGTACAATTTTATCGTATGCAAAAAAACAAGACTCAAGACCATCGCCCTATCACGTGTGATCAAGGGCAATGGAGACCAAAGAGATTGGCTCATTTCATTACTTTGAGTATGAAATGCTCCAATCTTCCTTGTGTTCAATATAACGTCCGATTGAACAACATGCAATGCAACACAACATGCTTATCTTGCTCAAGTTTTACTTATCACTTTTGTTTACTCATTTCAGTTACTGATCCATTCTTTAACCAGTTAGTCCAAAAGTGAGTGTCCTCTAATGGAAGAGGTGTCAACCAAGGGATGATTTAAGGCAAGAGAGAGGTCATGCCGTTGGTTAGCAGAAACCCTCAAAAGAGGATCGAAACCATTAAGCACAAACCTCAATCTCAAGTTAAACACAACCCTAAGGCTAAACAACCCTCAAAGCAAATGAAAAGTGAAGAAGTGAGGGAGGTTACAGATATTTTAGTGCTGGAATTAGGCATGAAAAAGCATTAACACATGCAACCAAGGCACACAAATGATGTTCAAAGCCCAAAAATACTAAGCTAGTGAAGGAAATAACCCCACAGCTATGCAAAACAAGCCTCAACCGATGCAACCAGCCCAAAAACAGAGCCAAAATAGGTCAAAACAGTGGCAAAAACATGCTGAGATTAAGCTACAAAATGCTAGAAAAACATGCTCACATGATAGACAACTAGGTATGCAAGCAAGACAGCAAGGAGGGGAGACCATGCCCTCCAATTTTGGGCTTCAAAACATGGTTTTTGTCACTGAAAAACTCTGAGATTCAGTGGTTTAAAGGTCCAAAAAGTTTGATTTAAAAGCTTTGAAAAAAAGGCACAAAAGCCTAACAAGCCAAGTAGCAAAATGGTGAACCCCCTCTAACTCAAAAGGGGCCTTAAACCACCATTTTTAAACCATAAAAACAGAGATTTTAGGAGGTTAAAACTAGTTCAAAAACAGTATGTAAAGATGGCAAAACAAGTATTTAAAACAAGAGTAAAATACAAGTGTTCTACCTCTTGAAGACAAGATGCAATTTGAGCAACAAAACAAACTAAATCAAGCCAAACTCCTCTTCTAGAGCTCAAACAAAACTCCAAGAGACCTTAGCTCCAAGGTGGTCAAGTTTGATCAAGGGTTCATGAACAAGTGTAGAGAAACTGGACCTTAAGGCATAAAACAACAATAGAGAGGGAGAATTCTAGAGAGAGAGAGAGAGAGAGAGAGAGAGAGAGAGAATTTTTGTCTTCAAAATTTTCTAACCCTCGTACATGCAAGAGAAGGGTCATATATATATAGAAAATACAAATTCCCTTCACAAAGATCCAGCCACACACATGTTAGCAGATGCATCAACCTGTGAACACAACTGGCACAAAATATCACAAAATATCTGTTGAAAACACTGATGGCCGGCAAGGCTACATTGATGGCCGGCAGGCCAAAAGCCATGGCCGGTAGCCTTCAAGGATAGCCGGCAGGCCATCAACAACCTCATGTTGAAAAGACCCAAGCATGGTCCAAAGATGAGGCAAAAGGGATGTAGGGTTTGGAAAACTCAAACTTGTGGCGTTCTACCGTGGACTTCGTGCGTTCGGTGAGCAATCAAACCCACCTTTAGATGTACCTGCAAGAACGTCCAAGTCTACAAGGGCCGTCAAAAATTAGGTGTCTACAGTTGCCCCTCTTTGACAGAACTCGAAGTCATGAAATGACATGAGTGAATGTCAAAGTCTAGAGATGACCCATTTTCACAAGGCCGCAAGACTTGGATAAACACTCAGGATAGCAATAAAAGGTTGCGCCCCCAGGCTGCCTACGTATCTCTTTGCAAGGAATCAAACCTGCGTAGTTCTGGGGTAAGATGCAAATGACATGCACGATGCAAAAACATAACTTATGATCATGCAATGAGGCTGTAATGAAATATTTAGATGCAAGTGTTATGCAAAGAAATGCTACAGTAATCTCATATATAAAAAGAAGTAAGTAAATACGAACCAACCACATTTCATGCGGAAAGGATGTAAAAAAATTATGCAAACTTAACTACGCATCACGCAGGAAAGGTAGAGAATAAAACAACCATCGGGCGCACCCGAGGTAACAAACAAGACCTAGTGCGTCACACTCGAGAGGAGAAAAGGCAACGAGAACACCGGGATGCACCCAAATGCCTCTAAACTGAAGACGTCCTAATACGTCGCATGCGAGAGGAGAAAGGGCAACGAGAACACCGGGACGCACCCAAATGCCTCTAAACCGAAGCTATCCTAACGCGTCACACGTGAGAGGAGAAAAGGCAACGAGAACACCGGGACACACCCAAATGCCTCTAAACTGAAGACGTCCTAATACGTCGCATGCGAGAGGAGAAAGGGCAACGAGAACACCGGGACGCACCCAAATGCCTCTAAACCGAATCTGTCCTAACGCGTCGCACGCGAGAGGAGAAAAGGCAACGAGAACACTGGGATGCACCCAAATGTCTCTAAACCGAAGACGTCCTAACGCGTCGCACGCGAGAGGAGAAAGGGCAACGAGAACACCGGGACGCACCAAAATCCCTCTAAACTAGAGACATCCTAACGCGTTGCACGTGAGAGGAGAAAAGGGGGTGGTGTAAACACCGAAAGTAGTGTGTAAATCGGAGGACCGGGATGATCTCACCTGGAATTCCTCTGAACGAACCGTACATACAATATCGTGCATGCATAAGGAAGATACTTAACAAGCATAACATAATAAGATCGCATGTTCTACATAAGATGAGCAAAGCACGTTCTATGCAAGCATGTTCTATGCATGATAATTGGAAGCATGTTCTATGCATGTTCTATGCGAAGATGGAGAAACGCATGTTCTATGCACTAACAAAAGTGTTCTTGATAAAAACAACTCAGTTGTAACTTCCAATTTACCTCTCGGAAGAGTGGCAACATGTTTTAAAAAGGATATACTTCACTTATGTCAATGAGCAATGAATGTCGTACCCTGGAAACAGAATTCTGAACCCTCGCAAAGACATTCTGAACCAAACACTGAGCATTCCCTTCACTTCTTGAACTCCAAGAACACAAAACAGAACCAAGAACACATAGGAGACCCATGGATACCTGCCAGCCACAAGAGGGAGCCGCCAGCCACCTGCTGGCCACCTGTGTGCCTTGCCGGCCATCGATGGCAAACCCTGGGTTTTTTGGTCAAAACGGTTTGGGTCTTTAAGTATACAACTCTAAGCTTCATTTCCTCACAAACCCTTGCTCGAAAATCACCTCCCTCTCTCTCTAGGTGCTCCTTCTCTCTAGATCCGTGCTTTTTACGCATTTTCCAACACCCCACACAAGCTTTATTCGCTAAATCCTCCTAGTTCTCTTCACTTTGAACTGATTGGAATTTGATTTCGACACCTCTTTTCTCATTTCCACCATTCTAGGCTCATCCCCCTTGAGTTTCTCTCGAGTTCTGTGCATTTTTTCGGACTTTGACTTTTCTTCCGTTTTCTCTCTCTTAGGGTTGACTTTTGTTGACTTTTAGCATTCTCTACATATTTTTCTCATTTTCGCCCACTTTCTCACCTCCTTTCCAGATGGCGGATGATCTTCCTCATGAGGGGTCCACCCGGAGCTTCCTCTAGTAGATTTCGAGGCAGACTTCGAGGTCGAGGCTGAGCCATTACCGTTGAGTATATGACCTTTGATCCAGTGAGGTACCATCCTCAAACAGACATAGTGCCCACTATGGGAGGCATTAGATCTTTTACTGACTTTGCTGAGGATGCACCGGAGGACCTCCTGTTGAGGGAGCCAGCATCTAATTTATCGGCTATTGCCGTTGAGGTACGAAACTATTTTTATGCTTTACTGCCCTTAACTAGTTGCATTTCTTGCACTGTCTTCATCTAACTATACTTCATACATTGTCTTGATTTGATTGCATTTCATGCATCGCATTGGTCTGACTGCACTCCATGTATTACCACAGGGTAAGTCTCGCGCCTTTAGGGGCTATGGTTCGACGACCGCTCGAGATTGGTATGGCGAGCTCCCAGCTGCAGTTCGCGACATTGTCGATGAGACAGGCTTCGGTCTCTTCTACTCCAGCTTGACTCAGGTTGTAGCGAGCCATCCTCTCTTAGGAGCACTGGTGGAGAGGTAGTGGGACACCACCAACTCCTTCCACTTTTCCACTACAAGGGAGATGACGATGACTCCTTACGACTTTGCCATGATCACTGGCTTAGGCATAGGGGGCGATCCGATCCCTCTCGATCCAAACATGGGGGAGTGAGAGGTAGCATGGCTCGAGCTGCTTAGGGTACATCCACTGATATACAATGTAGGTATGGTGCAATACAGCTGGTTTGAGGAGCAGTTCAGGGGGAACGAGCCCCGGACAATTGAGGAGATAGAGCAGTATGCCAGAGGCTTCCTCATGTTCATCTTTGGTACCACCTTGTTTTCAAACAGGTGGAATATCGTGGGTCTGTATTTGCTGAGTGCCTTGGTGGTGCTTCCTCGAGTTTAGTTTTATGATTGGGCGGAGCCGGCCTCACCACATTATACGGGTATATGAGCTCCTGCTCCTATCTGTGAGGGACTTTGGTTGGAGGCTACTGGCAAGCTTGGGAGGTACACATCTCAATTCTGTTTTTACGCTTTACATTTTCTGCTCAAGCATTTCTTGCTTTGTATCTATTCCACACATGTGCTTTCTACTTTGCACTTTCTGCATCTGATCTTACTGTAAGCTTTCTGCTTTGCATTTTCTGCACCTGATCTTATTGTATGCTTTCTCTTTGCATTTTCTACACCTGATCTTATACCTCCGTATTTTTCCTGCAGTTATGGGTATACGCATACTTCTCGGCTCTTGCCCCAGAGCCTGCGGATGAGGTTCCACTGACAGCCCCTTTTTCTCCGGTATATAACGGCCAGCTTTGCCGTAGGATCCGCGAGTCCTTCATGTTCTTCTGCTAGTATTTCGACATGGTAGCGGCAGACGAGGTAACTCGAAACAAAGTCATTTTTGCTTTACAACTATTTTGACGAACACATTAGCAGCTGACAGTGACTAGTAATCTGTTCACCTTCTATTTCAGATCACATGGTAGCCCTGGGCTATGATACCGACAGAGAGTCCGGTACAATGCAGCTCGGATCGTTACCCACCACCACATTCTTCTTGAGGGCCCGATTTGCTGTGCATGGTTCTTAGGTGAGCGCTTTGTGCATTAGATGTTGGACCTGCCTGCTCCATTTATACCGATGACACCACCTGCATCTATGAGTGCGACACACAGCTTGACTATCGACGTGGTGATCCAGGTCATGGTTGGCCTGGAGGCAGAGTACTTCCATGTGGAGGACGATTATGCGACCTTTATCCAGACACATTTGATGCCACCTCTGACCGGTGTTCACGGGGATCAAGGGGCGAGAGCTCCCGCCACGAAGGTGAGATGCAGAGCGAGTGGGGCAAGTAGAGCCCGTGGCAGAGGGCATACATAAAAAAAATAATAATTACAATCATAATCTTCAAAGCAGCTTAGTTCTTCAACACTTAATTTATATATTGGAGATATGTTTACAAGAGAGGGAAAGCTTACTAATAATACTCGAATATTTCTTTAATAGACACACTCTAGAAAAACTCTGCCTCAACAAGGGTGAGATCCTTCCCTTTTGTAGTACAAGAGACTAAAAAGATAAGATAAGAGGAGGATAGGTGGCTTGTCCTTGTAGAGTGGAGTCGATCGTCCTTATCCTCATGACTCAGCATCCTATCTTCTTTGTCTGGTGGTGGACAGCTGTGTGGTAGATTTGGATAGCTGATAGAGCATCTTTTTTTGTCAAAAGCTATTGTATTGGTTTTTGTCTGTTTGTGACGATGGTCCTACTAGTGAGGAGCAAAAGACATCATGCTTTGCTTTTTCCTTTTTATCTTTTTCTTTGTCAATTTTGTCGGCAATCATGCTGGTGAGTGAATCCCAAAAATCTCCAAAGTTGGGTTCGCCATCTTCTGGTGCTTGTGATTTTTCATCTAAAAAAGCAAATTCATTTTCATCCTAATCAGGATCTTCATAATCTTGACTACTGGTAACAGATTTCATGGAGGTATTATCTCCGAAAATAGTTTGGAGGAACTGTTCCTTCATAAAATCCATACTTTTAACAATTAATTCTATTTTTGACAAATTAGTAGTTTTGTCTCCGAAAATAGTTTGGATATGTTTGTATCATCTCCTCCCCTCTGTGGGCCAGCTGGAGACTTATGTGATCCAACTGGCTACATTTTAAACAAGTCACGTCTCCTTGACCACCTCTCCTAGAACCCGAGCTAGGTACTAGAAAGGTAGACCTCGACTGAACTCCATGGGACTGCTAAGGGTTAGAACCCCTCTGCCTTTTAGCATCCCCCTGACTATTCTGACTCCTCATGGAGCCCCCCATCCTCTCCTCCTCAGTCTGCATGATAGTTTCAAGATGGGCTGTTGCCTCCACAAGGCGCCCATAGTCTCTAATCACAGACCCGACTACTCTGAACATGAGCCCGGTCCTTAACCGCTTCTCAAACTCCAGACAACGACGCTCCTCAGTCGCTACTAACTCAAGTGCAAACCTAGAGAAGCTAGTGAAGGTGGCCTCAAACTTGGCTGTAGGCGTGTTTAACTGCTTGAGGCGAGAAAACTGGTCCCTCAGCTTCTCTCTGACAGTGGGAGGCAAAAACTTATCCTGGAAGGCGTTGACAAAGGCCTCCCAAGTCCCTCTAATGTGTCCCCGCACATACTTCCACCACTGACCTGCATCCCCCTTCAGCTGGAAAGACGCCAAGGTCACCCTCAACTGGTCGTCCTCGATGCCAAGCATCTCAAACGTCTTCACTATCTGTTCAAGCCACTCATCTGCCTTCAGTAACACCTCCAAAATAATATCATAAATACATCCAGAAACATACATAAATGATAGCATAAATCAGAGTCTTAGTCCTTTCATTACATAAAGTTAATGAATACAAAGAGTTTAACGTAAGTAAATGCCCTATTGGCTTACATCTTTCCAAGCCTTGACTTGGTTACAACAAAATGAGCTTTGCTCAATACAAATTTAGCTCAAGGCTATACAAAATAAACAAAATAAGAAGCTCTTGCTTCCCAAAATTTTCTCTAATGCTATTGTCTTGGTGGAGGCATACCATCATTACTTGAAAATGTTATTCCCAAGTAGGGTGAGCCACAGCCCAGTAGAAATCATATAACGCGATATGTGAAATTTAGCAAAGGTATAAGTACAAGTGCATAAGCAATGCATGTGATAAACTTTTCATAACTTTATATACTCATAAGATATCAGTTTCAAGTCTTAATCCATTTACTTTCAATTCATATTCTGTTCACATATCTGTCTTCATTCATGAGTTAATTTCATTATTTCTCAACAGTCGAACTGAGGCTACAACTCAAAAATTTTCAAATCATATAACACATATGCATAAACACTTCAAACTTCCATTTCATGAATATTTCGTCCGCAGGCAGCAGTCAAACGGGACCCATATAAACGTAGACTATACAAGCACTACAATTACCATTTTATAGATATTTCATCCGCGGGCTAGGCACCCATGTATAATTTCGGGACTTTCACCCAAGACACTCCGGGCAACTTAATTATAATGGAGTCAATCCCCTTTCTCCATCCAAATAATCATCTATATGTATGCAATGTATTTAAACATATAATCAAACATGGAGCACATCCCCTTTCCACTCCCAAACAAACATACATGTACAATGTATATAAACACGATCATTTTCAATGACAACCATCAAAAGATTAGTTTCAATTTGCCTAATCCTTATGCAATTTCTACAACAGGTAAAGCTATCATTCACTGATAGCCTAATTCTAAATGGATACAAGGGGAACAAGAGGTAAACAACAATATGAAAGCATTAAACCTGAGTCCGGGATACCACAAGAGTCGGGTCAAAACTGGAATCGCTATAGAGAATGTGCCTTGATTTTCTGGACAGTTTCTGGTGAAGTAGGGTTCATACCATTATCCCAACATCTCACAAAGAAAACCCTTTTGAGACATTGGATCTTATTCTGATAATCACATTGAAAGTCCCATTTCCAAATCCATGGAATACTAAAACAGATTGTGAAATGGACTAAGGATTTTGTAACAGAAATATCCTTTTTTACTGGTAAATGGGAATATGCCACATGCCATTCATTATAAGCTTCCCTGATTGGTACTGGTAAAACTTCTAACCGTAACCCAAATTTATTCCACCAAATGAGCAAACCAAGAAGGGACATCGTTTTTAAGGACATCAGTGCAAATATAGATAAACAATGAATGGTTATTAATGGGATTCTGATAGTAAAATGTTTGAATAAAAGCATTGATATAGTCCCAATAACTATATCTGGTTTCTCTATTACTGATGTCAAGTTCACAACTAGTATGCAGATGGAAGCCCCATGTGGTAATAGGCATAATGTTTCTGATTGTTATTTTACTATACTGAATAGGGCTACTGGTTTTGGAGGGATCATGTAATGTATGCTTGATCTCTCCCGCTACTGTTTCAACAAGTATTTGTTCATAAACACATCTGTATTGGTCAAAATGAAGAGGAAATTGCTGCGTAGTAAGATATCTACGCTTGATTTCCCATAGATCGGACATCTATTGTTCATTTGCTGGTTCAATATAGAGGACTGTTTCCTCAGTAATGCTGTTAACGGTATACTATTCTTTAGGCCTAAGAAGAATATCCTTAACCGTTTGACTGGATTCACCTTTACTGTTAGATGCTTGAAGCCTTGGAAATTCTATTTGGTAGGGATTGGATCCTCGACCATGGCTTCTGCGGCCCCGGTCTCTGCTAGTCATTGATTTACTAGGCCCTGCAAGTATTCACAGGTATAGACGTCCCCGAACGTCCCAGGACGATGAATCCCGTTTTGTTCATTTGGGGCTCACTACAGTTCGGACTCAAATTGTCACGGTTCTTAATCTGAACCAAAGAGTCCAAATCTGGCAAATCGTTTTGGGAAAAATAGATTTTTTTGAAAGAAATGCCAAACATGGACTGCTTTGCCAGATACAGAGTCGCCACCTAAATATTTTTTATGGGGGAATTTAGGAAACCCTGACTCGGTGCCAAAGGCCACGTGTCCATCATCACTAAAGTTGCCTTGGCTCGGGAACTTGGGTACGATTGGGGAAGGTCACTTCGTGAGCACCCTCGCTCGCCCGATCAAAGATCGGCCTCTACTAACCATGATATCTAGTTTTGAAAACATATGTGTTCTTATTCCGATTAATTAGCTAGAATTACTATGTGATGCGCACAGCAAAATAAGTATAGACTAGATCGCCTAATTTGGAACAAAGCATTGCGTATCCGCTTGTTTGGAAATGTTTTGAAATTTGCTACTCGCAAGTAGGCTAAAATACGGATTTCAATGAATTATCCCAATTCAAGTAATCCACCCTTCACCCACAGGCATTCAGGCAGTTTATCACATAAGCATATAGCCACATGGTAAGCATGTTGTCATGTTAACATTCACACTCATGTGAGATGCTAAAGCATAAATACTTACAGTGTACTCCATGCCAAAATAGAAAACTTGTTAGCAAACATGCATGATCCAAGTCCATGTTGAGTGCCTAATGCATCGCATACAAAATGCAATCTAGAATAGGCTCGGCTAATCTAAGATGGCATATGAAATGTGACAAGTAACACGTATTTCAAGTTAGATTTGGAATACTTACGCAATTAGTATGATGCGCAAAGCCCGGTGCATGCAATACAGATGGATGAATGCACGCATGCATAGCATAAGGTATGCTAATTTAAACATGTCCTAATACTAACCATTAAAAGCTAGTAAATAAAAGGGAAGAAAGACGTGAGGTTGGAAGACATACACATACTCACACACACTTATTACAATTGTGCCCTCGCTCGGAGGGTCTGAATAAATAATACAAGCCACCTAATTAACTAACTCACAAGCTAATTAATTATTACAGAACCAAATGAATAACTAGCTACAACTAATTATTACACAACTACTAACGAACAAGTAAGTAGTAAACGAATGCTATTCCAGCTCTGTTTGGAGAAGAGGAAGGTATGCATGCTCGCTTCGGTTCTTCGCCTCGAAACACCTTCCGATTGCCCTTTAGAGGCTCTGTTTGCAGGGTGTCTTCCAGTGCTTGTTGCTGAAACTTACCAAAACACTACTGGAGAGTTCACCAGTGGCCTGCCGGCCATGGAGAGAGATCTGCCGACCAGAGATAGTCCACTGCCGGCCAAGGGTGGCACACTGCCGGCCATCAATGGCGTCGCGACCACCGTGTGTCAGGACACCAAACTGCAACGAAGCACAAAATAGAGAAAAGGGAGCGTTTTCCAAGGACATGACATGTACGCACCATGGCATTCCAAATCTCCTCAAAACATCAAGGGAGAGGCCAAGTCGGATCCACGACCATCAATCACGCATCCCGATGCATGATGGCCAAAGATCCAACTTGTGCAAATCAATATGAAAATAAATGTACAAATAAAGCAAGTAAAGCCTAGAACCCTATCATGAATCATCAAGAGCTTTGGCGACCGAGAATTGAGATGCGTTCCATCACTTGGAGTATGAAACACCCCTCGTTCGTCGTGCTCGGATTAACACTTAATCCAAGCAATGCAACATATAAGCACGAAAAACATGCAACATGACCTAAGTGTGCAAACATGCAACTAACCCAAGCATGCAATAAGCATATAAGCATGATGTGAGGCAACAACCTTGGACAACATGACAAAATGCAACATGAACATGCAAGCATGCAAGGTATGCAAAGCTAAACAAGTATGTGACAACATACGGAATGAAACAAGCATGCGACAACATGGTAAGATGGGCTTACACCAAAGATGGACGGCTCTCAACTAGGTCCAAATTAGTAGCCAAAGCGATGAATTAAGCCATACAACACACTCAAGCATGCAAAATGCAAAAGGTTCAACAAAGGGGCCTAAAAGGGGCAACTCTCAAATGTGCCTAAGAAGTGACAAATGTGCAAGTGTAACAACACTATATGCACTGAAATGAGATGATAAATGATGCCAAATCATTTAAATAGCTCAAAGATAGCATGCGTGAATCACCGAAACACGAAGCTTGCAAGGCCAATTACACTACAGCTATACGAAGCATGAAGGATATGGCAAGGGTAACCCAAAACAATCCTAGTACGTACTGATATGAGACTAGAACATGCATGGAAGTGAGCCAAAGCAAGCTAGCATACAATGCTAAAACATAGAACATGCAAGGCTACAAAAGAGGCAATGCACTACACCTATGAGAACCAATCATGGAATGACTTGGACAACCAAAAATAGAGTTACATCATGGTATATTAGGACCCAAAATGCACTGAAAATTTGAGCCAAAGGCTTAGGCTAAGTGGCATGCACAAAAGTCCACTCTTGAGGCATAAAGTACAAGCTATACAAAGCATTCAAGGCATGTCAAATGCAAGTGTATGACAACATTTTATGGACTGAAATAGCATGTGGAATGAGGGCAAGACATGCAAACATCACATGTATGACATGATAGAGACCTCAAAGCCCTAGACTAGCCTAAGCATTTACACTATAGCTATACAAAGCATGCATTATTTGACTATGAAGCACAAAGACAGAGCCAAGGTAGCCCCAAAACATGAACATTTCTAGTTCAAAGCATGGCCAAAAGGTGCTCACATGAAGGGCTAAGGCAACATGCAAGATTGGCTAGTAAGCATGAGTTGTATGGCATGTATATGAATCATATGAAATCTCACCAAACCAGCCAAAATCAGTGAACAAAACATGAGAAAATATGCCCAAATAATCATGGAAATGCAGCCAATGCATACAAAAATGAGGGGCTTCTTTGGAGGGCCATGCAAGGAGTTGTTAAGCACATGCAAGATGGACACTTAGCATGGAAAAACCAACTCTAGGAATAGCCTATAGGGGTCCTAAAACCCACTAAAAAGGGCCTAGAACAAGGCCTAGAATCATGCAACTAAGAGGTCCTTTGGAAGACCAAAAAGACCACCAAACATGACAAGGAGAGAAGGGGTCACCCCCCTTTGATTTTGGCTCTCAAAATAGTTTCTAAAACATTTAAAATCCATTGGATTTCAGTATCTAAGAGGCCAAACCATGGCCAATGCAAGTGCTCTAATGCATGGCCCTAATCATGAAGAGATGAAGCATGCATAGGGGAAGATGACCCCAAACAGCAAAGAGACCTTAATCAAACTTAAAGAGGAGGTCAAAAAAAGACTTTTTTCAGTTTAGTTTGAGGTCCAAAAAGGCTCACAAATAAGGCTAATATATCATGCAAAATAAGCCCTAAAAGAGAGATAAAGCACAAAGGGTGAGTAGAAGACCTCAAACAGAGAAAAGTCATTGATCAAACATGAAGATGAGCTCAAAATATGACACTTTTTAGTTTATGACAAAGTCCAGAAATGCTTTCAAGTATGGCTTATGGATGAAGTAAGAAAAAGCAAGAAAAAGAAAAATAGAGACTTGCCCTTGAAGAGCAGCTTTCCAGCAGCTTTTGGTCTAAGATTTTGAGCTTTCAACCTTTGCAAATGGCCCCCAAGGTGCTGGAATGGATGGTGGAGGTGTTGTGCTAAGGGTTGTAGTGTAAAAGTGCAAGGAAATCCAATTTCTAAGCACAAAACTCAAGCAATATAGAGAGAAAGAGAGGTTTTTGCTCTTCAAAAACTCCAGAACCTCTGATATAAAGGGAGCCCTCTTGCTTATATAGAAGAAGGCAATGCAAAGCTTCTTTAAGAAGCTTTGCAAGAGTTCCATCCCTCCATACACGTGTATGGAGGGGAGATAACAAAAATCCAGCTGGCTCAAAAGATCTGGAGGAAAACCAAATGAGAGGGGTTGCGGCCATCAAGAATTGGGCGCAAGTGAGTTCACCATTGGCGGCAGGTCAAGGCCATGGCAAAGGGCACACAGTGGTCCACTCGACAGACCTAGTCGTGGTCCAAAAATGGCGTAAATGACAGGTCCGGGAAGCTCGAACCGATGACGTTCCGCCGCAATAGTCGAGTGCTTGACGAGCAATCAAACTAGTTGTTGGGTGTACCTACAAGCACAACTAAGTCTTGAGAACGGTCAAAAATGGGGTGTCTACAACAGGTTAGAAAATCTAGTAAAGAATTTTGGTCAAAATATTGATAAGATACTTTGCCAAGTGGCAAATATCTGTTTGGATGCTAAATTTAAAACATCTTTTTTAAAGATCTATTTAGTTGCAGAACAATCAACTCGAATAAGGAAATGCCGATTAAGAAGATCATCCTGAAATTTGAGCACACATTTAACAATGGCTAAACATTCCTGTTTAATAGTTGGATAATTTAAAGCAGGTCCTTTCCAACTACCAGATGTAAAACGTAAAAGTTCTTCTGTTGAGGTAGTAGGATTGAGTTTTTTTAAAATCCCATCATAGCCCTGATTAGAGGCATCAGTCTCGACAATCTTTTTCCATACTGGATTAGGAAGATGAAGGCCAGGGAGTTGTTTAACTTTAGCCTTAATTTTCTGTACTGCTTGGGTATGTTGTACAGACCAGGAAAGAGGATTTTTCTGTAATCTGGTATAAAGAATAGATGCATCCTTGGATAACTAGTGATAGTAGCCACGAATGTAATTTATACTATCAAGAAATCTCTGTAATTGAGTTTTATCTTTGATTTCATTAGGAAATTTAGATGCAAATTCTATACTGTAGTTAATGGGTATTATACTTCCATTATGAATGTTATGACCCAAAAATCTTACTGTTGTCTGAAAAAGTTTCATTTTTGGTGCAAAAATAACTAATCCATTTCTGATAATAACATTCTTAAAGATATTAAGATGTTTAATATGCTGATCAATAGAAGATGAGAAAATAAGATTATCATCTATATAACAGATAGCAAATTCTGTATAAGGATTGAAAATGTCATTCATGATATGCTGAAATTTGGAAGGAGCATTTTTCAATCCAAAAGGCATAACATTTCGTTCAAAATGTCTAAAGCGTACTGTAAAAATAGTTTTATAACGATCCTGGTCTGCAATTTGTACTTGCCAATATCTTGATTTAAGATTAAATTTAGAAAAAATTACAGCATCCTGTAAGCGATTTGAAAGATCTTTTTTATTCAGAATTGGCTATCTGATCCATTTCAAAACTTCATTAAGAGGTTTATAATTGATGACTAATCTTGGCACACCTCTTTTGATTTCGGCATCTTTATTAACATAAAATGCTGTACAACTCCAAGGTGAGTGACTAGGTCGGATTAATTTTTTGTGGAGGAGAGAATTAATTTCTATTTTACAAAGCTCAAGATAGTCTTCTTTTTTTTTTTTCATTTGACTAGGTCTACCTTTGGTAGGGATGAATTTTTCATCAAAATCGGGTTCATAGAGAAGAGAAACAATGTGTTTTTTTCTGTCTCAAAAAGCATTGGGAAGATCATTACAAATTTCTGTTTAAAATTCTTTTTCAATAAGCTTGATTTTATTCTGTAAGGAGGGTTATTGTAACCGTTGTTCAGTCATAAGA
Organism: Camellia lanceoleosa; assembly: GCA_025200525.1. Lineage (NCBI taxonomy): Eukaryota > Viridiplantae > Streptophyta > Magnoliopsida > Ericales > Theaceae > Camellia > Camellia lanceoleosa. The sequence continues at coordinate 64,400,968 of CM045772.1, forward strand.
AAATGAATTTTTGTTTGAAGAAAATTAATTTATTTTTCTTTAAAAGTGACTAGATCACGAATTTGATCTAGCTCTTTTGTATAGGGTTCTGTTATAAATTCAAAAATAAGTGGTTGATTACTAATAGTTGTATGAATGCCTATAGGATCAATCTTGGTAATATGCATTAAGAGGCATAAGAATGGTGTTCCCAAAATAATAGTTGGACACATATTTCGGATGAGGACAAAATATGTAGATAAACAAATGCCCTGATTACAGATTAGAGCTTCAGGTATTTTATACTTGATGTGTATAGAGTTACCACTAGCACTAGTAACTGACTAGGTAGTTTTCTGAAAATATCTAGTTGAAATTAATCCTTCTCGTCAACACCATTATCAACATGAGCAACTGCATCTTTAAAAAAAAATCCGGTTGAATAACAAAAGTAATACGAATATACCATTTCTGGAATGTTACATGATTAACAAGTATTAAATACTGGTTATCTTTCTGTTCAGAGGTTTCTGGAGCAATATCTTTATTTTTTTGTTTTGTAGTTTTAAGCTAATGTATATCGGCTTGTATAGCTTGGTTGGCAGTTTGAAGATGCCTAATTTCTGTTTTTAAGACATTAATTTCCATTTTTAAGTCTTAGATGGTTACTGGTTTTTCAATTACAGGTGAAGACTGCATTCTATTCAAAACATCTTTCATGCTATAAGATTGAATAGGAATCAAAGGAGGTTCTGTACTAGCTTTCTGTTGTTGACAACAAATTTCTAAAAATTTGAGTTTCATTTCTGGGTCCTTAATTTGCTCAACTAGATCTAGCATGGATTTCTGATCATCAGTCAAAACATGAATACTAGGATCCCCAAGGTCCAAACCATTTAATTCAACAATAGATTTCCAATAATTTATTTCAGAAACCTGATTCAAATTTGCAGAACAAGAACAATTAGGTTCTAGTGTGTCTAACTCATCACTAGAGATAGATAGAGAGTAGAGCTCAGTGAGTCTGTCAAACTCAGAGCTAGTATTGGATTCTTCTTCTGATAAATTCTGTAAGAGCTGTTGAGCTATAATAGGATCTAAAGACATTTCATTAATTTTCTGTTTTAATTTGGATTTACATCGATTAGCATAATGTCCTGTTGTTCCACATTTATAGCATTTAACATTCTTTTTTTATAAAGGCTTTTTAGTGGTTTCAACGAGTCGCCGTTCCTGGGGAAAAAACTTTTTCTGTTGAGATGATATATTTCGAGATTGTTTATAATATTTATGATACTGGTTGGAAGTCTTTTTGTGATGGAATTTTCAGGATTTCGAAGGATACTGGATTTTTGTGTCATAGGCAAATTGATCACAAAATTCACCTAATTCTTTTTTCCCACTAAGATTCTGTTTTTTCACCTGGTATTGAAGTTTAAGGTCATTACACAAAGAAAGACCTTCTTCTATGATGAGACCTATGAGTTGGCCATAGGTGTACTAGTCATAAGGAATGGCCTGCAATCATGGCGATCTCAAAGTTTTTTCCGAACTTTTTCTTCAAAAAGATTATGAAGGCCATTAATAAATTTGGCTTTCCACTGGCTATTGTTAGCATCAGGTCGTTGCATAACTTTTAATAAAAACACATATTTGTACCAATGAAAATGGGTCAAAGATGGGCATCTAAGGTTCTGAAGTAATTCACGGCTACGGTCATCATTAACTGTATTGCTCCAAATAAAATGGTAGAGAATTGTCTAGACTAAAGTATAAACTGCATCCTCTCTTTGAGTAACAGTATTACTAATGGGATCTGTTTCAGTTTTGATAGCATTTAAAACTTCATGCTGTTGAGTGGAAGTGAGAACATTATCCCACCAACCATTAAGGATGCCTGAAAATCCATTAACAATGAATCTAACTATCTGATAGTCAGAATTATTATTCTGTTTGCAAACAGTAGCATGCATAATAATCTGATGTATACATTCAAATATCTGATATTCAGAATAACTATCTATATTCCATCATATATGGTTTTCCCATGATAAGAGTTCTGGCCATGAAAGAAATCTTCTTCATAAAGAATATCCTGTGGTGTAGGTCTATGATAATAATACTTACTGGGGCCTTGTATGGCAATCTTGCCAGTTTGTTTGGGGAAAGTGGTTCGATTAACGGATTGTATATCTTGGAAATTATTTTGGAGTTCATAAATTAATGAAGGTGTAACTTCTTGATCACCATCCGATTGGATTTCTGGATTGTGTTGAGTAGACAACATGTTTATAGAGCTACCTGGTGCGAATTTCCCTAAATTCAAATTAGTCATTTTTTTTCAAAAAGGTATCCATGAATTCAGTATCCTGTTTATCAGAATGTAACTTAAAGTTAGTTACTTCTAAAGGTGGTTTAATATTTACTTGTTGAAGAGAAATCAGGATTGGTGGGACCAATTGATGATTTTTAATAGTATCAATGGTTCCCCTCTATTCTAGTCAGTTGTTTTCCTACTATTTAAAAACATAAATTAGTATAATTATTCCGTTTAATAAGTGGTACAATATCTTTTAGTTGTAGTGACTCTTTTTGAGCCATTCTGGTAGGAGTTTCCACATATACAGTGATGATCAAAGGCTGTTGTGAAAACATCACTAGGTGCTAACTCTAATGACCGTGGTGGTGGATGGACAGAAACTATGGCTTGACCACTTACTCTTGTCCAAATTCTTTGGATGTTCTCCAAGACATTTATCTGCTGTTCTGGAAGTATGTCCATAACTGTACTAAATTCATAATACCATTTAGGAGAAGGTCTAAGAATTTGATATTTTTGCAAATGATAATAATATTGCTTTTTTAACTGTTGAAGCTATTGTTTAGTATGGTTATTAAAATACCATACCCTAAATTCCTGATATTTATCGTGCATAAAATCCTAGTTGAGTTGTTTTCTAATTTCACTTCCTGGTGTAAAATCCATTAAATTTCAAAATTCATATCACTAACAGTTGGGCTCTCAAGCCTTCTAGTTTCATAAATACCATGAGGAATTTGGTTTTCTGATATATGAATCCCTTGGATTAGGGTCTCAGGAAGAGGGTCAAGAGAAGACTGACTAGGAGGCCGAGAAGGCATCCATTGGTTTACAGATTCTATCGCTTGCATATAGAATGTCTAGAGGATTCAAGTAAATCTACGTAAAATGATTCGACAGAGGAGTGATGACTCATACTAGACAGAAACCGACTAAGGGGTCGTTGAAATTTAAAATAAACATTACCTCCTTGTGTCTGAATAACATCATCAAGAGTTTGACAGGTAATTGGTCTGACCGGTATAGCATTCTTAATTTGCCATCTTTCTGAAAAAGTAATATTGTTCCAGGAATCATTTTAGGAACAACTACTTGGCTATTGAAAAGATTAGTATCAATAAGCATAGTTTGTTCTAACTCACAGTGTTTTCAGATATAAGGATTTAAAGTACTTAAAACCTTAAGATGAATTCTAAAAATAACTGATAAGGGTGGTGATCCTGGTAACCATTTGTCAAGATTCTAAGTTCAAGAACTTTGGACAGATTTGGGTCTATGAGTGCTATACTCAAATTCGGATGAATATTGAAATATACTAGTTGAGAGGGAGTTTTTATGTGCACCGATTGATTTCGGATTGTGTTGAGTAGACAACATGTTTATAGAGCTACCTGGTGCGAATTTCCCTAAATTCAAATTAGTCATTTTTTTTCAAAAAGGTATCCATGAATTCAGTATCCTGTTTATCAGAATGTAACTTAAAGTTAGTTACTTCTAAAGGTGGTTTAATATTTACTTGTTGAAGAGAAAAGGCTGGTGACGGGACCAATTGATGATTTTTAAAAGTATCAATGGTTTCCCTCTATTCTAGTCAGTTGTTTTCCTACTATTTAAAAACATAAATTAGTATAATTATTCCGTTTAATAAGTGGTACAATATCTTTTAGTTGTAGTGACTCTTTTTGAGCCATTCTGGTAGGAGTTTCCACATATACAGTGATGATCAAAGGCTGTTGTGAAAACATCACTAGGTGCTAACTCTAATGACCGTGGTGGTGGATGGACAGAAACTATGGCTTGACCACTTACTCTTGTCCAAATTCTTTGGATGTTCTCCAAGACATTTATCTGCTGTTCTGGAAGTATGTCCATAACTGTACTAAATTCATAATACCATTTAGGAGAAGGTCTAAGAATTTGATATTTTTGCAAATGATAATAATATTGCTTTTTTAACTGTTGAAGCTATTGTTTAGTATGGTTATTAAAATACCATACCCTAAATTCCTGATATTTATCGTGCATAAAATCCTAGTTGAGTTGTTTTCTAATTTCACTTCCTGGTGTAAAATCCATTAAATTTCAAAATTCATATCACTAACAGTTGGGCTCTCAAGCCTTCTAGTTTCATAAATACCATGAGGAATTTGGTTTTCTGATATATGAATCCCTTGGATTAGGGTCTCAGGAAGAGGGTCAAGAGAAGACTGACTAGGAGGCCGAGAAGGCATCCATTGGTTTACAGATTCTATCAGTTCAGACATAGAATGTCTAGAGGATTCAAGTAAATCTACTCGATAAGGCAGATTAGAGGAGTGATGACTCATACTAGACAGGCTTCGACTAAGGGGTCGTTGAAATTTAAAATAAACATTACCTCCTTGTGTCTGAATAACATCATCAAGAGTTTGACAGGTAATTGGTCTGACCGGTATAGCATTCTTAATTTGCCATCTTTCTGAAAAAGTAATATTGTTCCAGGAATCATTTTAGGAACAACTACTTGGCTATTGAAAAGATTAGTATCAATAAGCATAGTTTGTTCTAACTCACAAGAGCTTTTCAAGGATTTAAAGTACTTAAAACCTTAATGAATTTAAAAAATTCTAAAATCGATAAGGGTGGTGATCCTGGTAACCATTTGTCAAGATTCTAAGTTCAAGAACTTTGGACAGATTTGGGTCTATGAGTGCTATACTCAAATTCGGATGAATATTGAAATATACTAGTTGAGAGGGAGTTTTTATGTGCATTTAGGGCCGAGCTAGGCCCATGCATGGTAATAGACCGATCTATGGGCCGTAGTGAAAAAGACTTCGCAATTGGACTTTGCTTCTGTTAGCTCGGTCTAAGTATGGTTACAATTACCTCGATTGGAATGGTAATAATTATCTCGGTCTTAGTATTCCGAACCGAGGTGTAGTTGAACAGTGACCGAGCTAAGCGTCGCTTGTGGACGCACTGAACTAAGTCGGTCTGAGGGCTAGGGATCGCTCGGTTGTTTGTCATATTACTGCGGTAAGACCATCTCACTTGGTTAGGCAGTGAGGGGGTGTAGAAAGATAAGCATTACCTTTCTGATTCCTAGCAAGACTCTACATTGGAGAAAAAGAGTCCTACTAGGATTATGGCACATGGAATCTATAAATTCCTAGCAGGACTCTACATTGGAGAAAAAGAGTCCTACTAGGATTATGCCACATGGAATCTATAAAAGCTTATAGCAGGACCTATGTACAGGTATCACAATTTCGACTCTCAAATACACAGAGCTTTTGTCTATTGTCTATTTGCTGACTTAGGCATCGGAGAGGTATCCGGCACACACCCGCCGGCTAGCTCACGTTTGTGTTTTCAGGAAGTAAAGCGACGACGTTTGGAGGAATGCAAACTTGATCAACAGGATTATACGAGAAGATTATTTTGTGCTTGTACAATTGGTGCCGTATGTGGGAAATTCACAAAGAACAACACCACTTGATCAAGTTTTCCTCTCTAGTTGAAAGCAATGACGTACAATGAAGACTTGCCGCAATATGCTATTATGGGCAAACCCCGGAGGGGGATAGGAGGCGCGAAGGTTTACCTTCTATCCCACCCATGGTAGATTTAGAACCCTAGCGATGTGCCCCCGTTACTCTCAAAGCCCTGAAAGGCAGAGGCGGAGGCTTGATCCCCAAGTTCTGGAGGATCACGTGAGGGAGCAAGACGAGTTAATAAGGAGGATGGTGGCAAACATGGAGACAATGAAGCGCCAGATAAAAGGAAAAGGGGTGGCGACTAGAAAGGGGCGCAAAGGCAACACGCCCCCTCGCCACTCGAAAGATCCTGACAGACATACCACACCATCGCAAGCAGAAAGCAGGCGCCTTAGAACAGGTGACACTCAATCAAGGACTTCTAGGACTCGTCTCCAGGTCTGAAAGAACGAGGACTGAAAGGTCATACACAGAGGGAAGCAGCTATCGCCCCTCGCATACACACACCAGACGACATCTAGGCACACAGAGTTGCCTAGGTCAGTGGACTTACGGACAGTGCTCGAGGAGAGAGCCCGATGGAAGGAAGACACCAGGGCTCGCGACTCTCGCAGGGTTTCAGCACTACAGTGATTGGCCCCTAGGACGCATGGGAGTGTCGAGGTAGGGATGCCAATGTCGCGCCTTGCTTATGAACCAGCGGATAGAGTATTAGCAAGGTTACAGAGCTCGCCGTTCGTTTCGGGAATAGAGAACGTTCCATTACCTTCAGGCTTCCACAATCCCAAATTCACTACTAATGAGGGGAAGTTAGACCCCTACATGCACTTAAGCTACTTTTGCCAGGTTATGGCAATATACTAGTGAAACGAGGCTCTAATGTGTATCTTGTTTCCATCCAGCCTTGGCTACTTAGGTCTAACCTGGTTCGAAAGGCTACCAGAAGGCAACATTGCCTCATGGGCACAATTGGCAGAGGCGTTCGTGACTAGATTCAGAACAAACACCAAGACACAGTGGAGATTGATCAGCTACTCTCCATTGACATGGGCGAAAGAGAGACATTGAGGTCTTACAATAATCGATATTGGGAGACTTTCAACCAGATTGGGGATTGCCCTACAAACCTCGCCATCGCACAATACAAAAGGAGGTCTACCAGTCGAAAACAAATTGAGGGACTCAATTACTATAATGCCACCCCTCCCGATAGAGGCCCTAATGGAGAGGGTACATCAACATATCCGTGTAGAGGAAGACAACGCCTGTGTTAAAGCAAAATCTGGCACAACGGTAATGCTAGACAAAAAGACTGCGGCAAAAATCAACATGGTAGAACAACCAAGCAGGAATGGGCGAGGCAGGCAAGCCAACAGAGAGGACCCAAAAACAAGGAAGTTAAGAGTCCGCACTGCCATCACCACGGTATTCAACAAACCAATCTACCAGATTCTTAGCGAGATACGGGAACAACCCTCCGTTCGGCAGCTAGCCAAGTTGGGGGAAGCACAAAAAGGCTATGATGAGCGGTCCTGTTGCACCTTTCATGATGAGAAGGGGCACCGCACCGAAAATTGCACACCATTAAGGTAGCATTTGGAAGAGTTAGTAGCTGCTGGACACCTAGACCAGTATATAGAAGGGGGAACACAACCAGCCCCACATGACCCCAATAAACCAAACGGGATGCCGGTTGACGGTCCACCCCAAGGCGTACTCAACTTTATACAGGGGATCGTCGAACTTGAGTGGGTTTGTGAACTTAGGGGATGATAAAAAAAGGCAGAGCACTTGAAAGAGGTGTTAAGTGCACAGCCTACCATCAAAAAGGGCATAACAGAAGCTACGAATGTCATATCCTTCTCAGACAAGGATCCAGCAAGGCTATATTACCCTCACAATGATGCACTGGTGGTGACTTTGCGCGTCAAGAATTTCAACATCAAGTGGATTCTAATTGACCAAGGAAGCTCATACAAGATAATGTACTACGAGACCTTCAAACAGCTAAAATTGGAGGACAAAGACTTGGCACCTGCGACATCTCCACTCGTTGGTTTCAACTCAATGCCAAAGTGGCCAATGGGCAAGATAATCCTCCCAGTCAAGGCAGGAACCATAAAAAAATAGGTGGAATTCTGGGTATTAAAGGTCCCTTCCACTTACAACATAATCTTAGGGAGAACATGGTTGCACGCCATGCGATCGGTACGTCAACCTACCACCAAGCATTGTGGTTCCCCAACAAAGCCAGAGCAATAAAAGAGGTCATGGGAGACCAAATTATGTCAAAACAGTACTTCGTCACAGTAAATGGCAGCCAGTCTGCAAAAGGGTATGTACAGATAGTGGAGGAGCCAAAGAGCAATGAACTGTTTGCGGATGTTGACAAGGCAGTTGAACATAAGGCAGTGGAAGACTTGGTTTTGCTCTGCTCATCTTTGTCCAGCATTGAGAGAATAGAGGTCATGGAATTCTTAACCTCTAATATCGAAGTGTTAGCCTGGACACCATATGACATGTCTGGCATTGACCCAAACTTCATTTGTCACCAACTTAATGTCTACCCAACTGCCAGACTAATTATACAACGAACTCATAGATTGGCACTCCACCATGCGGAGATAGTGGTAGAGGAAGTGGGAAACTTGCTGGAGGCAAGAACCATCAGAGAAGTGCACTATCCCAGGTGGATCTCCAATACTGTAGTAGTGCCAAAGAAGAACGCGTGTCTGTGTGGATTACAAAATAGTCAACAAGGCATGCCCAAAGAACAGTTTTCCCCTACCATGGATAGACCAACTGGTAGACCTGACGGCAGGACACGATCGATTTAGCTTCCTTGATGCGTAGAGAGGTTACCATCAGATCGTTATGTATGAACCAGACCAAGAGGTCACATCATTTACAATGCCTAGAGGATTGTATCGTTACAAGGTCATGCCCTTTGGCCTATAGAACGCAGTGGCTACATTCCAACGGATGGTCACCAAAATGTTTGAACCGTTGTTAGGCAAAACAATGGAGGCTTACATAGATGACATGGTGGTCAAAAGCAAGGATGAGAAGGACCATTTCAGGGACCTAAATGAAATGTTCCAAATTCTGAAGAAGAACAAGTTGCGTCTAAATGCATCCAAGTGTGCATTCGGCGTAGGATCAGGCAAATTCCTAGGCTTTCTGGTGACCAACCGAGGCATAGAAGCAGACCCCTCTCAGATCAAAGCAATCCAGGATCTTGAGAGGCCTAACATAGTCAAAGAGGTGCAGCATCTTACTGGCCTAGCAGCCGCACTCAACCGGTTCATAAGTTGGTCATCAAACAGATGTCGACCATTCTTCCAAGCATTGAAGGCCAAGTTTGAGTGGGATGAAGAATGCGACCACGCCCTAGAGAGCCTGAAAGACTACATGGCCTCTCCCCATTGCTAGTAACCCCAGTGCTTGGAGAAGAGCTCTTTTTGTACTTAGCAGTTTCATAGCATGCAGCCAGCGTAGTGTTGGTCAGAGCAGAAGGAATCCAACACCTGTCTATCTTCTATGTTAGCAAAACCTTGCTGGGCGCTAAAACAAGGTACCTATCATTGGAAAAGTTGGCCTTAGCTTTTAAGATGGCCTCAAGGAAGTTGTCACATTATTTCCATGCCCACACCATAATCATCCTAACGGCTTTTCCCTTAAAAGCTTTGTTTGAGAGGGCAGATTTTTCTAGATGAATCTTGAAGTTGGCAGTGGAATTGGGGCAGTTCGATATCAAGTTTCAACCCAGAACCGCAATAAAAGCCCAAGCTTTAGCAGACTTTGTAGCTGAGTTCACACCAGGAAGTCATCATATCTGCCTAGTTGACTTGATCGATACAACCGAAATGGGGATGGAAAGTGTTGCGGGAACTGCGCAGCCCCAAAAATAGGATACCTAGCTACATTCCAAGCCTTACAGAATTGAAGCTAGGAATGAAGGGGCAAACCATGCTATTCCCAGCGAGGGCTTATCGAAAAGTAAAGACTTGGGGCAGTAAGATAGTGAAGATCAAACCCCAACAACAGGCATGGACTTGGAAGAAAACATCAGCAACACCCATGACCCTAAGACATCATCTGACCCCTCTACTTGCTGGAAACTATTCGTCGGAGAGATGTGGAAGCTCTTCGTGGATGGAGCATCCAATAGACACGGTGCAAGACTTGGCATAGTCCTCATCTCACCAGATGGCCTAGTAGTGGAACATGCAGTCAACCTTGGCTTCCCAGCATCCAACAATGAGGCGGAGTATAAAGCACTGTTAGCAGGCCTAAAATCATCACTTTTCATGAAGGCCACTGAGCTAATGGTTTATAGTGACTCCCAGTTGGTAGTAAACCAGATTTCAAACGACTACGAGGCAAAAGATGAGAGGATGGCTAAGTACTAAGAGTTAGTCAGAAAGGAGATCATGAAGTATGAAGTAGTTCGGATAGAGCAAATCGGCTGAGAAGAGAACAGTAGAGCAGACGAGCTGGCAGGTTTTGCTTCAATGGAAAATACATCTATGCCACACCCATTACTGATCAACTTCCTACCTAAACCAAGCATTGAAGAACCCAAAGTAGCTGAGGTATGTTGTGCCGAACTAGCCCCTTCATGGATGGATCCTATTATAGTATTCTTAAAAGATGGCATCTTACTTGAAGAGAAGAAAGAGGCCAACAAAATAAGAGCAAAGTCTCAACGATTTTGGCTCTCTCCATCATTGGCGTTTGTAGACACCCCATTTTTGACCGTCCTCAAGACTTGGACGTCACCGTTTGAACACTCGGTGATCATCCTTGTTTGTGTTCATCTCGAGTTCTCGGAGGTTTCGGCCACGTGCCTTGCCTCAAGACCTCCCGACTTGTGTTTTTGCTTCTGAGGGCAGGGAATGGCTTGATTGGACATCCCCACACCTTGCCGGCCATGGCTAAAGGCCACCGGCCATCTTTTCTTGCCACCGGCCATTGGTGATGGCCGGTCGGCACTTTGTTTGGTCGGCCGACCATTAATTTGGCTGATTGACTCCTTTTCTGGCCGAGACCTTTTCTTAAGGGGGTTGAACCTTTTGAACCCTTTGGTTTTAGCTTCTTGAGGAAGCTTAAACCTTTTGAATCTTTGTTCTAGCTTCTCCAAGAAGCTTGACCCTTTTTGGCTTCTCCAAGAAGCTTGACCTTTTTTTTTAGCTTCTTGGAGAAGCTTGAACCTTTCTAGCTTCTCCAAGAAGCTTGCACCATGTTAGCTTCTCTTAGAAGCTTTGAGCCATTGCCTTGTCTATATAAAGAGGGCCTCTCCTCCCATTTGAGGGGTTAGAAAATCTAATATATATCATACATATATATCACTCTCTCTCTCTCTATCTCCCCCTCTCTCTCTACATTTGTGTGGGTTAGAGGGTTCAAAAGGGTCTAGTTCTTGCACATTTACACTAGAACTCCTACCCTAACACCTCCATCATCAACCTAAGGAGCTTGGAGGCCATTTTCAGAGGCTAAGGGACAGGTTTTTTATCCAAGAAGCTACTGGTTTCATTGGTCTACAAGGGTGAGCCTTTAACCCCCTTTTATTCCCCGTTTTTGCACCAGCTTTTAGCCTGTCTTTCTTGCTGTTTTGAACTTTGTGTATAACATAAAAAGTTATGTTTTTTTTTTTTTTGTGTTTAAGATACTTCATTAAGGACACTTTTGTGTTTGGGGTCGTTTACCCCCTCTTAGGCCTTGTTTGGCCCCATTTTGTGCTATTTTTGGTGAGCTCCGGGACCACCTTGTTTGGGCCTCCTCACCACTAAAATCTTGAGGGATTTAAGTGGTGAGGATGGTGTCTTAAGGTCCTAAGAAGGAGAGGGCCATCCCCTCTCCTTGTTGTCTTCAAAAAGTGTCATTATAGCCTCATGTGTGAGCACCATTCTTGAGTTCATGTTGGCCATGTCTTAAGTGTTATTTGTGCTTATTTTGCCATGATATAGCACTGTTTTTACTTGGTTTAGACACACCATGCTTGCTTTTCATACTTCTCTTGTAATGCCATGATTTGCCTTAACATGCTTTATGCTTTGAGCCTTGTTTCTAGCATGTTTTTGGCTTAGCTTTGTGAAGCTTTTATGCTTGTTTTGATGTGCTTGAGGACCATTTTTGGTCATTTGGGTCATCCATGCTTTGCTTTGTATAGCTACCATGTAATCCCCCTTGTAGGCCTTAAGTATCGGACCCTCTAGCATGATATCCTTGCATCATTTCAGTGGTTTAGAACCACTTTTCATGTCATTTCAGTCCTTGTGGTATGCTTGTATGCTTGCATTTGATGCCCCTTTAATGCTTTATAAGGTTGGTGTTTCATGCTCCATGTTTGTGCTATTGTGTATGCCTCTAGGATTAGATCGTTTAGATGTCATCTAAGTGGTTTTTGGGGCTTAATTTGGCATGATTTGGGACTGTTTTGATTCACTTTGATCATTTGCTTCGTGTTTCATATGATCATAGTTTAAGTCCTTGGGCTTGGATGCATGCTTTGCTTGCATTGGTAGGTTGATTTGGCATCATCTTCTACATGTTTTTCAAAGCTTATCATGTATGCTATGTGCCATTGTTTGCCCCTTTTAAGTGTGCTTGAAAGTTGCTTCTATATGCTTAGGTATTCAACCATGTTTGCATGCATGTTTGTATGCTTAGGTACTTGGCTCATGACATTTTGTTGCATGTCTAAATGGTGTTGCGTTTGGCATGCATTTCTTGCTAAGTTGCCTAACATGTTACATGCCTTGCATGTGTGCATGGTTAAGATTACACTTTGCATGTTTGCTAACTTGCATACTTGCCCTCATGTTCATGTTGCATACTTAGCCTGCATGCGTAGGTTGCATTGCATAGAGCATGCATGCCTTGTCTCTTGACCAAGTGATAGAGATTGGGCTTTATGTGTTTGTTTGTGTGCATTACATTTGAAATCAAAATGCACAACTTGGTTTCTTGGGCCATCACGCATTGAAATGCGCGATTGGTGGTCCGAGGATCAAGGAACATACCCCTTTGAGTCACAAACATGATAAGGGATGTGTTGGTGCACACATTTGCTTGAGATGCATTGCCATGCTTTGTTTTGCCCTCTGCTGCTGTCAAAACAGGTTCTGCCGGAAGATTTGGCCGGCCGGCCATCTCCAGTGCCGACCGGCCATCCATCAATTGGCCGATGGATCAAATTTGTGGCCGGTGACCATTCTATATGGCCGGTGGTGTTCTCCTTCAGCCGGTAGTGTTCCCTAGTATCCAGAGAGCAAACCCTGAGACTTTGGCAGTCATCAAGGGAGCAGAGCAAGGAAAACAGAGGCATCTTGAGCATGGCAGTGGATTTCTGGGCGAAACCGAGCGCGCATGCATTGAGCCCTCTCCCGAGGCTGCTGTTTATTGCTTTCTTAGATTAATTAATTTTCTTAATTAATTTAATGGTCTGTAATATTTAATTAGCTTGTCAGTTAGTTAAATTGTATTATTCTTTTGGTCCCTCCGAGCGAGGGTAAATTTGTAATAAGTGTGGGTGCGTGTGTGCATGTCTTCCAACCCTCACTTCTTTCTCCCTTTTACTTACCTGCTTTGATGGTTAGTATTAGGGCATATTTACTTTAGCATACCTTATGCTACGCATGCGTGCATCATTCATCAGTATTGCATCCACCGGGCTCGGCACATTATGCTAAATGCATAAGTATTTCAAATCTAACTTGAAAACATGCTACCTACACATTTCACATATCATTATAGATTAGCCGAGCCTATTCTAGTGACATCCTACATGTGTTGCATTAGCCATCTTAACATGAACTAGGATCATGCATATGATTACTAACTAGTTTCTGTTTTGGCACGGAGTACTAGGTAAGCTTTATGCTTTAGCATACCGCATGCGTGTGAATGTTGCCATCATAGCATGATTACCATGAGGCTAGCTACTTATGTGATATAACTGCTTGAGTGCCTGTGGGTGGAGGTTGAATTACCTAAATTGGAATAATGCATTAAAACTATGAGTTTTAAGCCCACTCGAGGGTGGCAAAACCTGCATTTTAGCCTACTTGCGAGTTGCAAACCATTTTCAAAACAAACATGAAATGTTTTGTTCCAATTTAGGCAATTCGGTCTATACTTGTTTGCTGCATGCATAACATGGTAATTCTAGGCTAATAACCGGAATAAGGGCATGTAATGTTTTCAAAACAAGATATCACGGTTAGTAGAGGCCGATCTATAGATCGGGCAAGAGGGGGTGCTCATAGCTGACCTTCCCCAATCGTACCCAAGCTCTCGAGCCGAGGCAACTTTGGTGATGACAGACACGTGGCCTTTGGCACCGAGTCAGGGTTTCCTAAATTCTCCCATAAAAAATATTTAGGTGGTGACTCTGTGTCTGGCAAAGCAGTCCATGTTTGGCACTTCTTTACAAAAATCTATTTTCTCAAAACGATTTGCCGGATTTGGACTCTTTGGTTCAAGATTAAGAACCGTGACAAATCGAGTCCGACCTGTAGCATCGGGGTCCCTTGCGGACTTGTTACAGTTTCTGGCGACTTTGCTGGGGAGTTTAGAGAGCTTGACTCGAACTCGTGATATCCTGTTTTGATTTTATTTATGTGTCTCTTTGCATTGCATGTGCATTGATGCGCCTAGGACACCGTGTTTGCCATCTGCCATTCCTGAACGGTTTGCCGGAGGCTTGTCTTGTCAAGGCATGACCATAAGGCTGACCGGTTATGGGCTCTAACAGTATGGGAACACAAACCCTAGTTTTACCGGGGCACCCTTTTCGACCATTCGACCTAGTGCATATTCGGAATCTATAATGACCATTCCAAACTAGGACAGGTTGCTTACCCGATGCTAGGTTGTCTGAAACCGCTGCGTGCGTAGTGAAACCTTAGCTCCTGACAAAATAGGACAGGGAAACCCTACCCCAACATAGGGGTGTTTTGGCTCTCATTTACTTGCTATGTGCTTTTGGAGTGTATCTCTACAGGGAATGCACGTATCAGTTTACAAGTTTGAGTGTCAGGCCTGCGAGCACTAGCATCAGTATTTTGGGGCAATCAGTTTTACCTGAGGGTATCAGATTTGAGGCAGAATTTTAGGCGATTCAAGAGAGTGATCATTAATTTGTGCTCATATCTGTTCAGTAAATCGGCCGAGATCTTTCTGTTTTCTCTTTTGCTAGGTAATTTGGGAACCATAGCTTCAGAAGGCTCCGATATCCCCTTAGGTTCATCGGACTTGTGCTGATAGACTTTGTCAGGTCAGAGATTCAGTTCAAGGGCAATCAGTGTTCCTTTTCCAGAGACAGGGTAAAAGGGCTAGTCAGGCATAGATCACCGGTTCACCAGTTACCAGATTAGTGGCCCTTATCCACCCCACCAGTGAATAGTCAGACTGAGGTCTCAGTTTCTACTGTAGGGATAGATATACCAGTTGTTCAGATAAACCAGCACTCTATGGCAGGGATGGAGGAAATGATGCGTCAACTCCAAGAGAGCATGAAAACCATGCAACAGGATGCTGCTCGTCAAGCAGAATTTGCCAAACAGCAGGCTACGATCATGGCCCAACAGGCAGAGCTAATAACCAGGTTACAACAGCAAGCCGGAACATCTGCTTCGCACCAAGCTCCTCCCCCACCAATAGATCCGATACCCAGGGAGACGCCAAATGTCCAGGAAGGTACGGACATTCCAACGGGGCTGGCCCCGCCCCCGGTTCTACCCCAGCTATCCAAGACACCCATCAACCTACCGGACTCCCCCTTTGAGTTCAAGGTGGACCCCACAGCACTAAAGGTGAGTAAACTGGAAAATCTATTCAAGAAGTCTCAAGGAGCTCAATCCATTCTGGACATAGAGGATGGTTATACCGACTCAGTGGTGACATTACCGAATCGGTTCAAGATGCCACATATCGATCGATTCGATGGCTCTGAAGACCCAATGGTGCACCTCCAACTGTTTTATGATATCTTGAGGCCAATGGGTTTGACCATAGCCCAAAAATTGTCACTATTCGGCCGAACCCTATCTGGGATAGCCGCAATCTAGTATACGAAATTAGAGAACTCTATGAAACAGAATTGGGAAGATATGGCTGAGGCCTTCAGTGATCAATACTTCTACAACACATAGATTGAGGTCACAACTCTTGATCTTGAAGTCACTCGCCAAGAGCTAAATGAGGGTTTTCAGAGTTTGTGGCGAGATGGAGAGCAAAGGCCTCGATGATGGCTATAAGGCCTTCCGACAAAGACCAGATAAGGATGGTTGTGCATACCCTCCAACCCAAACTGATGCAGAAAATGATCGTGATCCCCTTCCCTACCTATTCAGATCTGCATGAGATGGGAGTACAGATCGAGGATGCGATGAAACAGGGTCTGATTGACCAAGACCGAGAGCAGCCCAAGAGGGCATTTACCCGCAGTTCAAATGCGACCACCGGCGGTGACGCAGCTGCTAGGACTTCAGACGTGGGCATGGTCATCACCACCACACCAAGAGCAGCCACCCCCTTTGTTGGTGCATCCATTTCAAGCCCCCGAACTTCAGACTATCTATGCCGAGGCAAAAGGGTTTTCACCCCGCTTTATATGCCTCTGTCTAAAGCTCTAGGGGTTTTACTCAGGAAAGGACATCTAAAACTGTTAGAACAACGGCCTCTACCCGATCCTCTCCCTCCAAAGCATGACCCGGCTAAGTATTGTGCTTTCCATCAACAAACTGGTCATGACACCGGCAGTTGTGTCCGTCTTCGCCACGAGATACAAAATCTGATTGACAATGAGGTTATCATCACACCAAGCCCTAAAAAGTCTATCGGCACTCGATTAGTGAACTTGTGGGAGATAATGTGATGTGATCGGGGGATGAGCCACTTGCGGGTGGCGTTTAGTTTATTTCAGATGTGGTGTATGGCACGCACTGTTTTGAGCATTTGTGAATGCTGGGTTTTGTATGTTCTGGCTTGGGTATTGAGCCAGTTTTGTTGTTTTGTTTTGAGTCTGTCTCTTTGTTTTGAGTCAGTCTTTTCATATCGAGTCAGTCCTGTTTTCTTAAGAGTCAGGTGATTCCAAAGGGTGTTACCTCAGACATCACCATTTTTGTTTTGTCTTTGTCCTTTTCATTTTCTTTTGAGTCTGTTTTAGCCGTAGAGCCAGTAATGCCAACATATTTGAATGAACAGCAGTGGTTTTTCATGCTTTTGTGTTTGCTTCTGCCGTGTGCTAGTTGTGCCAGAAATTCTACATGAGATGGCAGTATTTTACTAGAAGCTGTGTCTTTTCTGTGACTTGAATTCGTTGCATCGACCTAAGTTTTCCAAAACTTTTTTCGAAATATTGTGATAAAAAATGAAGAGGAAGGAATTCCTCGGGTTTTGCAAAATTTGATCAATTGAGAGAAAGAGAGGCATGCTAAGCCCTTAATGATAGAGATCATGCTTGTTAATGTGAGTACAGAGAAGGATCCTGACTTGATCCAGATTGGTTCTACATTGTCTTCAGCGCAAGCGATTTGTTGCTTTCTTAAAAGATTTCAAAAACTGTTTTGCGCGATCTTGCGAAGACCTGTGTGGAATCACTCTTGAGATTGTGCAGCTTAGGATCGCTCTCAGCCTCAAGACTCGACCCCTTGCTTTCAAAACCTTGGAGCTTAATTCAGAGTGTTCAACGGTCAACCGCAATGTCAGGCTTGTGTGGCCAAATTCAAAGCAGCCCTCGAACAAGAGGCAAGAAAGTTAGAACAAGAAGATCAGATGTCATCAAAAGAAGCTTGCAAAGCTAGATCAGAAGCACCCCTGGAACTAGGGGCAAAGAATTTCAAATGTGCTCGAAGAGCCGAAGATGGATCATTCCACAAATCAAAGATGAAGATCGGCAAGAATGCCAAACCCCAGAAGGGAGGAAAGAAGAAGTATTGCTGAAGGACAACTGAGTTCCTATCCACAACACTAGGGGCAAATTCAACCCCTGTTGGATGGACTCCTACACCGTCAGCGAACAGCAGCTACTCTCTTGGATTCAGACGGATTCAAGATCTCAAAACCATTTGACATGGACCAAGCTACACTTTTACCCTTGAGAGGCTCGCTTGGTCGAAAACCCGGAAGGGCGACCCAGGCAAAAGTTAGAGCAAGAAAAAGAACAAAAAAAGAAAAATGCAAAGAATGAAAAAAGAAAAAAAAAATGATGATGAAGAAATTGAAAAGAAAAGAAAAAAAAAAGAAGAGAAAGAGAAAGTGAAAAAAAAAAAAAAAAAAGCTCGCAAGGTCGAAAACTCGCAACGGGTGCCTTGGCAAAAGTTAGAGCGCAAAAGGAGAGGTTAATACCCGAGTGTACCTTACCTCGAACTACGTAAGGCTTGATTCCCATGTTTGGGATACATAGGCAACTTCATGCTGAAGTCCAGCCACAAACACTTCCAATTGATTGTCTATGTAATGGTTTTGGTCATCTTTGTCTTCTCTGTATCTGAGAGTTTGGTTGTGACCTTCACTGTGAAGATTGATTACAATGCACTGTGGTGCCGTTCAAACAAGGGGCAACTTTCCGTTGCCATTCAATACGCCGCGGTGCCGTTCAAACAAGAGGCAATTTTCAGTTGCCATGCAGCCCTCTTCAAGCAAGGGGCAATTTTCCTTTCGAACCGAGGTTGTGCATCTCAAGAGTAGGTTCCGTGCTCGTTGAGCAATGACCGTTTGCAAAAATAGTTTTTGAGAATTTTTACTAAGGTTGACTAATTCTCTTGAAAATTATTCCATTTTTCTAGAATTGGACCATTTTCTTGGACCCAAAAAGGAAAATTTTCAGTACTCATAACCTGACTTGCATGATTTCAAATCAAAAATCGAACAAGCATGTTAATCTAACTCTCATTTTGGTCAAAATTGTTTTAGTAGAAAGCCAAAAACAAAAAAATGGTCAAAAAGATGAAATAGGGGCACAGTTGAGTCAGGTGTTCTGTCTTTTCCCCATCATCAGCTACTCGCTAGAAGGGCACCCTACCTGCCAAGAAGGGCATAACTGAGGTTAACAACGAAAGGGCTGAAAGCTCTCAACATTCTCCAAGCAACGAGGCATCAAGTCAAGTGCGAAGCACGAATTGGAATGGATCAAGATATTCCACTCCCTTATTTAGACAGATCTGATCACGTCCAAACTCTCCAGTAAAGCATCGTCAACCGATGTCGGCTGCAGATTTGCTACACACCCAATTGTAGCGCAACCCCTCTGTGGAAGAAACTCACTATTGTGAACAAGAAGAAGAATCTAGTGGAATGCTAGGGGCATGAGCCCGCAACTTCCTGTTCATCTATCAACCACCCAGGGGAGGGATAAAAAATGAGAGATTGAAGAATAGAGAGATGTATGATGAGAGAAAAAGTGAGAAAAGGGTTTTTTTTCAGAAAAATAAAGATTAAGTGCTAGAGTGATGTGAGAATCACAAATGAGAAAAGGGTGGGAAACAATACCCGAAGAAACTGGCTCCTCGCAAACTGAAAGGTCTCTCGTCTTGGTAACACATCTGTGTGTCGTGTCTTTTGTTTTGTTTGTCTCGATTCTTGCTTTGAGTCATTATGAGCGTGTCTCGATGTGTTTAGGTTGTTTACTTTTTTGTTTTCCGTTATTGAGCCTTTTTCGCTGTATTTAGTTGTAGGCTCAATACCCGGTAAAGAACTCATTTCTCAATTTCAAAAAAAAAAAAAATCATCTTGTGCTCAGAGTGCTGTGCCATTCTCAACATTTGTGCAAAACAGTATTTGTTCTTTCATAAAACTGCAAGGTCCACCCCCGATAAGTGAGAACAGTAAAATCAGGATCTATCTGATGCTATATAGGTTCCGGACTGCAAAGCAAAAGAAAAGAGGGAAAATCGAAGCATCCGAGTGTGTTTCACCTTCAGCAAATTCCGTGATTGTACTCCAGATGTACCTCTTCAGGCCTTGTCACTACCCCGAAGTATGGGTGTGCCCCTCCCTCAAGCTCAAGATCAGGTCTGCTTCAAGCCAGAATGGCAATCAAAGTGCTCCCTCAGAAAACCAGTCCCTGCCAGAGGCATCTTGGTTGTGTTTGCAATGAGTTCCTAGGAGACCAACTGCGACAGTGGAAACTAGAGTTTGAACGGCTATAGCCTAGAACACAAAGGTTCGGGATTTCCGAGACTAAAGTCTGGTTTAAATACCCAGGGGTGTATCCCCGGCTTGAAATCTGTATGGCAACCGCATAGATTGAGATAGCATGTATGCACCTCAATCCTGGATACTGAACCAACCTAGTCTGTCACCCCGTTGGAGAATAGGGAAAGTTGTGAACATGGCCAGGAAAGAAAGGTAGTAACTGCGGTTTGGAAGTATAAGAAAGCAAGAGAAACCCACTTTTCAGCTCAAATTGTTTCTGTGGAATTTTCAATTCATGTCTTCGATGCGTAGCTCATTATCAGTTGGCATGCACGAGGTGTATCCTTTTGAAATATATTGTGATCCCTCCGAGAGGTAAATCGGAGATTGTGTTTGAATTGGTCTTGTTAAGGCTTGTATTCCCTTATTCGGCATTTTGTTCCAAATATGCGTTGTCACGCACGTTCCACTTGCATTGTTATGCACCCACTTTACTAGTATTGTTATGCTCATTCATTGCATTGATTATACACATCTATCTAGCATTGTTATGCTCGTTACTTGCATTGTTATGCACCTTTTCACTTGCAATTATCTTTCTTTCTCCTCGCGCGTGCGACGGGTTAGACCTCCTTTGGTTTAGAGCATTTGGAACACATTCCAATGCTCGCATCTTTCATTCCTAAACACCGGGATACG
The DNA here is from genome assembly GCA_025200525.1 of Camellia lanceoleosa. Taxonomy (NCBI): domain Eukaryota; kingdom Viridiplantae; phylum Streptophyta; class Magnoliopsida; order Ericales; family Theaceae; genus Camellia; species Camellia lanceoleosa. Next base: position 64,421,590 of record CM045772.1, read on the forward strand.
TTCCTTTGCCTCTCTCCCTTTGGATTAAGAGCATTTGGAATACGTTCCAATGCTTATACATTTTTGAAACACCGGGATACGTCCCTATGTTTCTCTCTCTTTCCGAAACACTGGGATACGTCCTTATGTTTCTCTTTCCTTCCGAAACACCGGGATACGCCCCTATGTTTCTCTTTCCTTCTGAAACACCGGGATACGTCACTATGTTTCTCTTTCCTTCCGAAACACCGGGATACGTCCCTATGTTTCTCTTTCCTTCCGAAACACCGGGATACGCCCCTATGTTTCTCTTTCCTTCTGAAACACCGGGATACGTCCCTATGTTTCTCTTTCCTTCCGAAACACCGGGATACGTCCCTATGTTTCTCATTCCTTGCGGAACACCGGGATATGTCCCTATGTTTCTCTTTTCTTCCAAAACATAGGGATACGTCCCTATGTTTCTCTTTCCTTCCGGAACATCGGGATACGTCCCTATGTTTCTCATTCCTTGCGGAACACCGGGATACGTCCCTATGCTTCTCTTTCCTTTCGAAACACCGGGATACGTCCCTATGTTTCTCTTTCCTTCCGAAACACCGGGATACGTCCCTATGTTTCTCCTTTCTGCCAAAACATCGGGATACGTCCCTATGTTTCTCCTTCCTTCTAACCACAAGGAAACGTCCCTAACAATCGGGATACGTCCCTAAACACTGGGACACGTCCCTATGCTTCTCCCCTTTGGTTAAGAGCATTTGGAATACATTCCAATGCTTATACCTTTTCCGAAACACCGGGATACGTCCCTATGTTTCTCTTTCCTTCCGGAACACCAGGATACGTCCCTATGTTTCTCATTCCTTGCGGAACACCGGGATACGTCCCTATGCTTCTCTTTCCTTCCGAAACATCGGGATACGTCCCTATGTTTCTCCTTCATTCTGAAACACCGGGATACGTCCCTATGTTTCTCCTTCATTCCGAAACACCGGGATACGTCCCTATGTTTCTTCTCCTTATTCCGAAACACCGGGATACGTCCCAATGTTTCTTCCCCTTTTTCGAAACACCGGGATACGTCCCTATGTTTCTCTCTTTTCGAAACACCGGGATACGTCCCTATATTTCTTGCATGATCATAAGTTATGCTCGGCTTTGTGCATTGTCTTACATTTTGCCCCTGTCTTGGGGCGCATATCTTTATCTGTAGCTTGTATGCTTTGTCTAAGTTTTCGGCCTTGTCAAAAATGGGTCGTCTCTGGGCTTTGACATTCACTCCCGTCATTGTTATGGCTTTCGAGTTCTGTCAAAGAGGGGCAACTGTAGACACCCCATTTTTGACAGTCCTCAAGACTTGGACGTCACCATTTGAACACTCGGTGATCATCCTTGTTTGTGTTCGTCTCGAGTTCTCAGAGGTTTCGGCCGCGTGCCTTACCTCAAGACCTCCCGACTTGTGTTTTTGCTTCTGAGGGCAGGGAATGGCTTGATTGGACATCCCCACACCTCGCCGGCCGTGGCTAAAGGCCATCGGCCCTCTTTTCTTGCCACCGGCCATTGGTGATGGCCGGTCGGCACTTTGTTTGGTCGGCCGACCATTAATTTGGCCGATTGACTCCTTTTCTAGCCGAGACCTTTTCTTAAGGGGGTTTGAACCTTTTGAACCCTTGGTTTTTAGCTTCTTGGGGAAGTTTGAACCTTTTGAACCCTTTGGTTTTAGCTTCTTGAAGAAGCTTAAACCTTTTGAATCTTTGTTCTAGCTTCTCCAAGAAGCTTGACCCTTTTTGGCTTCTCCAAGAAGCTTGACCTTTTTTTTTAGCTTCTTGGAGAAGCTTGAACCTTTCTAGCTTCTCCAAAAAGCTTGCACCTTGTTAGCTTCTCTTAGAAGCTTTGACCAATTGCCTTGTCTATATAAAGAGGGCCTCTCCTCCCATATGAGGGGTTAGAAAATCTGATATATATCATACATATATATCACTCTCTCTCTCTATCTCCCTCTCTCTCTCTCTCTACATTTGTGTGGGTTAGAGGGTTCAAAAGGGTCTAGTTCTTGCACATTTACACTAGAACTCCTACCCTAACACCTCCATCATCAATGTAAGGAGCTTGGAGGCCATTTTCAGAGGCTAAGAGACTGGTTTTTGATCCAAGAAGCTACTGGTTTCATTGGTCTACAAGGGTGAGCCTTTAATCCTATTTTATTCCCTATTTTTGCATCAGCTTTTAGCCTATCTTTCTTGCTGTTTTGAGCTTTGTGTATAACATAAAAAAGTTCTATTTTTTTGTGTTTAAGATACTTCATTAAGGGCACTTTTGTGTTTGGGGTCGTTTACCCCCTCTTAGGCCTTGTTTGGCCCCATTTTGTGCTATTTTTTAGGAGCTCCGGGACCACCTTGTTTGGGCCTCCTCACCACTAAAATCTTGAGGGATTTTAGTGGTGATTATGGTGTCTTAAGGTCCTAAGAAGGAGAGGGTCATCCCCTCTCCCTGTTGTCTTCAAAAAGTGTCATTATAGCCTCATGTGTGAGCACCATTCTTGAGTTCATGTTGGCCATGTCTTAAGTATTATTTATGCTTATTTTGCCATGATATAGCACTGTTTTTACTTGGTTTAGACACACCATGCTTGCTTTGCATACTTGTCTTGTAATGCCCTGATTTGCCTTAACATGCTTTATGCTTTGAGCCTTGTTTCTAGTATGTTTTTGGCTTAGCTTTGTGAAGCTTTTATGCTTGTTTTGATGTGCTTGAGGACCATTTTTGGTCATTTGGGTCATCCATGCTTTGCTTTGTATAGCTACCATGTAATCCCCCTTGTAGGCCTTAAGTATCGGACCCTCTAGCATGCTATCCTGGCATCATTTCAGTGGTTTAGAACCACTTTTCATGTCATTTCAGTCCTTGTGGTATGCTTGTATGTTTGCATTTGATGCCCCTTTAATGCTTTATAAGGTTGGTGTTTCATGCTCTATGTTTGTGCTATTGTGTATGCCTCTAGGATTAGATCGTTTAGATGCCATCTAAGTGGTTTTTGGGGCTTAATTTGGCATGATTTGGGACTGTTTTGATTCACTTTGATCATTTGCTTCATGTTTCATATGATCATAGTTTAAGTCCTTGGGCTTGGATGCATGCTTTGCTTGCATTGGTAGGTTGATTTGGCATCATCTTCTACATGTTTTTCAAAGCTTATCATGTATGCTATGTGCCATTGTTTTCCCCTTTTAAGTGTGCTTGAAAGTTGCTTCTATATGCTTAGGTATTCAACCATGTTTGCATGCATGTTTGTATGCTTAGGTACTTGGCTCATGACATTTTGTTGCATGTCTAAATGGTGTTGCATTTGGCATGCATTTCTTGCTAAGTTGCCTAACATGTTACATGCCTTGCATGTGTGTATGGTTAAGATTACACTTTGCATGTTTGCTAACTTGCATACTTGCCCTCATGTTCATGTTGCATACTTAGCCTTCATGCCTAGGTTGCATTGCATAGAGCATGCATGCCTTGTCTCTTGACCAAGTGATAGAGATTGGGCTTTATGTGTTTGTTTGTGTGCATTACATTTGAAATCAAAATGCACAACTTGGTTTCTTGGGCCATCACGCATTGAAATGCGCGATTGGTGGTCCGAGGATCAAGGAACATACCCCTTTGAGTCATAAACAAGATAAGGGATGTGTTGGTGCACACATTTGCTTGAGATGCATTGCCATGCTTTGTTTTGCCCTCTGCTGCTGTCAAAACAGGTTCTGCATGAAGATTTGGCCGGTCGGCCATCTCCAGTGCTAACCGGCCATCCATCAGTTGGCCGATGGATCAAATTTGTGGCCGGTGACCATTCTATATGGCCGGTGGTGTTCTCCTTCAGCCGGTGGTGTTCCCTAGTATCCAGAGAGCAAACCCTGAGACTTTGGCAGTCATCAGGGGAGCAGAGCAAGGAAAACAGAGGCATCTTGAGCATGGCAGTGGATTTCTGGGTGAAACCGAGCGCGCATGCATTGAGCCCTCTCCCGAAGCTGCTGTTTATTGCTTTCTTAGATTAATTAATTTGCTTAATTAATTTAATGGTCTATAATATTTAATTAGCTTGTCAGTTAGTTAAATTGTATTATTTTTTTGTCCCTCCAAGCGAGGGCAAATTTGTAATAAGTGTGGGTGCGAGTGTGCATGTCTTCCAACCCCCACTTCTTTCTCCCTTTTACTTACCTGCTTTGATAGTTAGTATTAGGGCATATTTACTTTAGCATACCTTATGCTACGCATGTGTGCATCATTCATCAGTATTGCATCCACCGGGCTCGGCACATTATGCTAAATGCATAAGTATTTCAAATCTAACTTGAAAACATGCTACCTACACATTTCACATATCATTATAGATTAGCCGAGCCTATTCTAGTGACATCCTGCATGTGTTGCATTAGCCATCTTAACATGAACTAGGATCATGCATATGATTACTAACTAGTTTCTGTTTTGGCACGGAGTACTAGGTAAGCTTTTATGCTTTAGCATACCGCATGCGTGTGAATGTTGCCATCATAGCATGACTACCATGAGGCTAGCTGCTTATGTGATATAACTGCTTGAGTGCCTGTGGGTGGAGGTTGAATTACCTAAATTGGAATAATGCATTAAAACTATGAGTTTTAAGCCCACTCGAGAGTGGCAAAACCTACATTTTAGCCTACTTGCAAGTAGCAAACCATTTTCAAAACAAACATGAAATGTTTTGTTCCAATTTAGGCGATTCGGTCTATACTTGTTTGTTGCGCGTATAACATGGTAATTCTAGGCCAATAACCAGAATAAGGGCATGTAATGTTTTCAAAACAAGATATCACGGTTAGTAGAGGCCAATCTACGGATTGGGCGAGAGGGGGTGCTCATAGCTGACCTTTCCCAATCGTACCCAAGCTCCCGAGCCGAGGCAACTTTGGTAATGATGGACACGTGGCCTTTGGCACCGAGTCAGGGTTTCCTAAATTCTCCCATAAAAAATATTTAGATGGCGACTCTGTATCTGGCAAAGCAGTCCATGTTTGACCCTTCTTTACAAAAATCTGTTTTCTCAAAACGATTTGCCGGATTTGGACTCTTTGGTTCAAGATTAAGAACCGTGACAAATCGAGTCCGAACTGTAGCATCGGGGTCCCTCACGGACTTGCTACAGCGTTATACAAAAAATCCTTCACAGGACCTTACTTAAAATGTGTCCATCCTAGCAAGGTCGAGACATTTTTGTTCGAGATACATGAAGGTGTATGCGGAAGCCACCAAGGGAGAAGATCATTGGATTACAGAGCAATTTCATAAGCATATTGGTGGCCATACTTGCAAGTAGATTCAGAGAAATATGTCAAGAGGTGTGAGAAATGTCAGAAGTTTGCACACCAAATATATCAACTAGCCAGGGAGCTTCTACCATTAACTAGCCCATAGCCCTTCGCAATGTAGGGCCTGGACATAGTGGGACCACTTCCAACAGCACCCGGCAATAGAAAGTTCTTTCTCACAACAACAAACTGCTTCACAAAGTGGGTGGTAGTAGAAGCACTCGCATCAATAAAGGAGAAAGATGTTAAGAAGTTTGTCTGGTAGAGTATCATAACTCGATTCGGCATACCCAAGGCCCTAATATCTGACAATGGTACTCAGTTTGATGGCAAAATCTTCAGGGGCTTTTGTGAGGAATACAAGATAGAATTCTACAACTCTATACCAGCATACCCTCAAGCGAATGTCCAGGCAGAAGCATCAAACAAAGTCATCTTAGATGGTTTGAAGAAACAAGAGAGCCAAAGGCAAGTGAGTTGAAGAGTTTCCTCATGTTTTATACACTTACCGTACCACACCTCAGCGGTCAATTGGAGAAACGCCTTTTTCCTTAGCTTATGGCATGGAGGCAGTAATCCTACTGGAAGTAGGCCTCCCCACCATCAGAAGCAAAAATTTTGACCCAGACTTGAATGAAGAAGCCATAGCCTTGGAACTCGACCTTGTAGAAGAGAGAAGGGAAAGAGCTCTAGTCCATATTGCCTCATACTAGCAGGAGTTATCCAGAAAATATAACAAAACAGTGCATCCAAGGCAATTCAAGATTGGGGATTGGGTATTACGCAAAGTAATGGGCAACACTTTGGTACCTAGAGAAGGAAAGTTAGGACCTAACTGAGAAGAACCATACAAAGTGGTTGGTTTAGCAGGAAAATTGGCATATCACTTGGAAGATGGAGACAGCAAGGCTATTCCCAAGCCATGGAACACTGCCAATCTCAAACTATTTTATTTTTAGTTTTTTCTTAAAATACTTGTAATTTTTTCCTTTTTTCAAATAAAACAAGTAGTTTTTCAGCATAATTCTTTCTACTGTAAAAGTTGTTCTCAGTCATTGCCAATAGGGGGCAATCAGAAAGTTTGGCAGGAATAACCAAACATTGAGCTCTTTTCAGTCGAGATCAGGATCTAGGCCGAAGAAGGTTGGTAGGAATAACCAACATTTAGCTCTTTTCAGCCGAGATAAGGATTTAGTCTGAAGAAAGTTGGCAGGAATAACCAACATTTAGCTCTCTTCAGCCGAGATCAGGATCTAGGCTAAAGAAGGTTGGCAAGAATAACTAACATTTAGCTCTCTTCAGCGAAGATAAGAATCTAGGCTGAAGAGGTTGGCAGGAATAACCAACATTTAGCTCTCTTTAGCAGAGATAAGGATCTAGGCTAAAGAGGTTGGCAGGAATAACCAACATTTAGCTCTCTTCAGCCGAGATAAGGATCTAGGTTGAAGAAGGTTGGCAGGAATAACAGACATTTAGCTATCTTTGGCCGAGATAAGGATCTAGGCTGAAGAGGTTGGCAGGAATAACCAATATTTAACTCTCTTCAGCCCAGATCAGGATCTAGGCTGAAGAGGTTGGCAGGAATAACCAACATTTAGCTCTCTTCAGCCGAGATAAGGATCTTAGCTGAAGAAGGTTGGCAGGTATGACCAACATTTATCTCTCTTTAATTGAGATAAAGATCCAACATTTATCTCTCTTCAGCCGAGATAAAGATCCTTATCTCGGCTGAAGATAGCTATCTCGGCCAAAAAAGATAAAGACATCGCAACCAAGCAAAGAGTTCAAAACATCATACAAATAAAATTAAAGGAACACAAGTATGGCGCGAACCAGACAAAAAGATTGGAAAAACAGCAGATTTCATTCAAGATTTAAAGTACATTACAAGAAGTGGGGCTTCAGCCCGGTTACAATTTCAAAAGAAGAAAAACAAGGTCAAGCAAAGAGATCATCCAAATCTGCATCCAGGTCTACCCGAGCTTCGCCACTTGGTAGCCCGGTTCCAGCAGGTATGTCGGTCAGAGGTGCATCATCAACCTTGCTCGGCACCAGTGGTTCCACCCCGAGCTATCTGACCGGTTTGAAGACCGCAATCGTCTTTGACAGTTGGGGCATTATCTGGATCTGGCGATCCTTCTTCCTCCTCCCCCTCATGGAGAAACTTCTGTTGGATGGCATTGGCATAATCTACCATGTAACTTGGGATAAAGTGAGGAGGAGGGTTCTGAAAGACCTCAGTTTCTGGTCCCAAGCCGAGCTTCACAACGGCTGCCTCCAGCCACATTTGAAGAAGATGTCTTTTATAGCTTCGTACTGCAAGACATACATGTCTTCCCCTTCTTTGTAGCCACGGTCCTCAGCGTCTTCCGTGCTCTTTTTCAGCTCAGCGATCTCAGCATCTTTTTTTTTTCTCAAGCTTGGCCAATTCACGCAAGTAGCGGTCTTTTAGCCTGGCCAAAGCTTTCTGCTTATCCCCTTCTTCCGCACTGACCAACTCGGTAAGTCGAGCAATTTCATAGGCGAGCTCGGTCATTTTTTGCCTTGCCTCATTTAGCTCGGCCGTATTGGTATTGGCATCTGCAACAGCCAGCCGCGTTGTCTTACGTAGTTCTAGCATGCGCTTGTGAGCAACGTGGTTCTTCTGCATGGCCTGCAAAAGGAGAGATAACAATTATGATTAAAACTCAGCCATCAGATGTGTGAAATGAAAAACAAACAAATGGAGCACTTACCAGCACCATTGACTTAGTTGCCGAGCGGATAGCCTTGAGTTTGGTTAGGTGATCGTGGTGCTCCATGTCGGCTGGCAAACACACGCTTTTGGCAAGGTTGAAGGCAAGTGTATGGTCCTTGTTCGCAACCACCGAGTCTGTGTTTGAAATAGCCCAGTTCTTGTAGGTTATTTTTGGTGCCCATTCTAAAGGGCTAGCTCGGTCAGTATAGACAGGTTCAGGGCTCGGCGGTGTTGTTTCAGGAAGCACACGGTCCTCTTCATCAATCAACCATTATTGCTCAGTCGAAGAGGTGCGGGCTCGCTTATTCGGCCGAGATGACGAGGCCCGGGCTGTTGGAAGGGCTACCACAGCCTCCTGAGTTTGACTAGCTTGTGGTGTCTCAGTTTGAACCCTGCCGGCATGAGTTGATGTTGTCTCAATAATAAGGGCTCGAACAGCTCGGTGCTTGGCCATTTCTTGTTCTTCGATTAAGGGAATGAGGTTGATTTGGGAAAGAGTTGGATCTAGTTCTGCTGATGGTTTGAGAAGGAAGTCCGTTACCCTGGTCTTCCTCCTTCCGCTGTATGTGTATGTTGGTTCGAAGTTTAGTAGTTCGGCCCAACCACAGTGACAATATCGGAGTGCCGCACGGAGGGCATCCTGATTGGCGTACTGGTGCTGTGATTTTAGTTGGTTTAGATCTACACAGAAGGGCAAAGATAACGGTTAGCACGGTGTAAAGTTATAGCCTAGAGTAGCAAAACAAAAAGAGAACCGAGGTACCCTTACCAGCAGTCCCCTTATTCCAGTTAATACTGTAGCCCGATATCTAGGCTTCCTGGTCTTCAAAATTGCCCGAAACCCAGAAGAAATCGTCGTCATTCAGGTCTTTGTCCGATGTATTTTTAATTATTTTCTCTCAGCCTCTTCTTATTCTTAAGTAGTACACCCAACCGTCGTCATTTTGGCTGAGCGAGAATTGGTAGAATAGCTCGGCCAATCCAAGATTGAGACCGAACCGACGGTTTAGCTCGGCAATGCCGTTTATTATTCGATAAGAGTTGGTGCTGAGTTGAGTCGGGCATAATCTAGTCTGCCTGAGGAACTCACATATTAGTGGCTGGACTAGGAATCGAAGACCAGCCTCAACAATGGATATTACGGTGAAGGGAATGAAACCCAATTTTCCCCAGGGCATGGTATCTAGTTCGGCTAAAGAGAGATGAACATCATCAGGGATGTTATAGTCCTTACGGAACTCGACAATGGCCCCAGGTGAGTTTACTAAGAACTGGTATTTGCCCATTTAAACTTAAATTATGTATAAATTAGCACGGTGGTCTAGCTCAGTGTTGAGATGACGTTGAATATCTCGGTTGAGTGTGCAAAGGTGTGTCTGGCCAACCTAGTTAAAGTCTGCAAAGTGGAGATAAAAAGTGTTATGCCCAGATCATTGAGCCGGGTTGAAAAAGAAGGATAAATAAAAGAAAACCCAAGTACGGTTGAATGGGATGCAGCCCGTTCTTAGTTCGATCATAACTCGACAAGAGGTTCCAAGTTTTTGGCTCGGTCATTGGGTAGGAAGGTTTTTAGTTCGGTCGTAACCCAAGGGATGGCTCCAAGTTCTAGCTCGATCATTGGGTGAGGCCTCTAGCTTGGTCTAATACACACCTATGGCAAACAAGTTTCCATCTCGGTTGTGGTGTTATTTTGGATCGAAAGCATCACATTACGGATTGTTTGTGAATCCAGTTAGAGTGTGATTGTTGTCCAAGAGGTTCTTACCCATTTGTGTGAAAACCATACGAGTGTGTTTTGAAAAACATATGTATACTATACTACATGTTGCTATACTATACAAATGAAAAGAAAAAAGGATTGAGCTACTTATAGTTTTAAGATGGAAGGATGAAGATCAAGACAACAAGGATGGCAATGAGAACACAAGCTTTGCAGGTGCTATGGTCGTAAAAGTGGAGGCTCAGAGGGCAAGAGAGAGAAGATGGACAGTGTTGTGTTTGGTTCAAAAAGTAGGGTTTTTTGTATAAAGCATAGATTTAGGCGGGACTATTCAAAATTTGCGAGGTACAGTAACGGCTGTGACAGTTGTACATGACCAGTAGAGGCAAGCCACGTGTCCATGGGAATAGGTAATGATTTAGATGTACTTGAGAAGCGGAATGGGGTGCAAAGCAATTGACAAGACGTTTCTCAACCGGGAAAAACGGTAGCCCGGTAGAACATGAGCTCGGTGGGCCTACTTGCTTTAGCTCGGTCAATTTTGGAGCTTCAGCTCGGCTAGTAACAGGTAATCCCAAATCATGCGTTGCAGATGGGATTAAGGGGCAATTGAGAGGGAGTTTTTATGTGCATTTAGGACCAAGCTAGGCCCAGGCATGGTAATAGACCGATCTATGGGCCGTAGTGAAAAGGACTTCACAATTGGACTTTGCTTCTGTTAGCTCGGTCTAAGTATGGTTACAATTACCTCGGCCGGAATGGTAATAATTATCTCGGTCTTAGTATTCCAAACAGAGGTGTAGTTGAACAGTGACCGAGCTAAGCGTCGCTTGTGGATGCACCGAACTAAGTCGGTCTGAGGGCTAGGGATAGCTCGGTTGTTTGTCATATTACCACAGTAAGACCATCTCACTTGGTTAGGTAGTGAGGGGGGTGTAGAAAGATGAGCATTACCTTTCTAATTCCTAGCAGGACTCTACATTGGAGAAAAAGAGTGCTACTAGGATTGTGCCACACGGAATCTATAAAAGCTCATAGCAGGACCTATACACATGTATCACAATTTCGACTCTCAAATACACAGAGCTTTTTGTCTATTGACTATTTGCTGACTTAGGCATCGGAGAGGTATCCGACACACACTAGCCGGCTAGCTCACGTTTGTGTTTTCAGGAAGTAAAGCGACGACGTTTGGAGGAATGCAAACTTGATCAACAGGATTATATGAGAAGATGATTTCGTGCTCGTACACTAGTCCATGAGATAAACTAGTTTCGATAGCTCCCATCAAAGAAGCATTCCAATCAAGGCATCGGCCATCCCTGAATATACAAGTAAGATTGGTATTTTGCCCTAACAGAGACAAGGGTTTAAAGACTATCTAGACAAGTCCTATATGGATGTATTTATATTTTTTCAAAAATGGTACTAGATCCTGTATTTGGGGTAATTGAATTACTTTATCATCATTCTGTAAGGGGACTTCATGTTCAAAAGTCTTAATGATTTTTCTACTAGTAAAATCAAAAGCACCAATTTTATAAATGGTTTCTTGTTTTACTTTTGGAATTGTCTATTTATCAAGAGCTTCCCTCACATCCTGATAGGCTACTAGTTCTGTTGCTTCTGATGTAGAAGCTACTGTATTGGCGATGGTCACCTCTTCTGCCATTGGTTGTGTAGAACCATATATGTATAATTTAAATATTATATAAATGTATTATGTGTCTATATAAACATGGCTCTAATACCAACTAAGTGCTCGAATAGAGGGCTAGGCTAAGCAGGTCTGTCAACATCAAGCATGTTTCAGTTTTGATCATTTTGGTTTCACTAAAATTTTCTTTTTATATCAATTTAGGTTTGCTTGCTTGAATCAAAATATAGTTGAATCTGTATAATAAGGGTAATGTTATGAAAACAAAATTTATAACCAAACACCACATAAGGTAACACTATAATAAATCAAATCAAAGACCACAAACATATTAAATCAAAGGTATATATGTTACACACTCTAAACAATTTTCTTTTAAAATGTTTAAATTTAAGGGTTTATATTTTATTTCTTTAGATAGAGTAAATTTAAGTTACTATAAAACAAATATATATATATATATTTCTTTTTCAAAATTTAAATTAATAATGTTTTAAAATGAATGCGTCTAGCTGATCTCGAATTCATCATTCTGCACAATTTAAAGATTAAATGAGTTTAAAATCAATCCAATTATATTTATTTTAAATTTTAAAAAGGGGGAATAACACCTTAGTGGAAGGCATAATCAAAATTAGGGAGATGACCCTCAAATATTTTAAATAGCCTTCATTTAGAATGTGGGTTAACTTTTTGAATTTTTTAATCTGGGGCTAAAAAGCTTCGTTTGGAATAGGCTTTTTGGTTTTTATGACTTTTTTGAGAGAAAAAATAAAATGATTATGGTTTGGATGTGACATTTTGTCATATTGGACTAAAAAGTCTATTTTGTCTTGTTGTAACTAAAATAGCCCCAACCCAACCCAAACCTAAACCTTCATGCCAAACATAGCCTTATAGTAAAAGTAGTAAAGGTCCAGGGATTTTTATTTATTTATTTATTTATTGAGTTAAGGTACCTCACCGTTTTAATTATATTGGAGTCTAGTTTGGGAAGTATGTCGTTTTTGTTCGCTATTTGATTTTTTACTTATTTAGCCTAAATAATTATGTTTGGAAAGATAGTTGATTTTTTTTTAATAGTTGATTTCATAATTGTGAGAGAAAAAGTGAAATGATTATGAATTAAATGTGATATTTTGTCTTATTCACTGTTTGAACATATTTTGTCTTTTAGTGAGCTATTTTAGGGGTAATTTTATTTCCACACATTCGTTACTCCTAGTATACACACTTATGAACAAATTCTCAATACAAATATTATAAAAATATAAATTCACAGTACACATCTCTATATTACAATATCACCTTCATTTTCATTTTTAAAACCTTAAGGCTATGTTTGGTTTCAATTTTTGAATCATTTTTTTTTTTTTTTGAAAATTTTTTCAGAAAAAATAAATTAATTTGATAAAAATAAATACCAAAAAATATTTTTAATTTTGTTTTGCCCCTAAAAAGATAAAATCATATTAAAATAAGAAGTTTTATTTATTTTTTTAAAACATATTCTAAAATTAAACTAAACAGAGCTTAATTTTTTTTTTCCCATTCTTCTACTTCTTTTTCATTGTTTTAGTCGCCAGTCAATTTTGAGTGATTTGCAATGGTAGATTTGTGAGTGTATGGTTTATGACGGAAAATAATCTCAGGCGGAGAGGGAAAGAAGTGATGGGAGAGGATGGTGGATGAGAGTGGTGGCACTAGCGGTAGAGGATGATTGCAGTGTTTTAGAATTAGGGTTTGGATAGAAGAAGAAGAGGGTATTATGGTATTTTTATTCTAAGATAAAATTATATTAATGAAAATTTTCATTAAATGTGTGAATTGAGAAGTATTGACGTGTGCAATTAGAATTACTCCTATTTTAGGCCAACTCTCTTCTCCAAAAAATACCAACTTTACCTTTTAATGATACGTATTTGGTCTCTTTCTTCTTCTCTTTCCGATGTACTTTCTTTTCTTTCTTTTTTTTCCTTTCTTTCTTTCTCTCCCTTGAAGAAATTCGAAGACAACGATGCACCTCCGAAGTACCAGTGCATAACCCTAATGACCGGCATCACAGGCATCATTGGTAGCAGCTTCACCAAGATTCTTCCTCTCTTGAACACCCCCAATGGCCTTTTGGAAAGGCTACGGCGTCTCTCACCACCCTCGTCCTCTATGGAACACCGACCACCCCAATCGAATACATCTAGTGTGATATCTCCAACTCTGACGACACCCAAACGAAGCTCTTAACCCTCAATGATGTCGCTTACCTTTTCTATGTCACTTGGACCAATCGATCTTCCGAGAATTATGAAGCAAATGGATCTATGTTTCGAAACATTCTCAATTCAGTGATACCAAATGCCCCAAATCTCTAACACATCTGTCTTTAAATGGGTCAAAATATTACATCAGTACGTTCAATCTCGTCAGAGGAAAATCTCAATCTAATGATCCTTCCTTTACTGAAGATCTTCCTGGATTGGCATCTCTGAATTTATATTACACTATCAAAGATATTATCTTCAAATAGGCTATGAACAAAGAGGGATTGACGTAGTCTGTTCACTTATGTTGTGTTTGGTTAGGGGGTTTGGGAAGAGATTTGGAAAAGAAAAGAGAAAATGTGATACTAGGTGAAATGTAGGTACATTTTATATATTTTATTTACATTTCACCTATCTTTTCTTTTTTTCCTTTCCAATTTCCTTCCTAAATCCCCCAACTAAACAACACAGCACTAGAGAAATTTCAAAATTGCTCAGAGAAAAATTTGAATTTTTAATTTTGTAAGAGAAATTTTAGAATTGCTTAGAAAAATTTCTAAATTTTCAATTTCTGAAAGAAATTTCTCAGTTTTCACTTAGAGAAATTTATGAAATTTTAAAAAAATTTACTTGGGGCCAGGGGGTTTGGTTTTATTTTGAGCTTGAGTGCCTCATATCTTTCTTTCTTTATTCGCTCTCTTCACAACCCCTCAATGTCTCTTTCTTCCACTCTCTCCATCCTTCAGTGAAATTTCTCTAACTAAAAGTCAAAAAAAATTCATTGATGGTAGATAGTCAACTCAGTAAAAATTTTGTCAGTTTTTTTTTTTATTATTTAGAATTTTATATTCATCATTAATTTTATTTGATAGATCTCAACGAGAACATTTTAAAAATATAAATTTTTTTAAAAATGGATATCTAAATCAAAAGTTATAGAATTTTTAAGTTTTAAAATTTTTCAAAAAATGAAAGGCATTGAATACTGAAACAATGTGTATCGTTTAGCGCTAAAATTGAATAAATAAGGGCATTTTGGTCTGAAAATTGCTCCTTGCATTTTCTAGAAGAGTGATTCTACTTACACCACCAATCTAACTCCTTACACTCGCAGATTTTTTTTTTATTTTATATTTTCTAATTTATACAATTCATTTATTACCCTCATCTCTAACATTTCTCCTTCTCCTTCTCTTTACACCCAAAAACTCAAAAAAACCCTAACCCTAGTTCTCCCTATCACCTCCACCGGCCCACTATCGGCGTTGCCACTCCGCTACTACTCCATCACTGCACCACTTTTCCTCATTTTCCTTCTCTTTCTCTCACTGCATATATATATATAGCTTTTCTCTCTTATTGCACCTATTGCAAACTGGCAACAATCACCAATGGGTTACGAAAACGGTATGCAAGTCTTCTCTCTCTCTCTCTCTCTCTCTCTCTAGTTCTCTTTTATATGTAGAAAATTAGCCGTAATGCTCTGCTTCGGAGCACCGTCTCCACCATTGCCTGGCACATGTGCCAGTTCTCCATCTACAATAGTCCGACGGTTCCGTTCACTGGATTTGCAGTCCTTCCACACACTTCAAACAAAAGAGACTAAAACAGAGCTATATATAGATATCACAAAATCCTTATCATTAGAATCAAAACAATATACAAATACTTATATATATATATATAGAGAGAGAAGAAATTACTAGGTCATTGGATTTGGATGCGAAGTCGAAAAGGCTTGTCTGTGAGATGAGACAGAGAAAGAAATTACTAGGGTTAGGGTTTTTTAGGTTTTGGGTGTAAAGAGAAGGAGAAAGAGTAAGGTTAGAAATCAGGGTAATAAAAGAATTGTATAAATTATAAATATATAAAATAAAAAAAATAAAAATTAAGGGTGTAAGGAGTTAGATTGGTGGTGTAAGTAGAATTATTCTTTCTAGAAACTTTAGCTACTATTATAATATTTGTTTTCTTTTATCTTGTAAAATTTTAATATCAAAATCTTAAGCTTAAAAGTCAAAAAAAAATTGCAAATTCATAAAAATATTTACAAATTTAATTATTAATATTTATAAAAAAAATTACTAATTTGTAATTACTTTTTAAAATATCCACTAATTTAATATTTTCCTTTTAACAATAACAACAATTGTAACGCCCCAAAATAATTCAACATGAACTACTCACATAAATTAACATTCACTAAACCATGACAATAAACCTTCCATTTATTACATGATAAATGAGTTTATACAAAAGTTTCACATGCGGATATACATTCAGTGATAAAAGAACACCTGAATCTATAGCATGTGAAGTATCTATTCTCAAAACAATAAAATGCCCTTAGGGTCTTACAAGTTCCAAGGCAATAGCCTGGTTACACCAAAATGGTCTCTCGGACCCATACACGTTAGCCCTTGGCTTTACAAAATTTACAACAAAAATAAAAGAGCTATTTACTCTTCACAAAAATATCCACGCCCTCAGTTTGGCGGGATCACCACATCTTTACCTGCACCAAATCCCATAGGGGTGAGCATAAAGCCCAATAGAGAATTCTCACAAAGTATATACAGTTATGCAACTCTCAATGTAAAATGTGAATGTGATGCCATGCAATGTCATTGTAAATTAGAGCTTTACTTCAATGCATAATTTGAAAAGAAATCACCATGTGTTCAATGATACTTTGCAATCTCATCAATTTCAAACTTCCGATTCTTTTAAATCAATGGGCGGTAAATACGACACCGGTAATGCCTAGGCTGGTGTTTGCAAGTTTACTCTACGAGTACTACTAAATTGTCATTTTTACCGGTATTAACTAGAAGGCTTGACACCTATCCACATAGTTTTTTGGTCTTTCACCATGGACACTTAGGCCAACTTATCAAATCATCTACACCTCCTCTCTAGACTTACCACTGTATTTACCCCATGCAACATTCCCCTAGTTCTCATTTCAACATAAATCTTTCTCAAGGTAAATGTCTTTCCAAATCAATTCAAAGTATGCAATAATGATGATGATTCAAATGAGGGTATGATGCATTGCTTAAAATCTCATAGCATTTCTCAACTTCAACATTTTCTTTATAAAATAGCCATGTGCCTTCAACACACAATAACAATTTCCTATTATGCACAATTCTAATCAATTTAGCCTCTTCAAGGCCATATGTGATGTTTTTAAACATAAATCTCCCATAGTATAATTGTCACAATCCATAGTGCACAATGATTTACCACTCCTCAACTATACACATTCAATTATAATACAATATTATTATTTTTTTCATGGCTCATATATCAAGAAGATTTGTTATTTAATAAAAACACATAATAAAATTTACACGTCTTTATTCATCCTTTTGACACAAGACAATGAAAGAACTTCATAAGCATTATTCTCATTTTTCCAAAATCTTCAAATTTCTAGGGTTCTTTGTACAAATTGCTTTTCCATTTCTTGATGAAAACCCTAATCAAAACATCTTTCTTAGATTTAACAAGATGGAACCCTCTAAGATTTGCCCAAGATTTTTAAAAGTTTAAAGAGAAACCCACTTTTGAAGAAAATATCTACATTTTGAAATCACAAAGTTAAAATCATCAAAACTAAATGGTAATTCCTAAATCATCAACAAACTAGCAAAACTTGTATATATAACTCAAGAATATCCCTACCTCGAGCTTAGAAGAGAAGATGAGCAAAACAATGTTGAAACTCCAAAGATGTCGAAACCAACTTCTACTTGGGTCAAAACGAAGCTCTTGACAAGATTTACACTTAATCTCAAAGGAGCAAGGCAAGGAGATGCTTCCAAGTGAGTAGATCTAAAGATCTTTGAGCAAAAAGTGATTTTGGAAAGGATGGAAGAGTCTCACGGCTTGGAGAAAGAAAAAGAGGAGAAAAGGTAAAGAAGAGGTTAAGTGAGGGACCTATTTATAGTGCTAGGTCAAAATAAAATAGAGTGTCAAAGTCAACCCAAAAGACCAAGTCAAAATTCCTAAAAAGTAGGCCCAAAACGGACTGAAATCTGGAAAAAAAAAAAAAAAGTCTGCAAGGGTTGACCCTTTCAACATAGGGGTCGACCCTATGAAGAAACTTATGTTTAACAGCATGCAAGAGGGTCAACCCTCTCCCAGACTAGTGTCTATCCTATTTTCCAACAACCAACAAACAGACATAAGAGGGTCGACCCTCTCTAGTCTGGTGTCTACCCTATTTTCCAGCAACACTTCCAAAAACTTCACCAATAGGTAAGGGTCGACCCTTAGGAAGGCTGGTGTCGACCCTAGCATAGATTTTCTAAGTCTCCAAGGAACTTTTGACAAGAATAAGTACGAACAACCAAATCCAACAAGTTTAAATCGGATTATACTCCTTCAACACCATCCCATGACAACACCAATGATTTCCAAAATAAAATAAAGGATTCAAATACACTTCCTCAAAGCTTTGAAGGACACAAGTGCTATAGCAATCCAACTGGATCGGCTTAACGGGTGAGCCTCCAGGCCATGCCGACCCCTCACACAATGGCCTAATTTAAGAATTACAAACACATCCCTTGAGATTTACTTAAATTATAAATTACTCTTTGTAGTTCTAAAAATTACATTATGCCCCTACGGTTTCTAATTTCATAACAAATAAGTCCTTTTATTAATAAATCATCAAGTTAATTAACAGTTTTTAATAATGATAAAATTTTATTTTAATTAATAATTCATATAATTTTATTATTGTATAGGCGAATAGTTAGAAATTTTATTTTTTCAATTAATTCTGTTAAATAAAAAATTCTGACAGGAAAGTATTTATAATTTTTCAAACCACATGAGGCAATTTGTATTTTAAATAAATCTCAAGGGGTGTATTTATAATTTACCCTTTAAGTGAAAAGCTGACTAAACCCATGATAGGTTTCGCTTATAAAAACTCTCTCCTTTTAAAAAATTGTATAAAAATAAAAATAAAAATAAACAAGAAGATAAAAGAAGAAAAGAAAAAGAGAGAGAATAGGAAAAAATTGATCTGAGTGTGGGATAGAAAAAGGGACCCCCATTCTCAAAACGAGTAAGATGAAAAATAGAGGTGTCATTTGGAATGAAGGTTGTATTGATTTTTTTTTGGCTAAATTAATTATTAAAAAATAAAATATATTAAAAATTTAATAAAATAAAATTTACATTCAAATCATAATTATTTTATTATTTCTCTTATAAAAGTAAAAAAAAAATTAACCCAAACAAATTTTCTAACCAAGACTAAAATAACTAAAAAGTTAAAAATCCAATCTAACTTCCCAAACTAAACTAGAATGTCAAAGTGAATTCTTACTCAGCATTTGGGAACCATTTCAATTTCAACAACCTCTTACTCTTCAATAATTTCACTTATCTAAACGAGTAATATTCAGTTTATTTGATTTAGTATTTAAGATTTATTTTTCAAAATATTATATATATATTTTTATTTTTCATATTTATTTGTTTTCATTTAATTTTTTTAATATTCTTAGCAATTTTTTCTTTTTTAATTTTTAGATACACCTAACATAAATACACTTAAAAAGTATAATATTTGTGAAAAAAAACCTTTAGAAAATTCACTAAATAGTAAACATACAAAAAAAAAACGAGAATTCAATATATTTTTCATATTTTTGTGTATTTATTGATTTAAAATATTTTTTTATAAATATTTTACTTTAAGTAAGATGCATATTAAAAAGTAAAAAAATTGCTTAAAATTTTAAAAATATTCACTAAAAATAAAAATAAAAACAAAAACAAAAACCTTAATTTTCATAAAATTGAATCTAAAAAATTGAAACCAAATACAGTGATTATGTTTCATGAAATAAATATAAAAAATTTTATGAACATTCTTCATTCTTGAATTAATTTGTAGTGTTTATTGTATGTTATGTAATCATATACACATTTGTTTTTTACTTTGGACTCTCATTTGTTTTTTCTGTTTCATATTGCACTTGTGAAACTATATTCATAACCACATGAGTCCGAAATGTAGGGCTATCGTACCCAAGAAGGAGTGTGAAAAACCAGCTACACTACCCTGTTGATGTGGCCTTTGAAACTGCTAACCCTTATGCCTTTGATCGTAGGGTCGGTATTTGTTCCCATCACGCTACTAGAAATGACTGCCTCTTGAAGTCTCTCCAACCCTAGCCTTCCCATCCTTAAACTGTTTCTCCTTTTCCTTATACTTTGGTGCCCAGTTAAGAACTTTGTCAAACGGTTTAGCTTTAAAAAGAATAAGGGACTTAGACAAGTAATGATTTGATCCCTTAATAAACTTCTTATTCCTCTTCTCCTGCGTGTCAACTAAGTAAGAGGTATAACGAGACAGCTCATTAAATTGGTGACATGCTCGATCACTGTTCTACTTTCTTGAGTCAAGTTCAAAAATTCATCACTCAGTTGAGACCAAATAGCAGTAGGAACAAACTTCTAGACAAAATGGGTGTTGAAATTTGCCCAAGTCAAAGTCGTCAAGTCTAGACCCTCCTTACACGAGTTCCACCAAAATAGGGTTGCTCCCTCAAGCTAATGTGTAGCCAACTCTTGTTTTTGGATCTCGGTGAGTTACATACGACCAAACACTATCTTACATTTTTGGACCCAAGCATCAGCTACAGTGGGTCCTCTATCTCCAGAGAATTTCTAACCCCCCAATGAACCAAAGTCTTTGTTTCTCTTCACAAAGGGATGATTATTGTTCTGCACAACCTAAAGTAACTGGGCCATCATCTTCCCTACATTAACCTACACAATATTGGTTGCCCTTGTAGCATTCGTCACCGCCGCTGCCGCCGCATTATCAGTTGTTTCTTCCCCAATGCCACTGGGCTCATCATTTTTCAAATTATACCTTCCAGCCATCACTTTTAAGTTAAACACACAAAAAAATTAATTCATAAATACTTAGATAAATTCAACCACCAAACTAAACCAGCTAACCCATGTTTCCATAATTCGAGGATCACCTAAACTCTCACAAGTCTAGGGTAACCTAGAGCTCTGATACCAAACTATCATGTCCCAAAATTTAGACAATTAAATATTAAATTAGGACTAAATCCCAATCAATATTTCATCATCCAAATCCTAAGGGTGAAACAAAATCTAAATGTTTTCGTCTAAACAAAATCTAAACAAAATCCAAATCCTAAGGATTAAATTTGGTTGTAAATTTCAGTGCTAAAAAAAAAACCAGGGATAATTTTTTTTTTTTTTTAACAAAATGTCAACCAAACCATCCATCATAAATTTATAACCATCAAATACCTCCAACATTAAAGTAGCAACAAATAATCAAAACAACTTAAAAAGTATAAAGTTAGAAAACAACCCACAATGCCAAATTATCAAAATACTAAGGTCATAAAAATAAATAAATAAACTAATATCAACTCTAAACTCCAGAAAATAAAAGAATTCTGAGAGACATATTCTACAACTGTAGTTATTTCCCATCACCACCGTAGTCCCAACTAATCCTGCAAAGAAAGCTCGGCTGTGCTCAAACAAAACGCACCCGAGATGCCAAGAGACAAAATAAGTCAGTATATAAGTATACTGGTATGTGTACAAGATTTGACACTCACGTGCCCACCAGACACAAACAAAAGTACATTTAATTCTTGTTACGGGACAAAGCATGTAGTTCCACCTACACCGAGACGAAGGGGTAGTTTTTCGAGATACGGCGGCATTTAGTTTCTTGCCCACAACTAAATATAAATTGAGTATAAAAAAATAAAAAATAAAAAAATATATGGTGGGTCAGCCCTGTATAAAAAGTTAGTAAGTCCTACCATTTTGCAAAAAAAAAAGTTAGTATAATTTAATGATAAGTAAATTACTTAAGCAGTATAAAAATGCACCACTTCATGCTTAAATCACTCAAATTGACCAAAACTCAAAGAATAAAAGTTGTACATAATCAAATTTCCTAAAAGGCCTTGCGAAAGTATTTAGTAGAAACTGAATAGGTTGAGACAAAAACTTGATAGAAGAACTTAGACGGAATTTGAACGAAAAACCTGAATTTGAAAATGAAAAGACATTGTCCTAAGATGATTTGTTTTGGAAAAGTTCAAAACACAAAAAGTGTTCAGAATAATGTTTTACTTCAGTTTACGCAAGATCAATGAAAATGAGTTTGTTTCGTGGGTTAAAACAGCATCTAAAGTTTGTATTGCTAAAATGAATAAAAACTATTGTAAGCAAGATTATCCGATTACAAGTTCTAATTGATCTTTTTAGTAAAAAGATAAAATTCAAAAATTGTTTAGAATTACGTATACATATCTCTGTCCAAATTTCGTAATTTATCGAGGTTGTTTACTATTTTTTCAAGATATACAAATCAATACAATTCAAACTATACCAATAAACTCATATTTAATTCTTTATATCTTAACTCCACCACTTTGAACCTTCACTTCCGGCTTATACATATATCCCATATGCCTTTCGTATACCTAACACTGCTCCGAAGCCAAACTTTCCCGGGGATATCGTCTCGCGTTTGACCCACACCCCTCGGACGATTAGCATATACGTATGCACGTAAATCAAAGCACTCGTCTACTCCTGAGAGCAAGGCAACAATATATATACACAACCCCTCATCTACTTATGAGAACAAACATGACAATGCCAAGCCTAAGGCATTCAAATAAATCTCATAATCCTCACTTTTTTTTGGTACAATTTTTCTCACCAGCACTCAAATAAAACAACAATTCATGGAGTCATGGTAGAGTATTCAAAATTTATCTATGTGTTCTTAGTTTATTTTAATTTTATATATCCATGAGTGTGATTACAACCATAAAATAATATATATATATAAACCCTAAACCTTCCATACACAACTAACCAAAATAGTTGAAATCAATCCATTATCTACATGCAAGTACAATATCAAACCAACATCAAATAAAGAAAAATAAATAAATAAAAACAAAAAAATAAACATAAACCAAGGAAAGTAGGTTTTGCACTCACAATTATTTTTCGAAGATTTAAGAAATACTTGGAGGATTAATGAAACCACCAAAATAAAGCCCTAACTCTTTTTTTTTTTTTTCCCCTCCTATCGTCTTTCTCCTCGTGACTGTTGCTGTTGCTGCTTCAAAACCCTAACCACAAGGTCTCTCTCTCTCTCTCTCTCTCTCTCTCTCTCTCTCTCTCTCTCTCTCTCTCTCTCTCTCTGTTTTTGTTTGTTTTTTTTTTTCTTTTTCCTAGTGACAAAACTATTATAACCTAATTTACTATAAAACCTAATTTCCTATTATCACCCTAACACCTTTGATATCTATAAGATGAATATATATAACACCTTATATATATATATATTATTAATTATATATAATTAAATATCACATTAAATTCTCATGTATCCGCGCAATTAATAAAGCAATAAAAAAAGTAAAGTAATAATAATAATAGATAATGACTTACGGAAAAATTAAGGTCGCTACAGTAGCCATATTTGAAAATTTCATGAAAACAAACACAAAAACATAGAACTTGTTTCAAAGTTTTGGATCAAAACATGGTTATTCTTTAAGAATACAAGAACATCACTTTTTCCTTCTGAAACAAAACTTTAAATCAATGCATGGCTCATGAATCATGTTGGATGATGCAATGTGATCAGATTAACATAAAGAAAAACAAAAGTAGATCAATAATCTAACCTCAAAACACAAATCAAGTGGTTCAAAGTCTAATGATCAAGTTTCCTCCAAGAACTTCTTCTTCTTCTTCCAAGAACTTCTGTCTCTTCAACACGAAGATATGGCAAATGATATGGGTTTCTCAACTACTAACTGACTAATACCCACTACTGGGACATGTGGCATTATCTGGTCAAATCTCCTCAAAAAAGTGTCCGAATGAAAGGACAATAGTAGGTCAAATTGTATACAACAAGTTGGGTCTTGAATGACGGAATTTTTTTTGTCTCCAAAGAGCTAATTTCGTCACTACAGATATTTGCGACGAAACATTTTCATCACCAGTTTCGTCATTGAATGTTTGTCACTAAAAACCACCGTGACGAAAAATAATTTCGTCACCAATGAAATTAGTTCGGTGACAAAGTTTTTTGTTACCAATAAAACAAGATTTTTTCGCCAAAAAATTCTCATTTTCGTCACCAAATAATTATTCAGTACCATATTTATAATTTTAGTTGATAAATAAATTTGTCACAAATGTTGATCATTGATGAGGAAATAATTTCATCACAGTAAGATGTAAAGGTGATGGAAATTTTCGTCTCCAAAAGTCATACATGGGCGACGAAATATATTTCAGCGCAAATATATTTATATACGTGATGAAATATATTTTGTCGCAAATATATATATACACGTGACGAAATATATTTCGTCACCAAACAACAAAATCAATGAAAACTTTCATATATGCGCTACAATAAATTTTGTCACAAAAAATGTTTATTAATGACGAATAATCACTTTGTCATAATAACAAGTACAAATGACGAAATAAATTTGTCACTAAACCTATTCCATATTTTATATTTCAATTTCAATTATTATTTCACAAATATCCCTACTCATATCCCAATAGTCTTTTAATTGTACTAAGAAATCCACTAGTTATTATACATCACTCCACAAAAAAATTTAGTAAACAATTTATATTATAAATCAAAATATATCCATCAAACAACTTTAATAATATAAACCATTAAGTATAACAAAAAAACCATCAAAGCAAATCCCAAAATGAACTAACGTGGAATCCATACAAAAAATCAACACTCAATCTTGATTTGCAACTACAACTAAGTATCAGTTCAGGAAACAAAATTCAACAATTGATCTTTATTTGCAAGTATACTTCCAAACGTCATCAAAAACCAATCTACAAAGAAAATAAACAAAGAAAACATTAATATATTATCAATTACATCTAAACTCATATTAAAATAATTTTATTTTATAAACCAATTTAGTAGAAATGCATCTAACAAATCAAAACTTCAAAGAGTTGAGGTGATCCTTGATGATAAAGCAACACGGATAACATAAGATGCCAAAAGATTGCAAGAATATCATATATCACTATCACTAATGGTAGAATATATATATACATATATATAATAGCTCCAAAATATAACGTCGCATTGAGGTACATGTGATTCACAACAATGGACCGATGACTTCTTCAATAAGGTAAATTTGACCAGTGGAATTCTACACAAGAACCTTGTAAGACTTTTGGGTTGTACCATTGAAGCCCCTCAATGCCTTCTTGTTTATGAATTTGTACCCAACAAAAGCCTTGATCAAATCGTCTTTGGTAAGGAATCATTGTGATTTTTTATTTTTTATTTATAAACATGCTCATGATTTTTTTGACTCTTTGATTTTTAATTTTGGCTGCTTTTGGCTAATATTATTTATATATTTCTTTGTATACATTTTAAAGAACGAGAATCTTACACAAATAAGGTGCAAATAAATTTATCTGAGGCAAAATGACAACAACAAGTCCTGGAAACTAATTTACAAAGATTAGTTCTTTCTTGATAGAGTGGGTCCTAACAGGGACTTGAATTCTGCACCTCCTTTTTGTGGGTGTCAGGATATGCAACTCAAGCTAACCCCAGCTAAAAATAAAGTTTGCTAAATATTCCTCCTTTGCTTCTTGTATAGCCCAATTGAGCACGATAAAGACAATATATGATTGGTTGGCTAACACGAATTGAATGTTTGTGTCAAATAACAAGGACAGCACCACTAAGAGGAAGAAGTTGAAGCCTCAAGAACAAGAGATAGACCAACAAATATGAATGTAAGTTGTGAGAAAGCACATGATCTCAAGAAAAGACTTATTTAGCCAGGACAAAGTGGTTGAAATGTGGCTTCACTAGGTTGAGTATAGGGAAAACCTGCAAATGGATCAATCTATACTAATATATAATGGGAAGCCTCAACTTGGTGTCCACATTTTCTGGAAGTTGTGTCATGGTAGTTTTGTTGACCAAAAAACCATACTATTTGATGACTTTGGTATTTTACCCATAAGTGTAAACATGTAATATACAAAACCTTATAAAGCAGTGAACTTAACAAACCACTTTCCAAAGGCCACGTTCTCATGATAGTTACATTCCTGAGAAGGCCATGTTCTCCTATTTACTGTTTCATTTTTCGCTAGAAAAAGAAGACATTAATTATGGTGGCTTTGTTGAGCCAAGTATTTTCCATTTTCACTGCTTTCAAGTTTCATCTGGCCTTCCAAATTGCACATTGCTATAGCTATAGACGGATTTGAGAGATATAATTTGATATGATTTTTCCAATTCTTAACACACTGAAGAAAACATTCAACCATATAGAAAGTAGGACAAATGAAGAAAGTACAAATGATTCATTATGCACTGGATTTCTGCAATTAAAATGTAAGTATTCCTTTTATCTTTCACCTCACATTTGCACCCAGATTCGGTTTCACAAACTTTGGAGCCAAACATGGAAACTAAAATTTTACATTAACCATACTATTTCCACAACTGAAAAACTGTTACACTTCTCAGATTTTAAATTCAATCAGTATGCATGTACATCATGTGTGCCACCATCTATTAAAAGTCCTTATTATGCTAAACCATCCTAATGATATATACAAAACAGCAGCAATCATAAAGTGATATACAAACTTGACCAACCCACTGCCTGAGACTCAATAAATATTCCTTCATTTCTTCCACTGTGAAAAACTCAATCAAAGACACCCCCATTATTAATCACATCACTAACTTAGAGCAACTCCAACACTGCCTAGTAGAAATACACAAAAAAGTAAACACATAGTCTTGTCTCTACTTTGGTTAGTGTGTATTTTAACTAGGGTCATGCTAAGAAAGAATTTTGATAATGAATCTATTTTCATTAAATACATCTTCAAACTTGTTACATCTTAGTTAATAAGTAGTCAAACTGCTGTACTTTAACTAGTATATACTAACCAACATGAGAAAAATAAAAAGATAAAACAAGCTAGACTTACCGAAAAGGCGATGTACAAGTTCATGGGATACCTCCTCCTCTAAATTGTCCTTTGAAACCTTGCTTCTTAAGAAACTCCATGATGCTTGATGTCATCTCAAAATTCTTGTCAATCGACCCATTCATCTTCCCTATCTCTTTATTTCGTGCTTGAATTTCCTCTTTTTGTGACTGAATTTCTTCCTTTTGCTCTTGTATTTCCATCTCTAGACGCCTCACATAGTCACTGTCAGTCGAAGCACTGGTAGTCCTAACAGAGAAGGAATGCATCAACCCAAGTCCTTTAACATATCCCGACCTTGGCTTGAGCACCTTCACAGATAGCTCCTCCGGAGTAATTGGAACCACACCAGGTTGGGAGCAATGTTCAGCTTGGATCTTTATCATATTATCCTGTCATTTAAAAAAAAATGAATAAAGAGACAATAAAAATTGCAATCATCCTCATACAAAAGGTAAGTATACATACATAATTCTTTTCGCACTCCGGAGAAATCCACTGGTTTGTGACATCATTCAAGTGTGTAGATTTGTAAACACATGGCAACTCTGGCAGTTGGCCCCCATTTGCGATTGTCTGATTTTTTTTGTTCTTCAACTAGTAAGTTAAATAAGAATGATGGTAGTAGAATCATAGAACGGAAAAAAAAATTAAAGAAGACGCACCGCCTCGTGTACCCTAACTAGGAGAGATTTTGACCAACATCTATGCTTCGTCTTCACTTGATTTCTATTGTTAATGTTAGCTATTGATTACTTCTACAAGGAGCAAGTTCCAATAGTAAAATATATTTATTAGGAAGACAAGGTAATTGTCAACAATAAATTAACATAAGAAAAGTTTACCAGCCAATTGCTATCATTCCACTTCTTGTCAATTAAGTTTTTCCATTTCTCGAGGTCACATTTAGGCAGTGGGTGGCTTCTAGCATACTCCTCTCCCTTAGCACTTTTAAGGTTCAGGTATTTTATTCTTAGTTGGTAGGTGTGGGTGCTCAAGCTCCGTCCACACTTTGTTGCCACCGCTTTGCTAATATCCGTGGATTCACCTTGTATGTCAAATTGATCCTAGCAACAACCACAAATATTGTGAGTCATAATTCATTATATTACATGAATTCAATCAATTATGTAAAATTTTTACCGTTAGACGCTGAAACATAGGTGCCGTAACTTCTTCGTTGAATGTTTCCACCTGTGAATGCTAAAGTTTGGCAAGTGTGTTCAGACCTCAACACCAATTTTGGAGACTAATTGAGAGGCATGATCCCCCACTGGCGCACGATACTCCTGTGGTATGGGAACTTTGAGCTTTCCATCTTTCTCAACCATTGCTTGAACCTTAAACCCACGTGTCAAGCCACGAGGGTGTCTACTAGGCACTATTGTAAAGACATTGATTGGTTGGTAATTAATTAAAGCGAAATCATAAATGCAATATAAGCAACTTTTTGTTGTTGTTGTTGAATAAGTCATAAAATAAAATGATAACATATAGAGATATACAAGGGGTATTCCCCCGGCCTTACAATACCAAACAAAAAAAACTAGAGCTATACAAGAGAAACCAAACCAAATAGATAAACTAAGCTAAATAAACTACAAAGAGAATCATCCTAAAATAAACCACACAAAGGAATGTTCATTCGCCACATGAAGAAACAAAGGCTATGAACACTCAATAGACTAGCCAAAACAATACAAAATACAGTTGCACAACCCTCAAGAGAGAAAAATCAAGCAAAAATAGAGATTAAGCTATGTGGATTAAAAGCTCTTCAATCTGACAATAAGAGAAAGTACTCAAAACACACTTGACTTAATGGGTATCTAAATGCCAATGATGGTTCCGAAATGAAATCATAAGTCACAAAACAAGCAATATTGTCTACAGAGGTTCAATTGATGAAGAGAATAATTTGAAGCCAATAGAAATGGTAAAGTAAACTGTGTTCTCTGTTATATCAAAGTCAATGGCACACCCTTATCTAATTTTACTGTAACTACTTCAAAGTCAATTGCTAAAGTAAACTGTGTTCTCTGTGTAAACTGTGTTACTATAATGGCACATCCTTATCTAATGTCACTGTAACTACACCCTTATCTAAAGTAAACAGTGTTCTCTGTGTTCTTTGTTATATCAAAGTCAATTGCTTTCCAGTAACTACTTCAAACCTTGCACTCAAGAGGTTTTAGAAGCAAATCCAAAACAAATTATTTTGTAATGACCACTCAGAACATTTTCCTTTCAACCCACACAAAAGGAAAAGGAACTAGTAAAACGTTGCACATGTTGTGAAAAATACCTTAAAATTAACATTGCATAGAACCTGAAACTTTGAAACAAAATTAATTAATCAGAACATCAAAAGGGAAATATGGTTCAACTCATGGTTGATTAAATGGTGTTCCATGTCATGTTTGTCGTTTCATTGGCTAGAACCTGACCTATCTTCACAAAAGAATGAAACAATACAAGAAAAATAAAGGAAAAGAAAAAACAATATAGTTCTAAAATGACAGCAACCATAGTAAGAGCACTAATTTGCAGACTAGACACATGATAGTTTCTGCAACTTGCTATGATTTATGATGATCGCTTGCCCCTTAAACCGATCTACAAGTGGGCCATAAACATTACAGTTTTTGGGAAAGGTCCAAATATTGGTTAGCCATTAGCTTTAAACTAAGCATTTAGAGATTCATACATGGAACAGAAGGTATAAATTGGGATGATTGTGATTGGAACACATTTGTTGCCACAAATAGCACTACCAGCAGCCACACAAATACAGCTACAACTTTGTTCCCTACTCTCAAGTTGATGATTTTCCTTTCTCAAGTTGTTTTTTCTTTCTCACAGTTATATTTGCTCTTTCATTTTCTTGTTTCTTTACTCTTTCATAACTTTGCAGCTTCTTCGTTCTTCTCATAATCCTGAATTTTCTTGTTTGCACAAAACGGATTGTGGTTTCTTATGTTGCTTCTTTGGACCAAGTTATTGATATATTTACCAAGCCTTTACATGTCTCTTGGTTCCAGATGTTGGTTATTAGTTAGTTACTCTTCTCTTTCTTTAACTGTTATGTGTGTGTGTGTGTGTGTCTAGCTTAGAGCTGAGAAATGAACATCCATTAGAGTTTGTTCTTTTGTTCATCTCAAAGTTCAATTTCAGAAAAAGTTTTCAGTAATAAAGGAATTTTGCACCAAGAAAGTTTTCAGAGAACAGAGTATTCTTTAACTGTTAGGCACTCAAGGTCAGTAAAACTTTTTTACTGAAAACTTTCTCTACAATTTATTAGAGTAAAACTCTATTTTCAGTAAGGCACTCAAGTTTTCTTTAACTGTTAGGCACTCAAGGTCTAAAACATTCATTAGAGTCAGTTCTTTTGCACCATAGAATTATATTAAAACAGAGGATTTCATTTTAATAGTAAAATTCAACATCTTATCGACACTAGATTGGGGGCTGCCTCCCTTGGTGCCTCTATATTGACATCAAGTGGTTTTGAGTGTTAGGTCTCCACATTGTCATGTAAATCCCCATTCGAAACAACAATTGCCTTGTGCGAAGGTTGAGGAGATGACTACGCCAATCATTTTGGTGGCATTGGTAAGCCCTAAAAAACATAATACAAAAACATAAACAATAAATACATAAAAATGGATAAGTAAAGATATGTATATGGAAACTCATCAAGGCCACTGTTGATATTTGTAGTTTGATCCAGTCAACTCCTTTTCTTCCCAAGACTAGTCCTGATAAGCTTATTTGGACTCCTTCTCCTAATGGTTTATTCTCTATAAAATCTGCTTCTCTCCAGATTTCTATTTTAAGGTTGATTCCTCAATTAGTTTCATCCACTAGAACAATAATCTACGAACTACATACACCATGCAACATCCTAAATGTGTTGAGTCAATTCATCCATAATTAAGGCAAATAGGTAATGATAGAAAGTTATCCCTTGATGCATTGTTACAGAATAGCTAAAAGAATTGGGATACCCACATCTAGGCAAATGTTACCGAACTCACACTAGGAAAAAATATATACAAAAGCATAATGAAATATTAGCCAATAATACAATTCTAAACTCACTTTAGTTGATAATTCTAACCTTCTTGTGCTTATCAATTTTAAATTTTTTGTAGTTAGTTAAGCATTCAATCTTGCCCCATGTTCATGGTTTGTCTCTCAAAACAACAGTTGCAGTGGTACATGTCTTTTCTTCTCCTTTCCCTTTTTTTCTTTTCTTTTCTTTTATTCCCCAGAGTTGCATGTTCAACCTTCTGGATTATTTAATTTTTTGCTGTCCATATACATCTTTTGGCGTCAATGTTTTAACGTTATTACCATAGGATGGTAGGATGTTTTTTTTTTCTTTTATTCCCACGTTATTACCATAGGATGGTAGGATGTCATTGGAGGCTTTATTCCCTTGCAGAGGCTTGAATTATGTCACTGGTCTGCCTCTTGAGAGGAAAGGACTTCAAAACTGTTGAAACTGCAGTACAAATTATGAACACCATTCTATTATAAAACAAAACTGATAAATAACAGTTATCTTTAGATCACAAAACTTTTCCCGCCTGTCGTCCATGAAATCACTTGCCCTATCACAAGAAATTGGTCAACATGAGACAAGTTATCTCAAATATTTATAAGGCAACAACTTCTGAACAATAGACATATATAAAGGACTTCCCCTAAGGATTTTCTTCTTTGATGTTTACACACAGGTTATATCAGAAAAAAGACCATGAACAGTTTGATTTTCTTAATATCTTTTACCAGGATGTTGATCATTATGGATGGGGAATGCATTATAGTCCCTGTAGCTGGCTATTCCTTTTGATTGGTCACAAGAGTTGCAATCAATCCAGCTGCTCTGTCAACTTCTACGGATGGTGTAAAGAGGGCAGAGCTTCTTAAGATCAGTTTTTCCTTGCAAATGGTACTAATGCTACAAAATTGATTCATCTATATTTCAAATTTAATTTTTCATTACATGCCAGCTTTTTTATCATTCTTGCTAAGAAGATTTAGATGTTGATCTCAAAATTGCTTATACTTTCATAAATATTGAATTGTTAGAAGTGTTGTAGATTGTAAATATGACTTATCAATAATTATGGAAGAACATTGATCTAGGGTTCAAGTCTTTGCGAAATCTGTATTTTTCATTATTTGAAACATGGAAAAACAATGCAACATGTAGTACCACATTTTTCCCTAACTGGTTGCTTTTGCAGGTTTCTATCTATGCTGGTGCCTTGTTAGGGAATTTGTTGTTGAGGGCCTAGTGATGTGAGGTTACTTTTTTGGATTGGTTCTATATTCCTAGTTTGAACACTGAAGTTGATGTTATGGAGGTTGTATATAGGATGTATATTTTCTAGTTTTATTTTATGACTTATTCAGCAAAAAAAGCATATGGAAATATAAAGATGGTATTAACAAAGCATCATTAACGAATATATAGCTATAAGACATGATAACAAAAATGAATGGCCATACATATAGTACCTTATCGTCAACACTTTCAAAGGACTCAACATCATCAGTGTCATCTTCATGATCTGACGGTATGTAATCATCATCATCTACCTCAACCCTAATGTTCTTTCCCTTCTGATTAAAACGATTAGGCTGAGTAGAACCCATCAAAGAAGCTGCTAAACGCTTCAATTGTAGAGCATCCATTTTCTTTTTATTCTTCTTGATTGTCTTATATCTTTCCATTTCGTACTATGCTCGCTTCTGTTTCGCTAGAAAACCTGGTTTGATCCATTGTTTCTCCCCTTTGGCCATTTTGGTAACTAAAAAGCATAAATTGATATAAAACATAAAATATAAAGCGGAATATTTACTTGAAGAGACACAACAAAATATAGCATAACTATGTAATGCATTAAAAACATATGTCCATATAGAAACCTAAAAAAAAACAAAAACTAAATATCATAATCCATATCAGGTTCCATATCAGGATCTATATCATCATCAAGTATGCCAAGTTCTTCATCTTCTTCGTCATCTCTACCATCTCTCTTTGTTTTATTTGGAATAACCTCAGCTTCAATGTCATCCCTATGAAATCGAATAATATCTTCAATGTTGATCGGGACAACTGAGTTAATGTTTTCTTGTTGGAATGCATTATTAAATTTTGGTTGATCTGGTGGTTCTCCATCACCAACCTCTAGTACATCAAACACACCCCTATGTTGGACCTGTTGCACAACTTGCCAAGGTTGCCCCCATTTGGTGTCATTCAGGTAAAACACTAGTTTAGCTTGAGTAGGCAAGATAAAAGGGTCAGATTGATACCATCGACTTGTGACATCGATACTTGTGCAATATGAGTCAGCTCATACTGTTCTACTTCTATTAGTGTTACCGGTGTTGTACCATTCACATTGAAAGAAAACAACTTTATTTTTAAACATGTACTCAAATTCCCAAATATTGCACAAGTGACCATAGAATTCGTGGATCTCTCCCTTGTAGTCCCCTTTGGTAAGCACACCACTATTTTGACTCTTACGACGATTGTCTAATTCCTTCGTATGGAATCTTACACCATTGATTATACAACCCGAGTACTCTTTCACTAGCAAATTAGGACCATTCGCTAATGACCACAATTGTTCAGTTGCTTCTGGTGCCTCATCAACTCTCAATCTATTTATCTACATCCACATGCAATGTGCAATGCTTGAATTATGTTAGTAATGTTTGTATTTTAAACAAGCCTAATAGTGTTTGGGCAATTGTGAATATTAAAAATGACTTACATATTCTTTGAACCACTTCGAAAATTCATTCTGTTGTATCTAAGTTATATCTTGTCTAGTGGAAATTTGTAACAAATTCTTGTGTTCCCTACTCAAATAGTTTTGGTTAATGAGTGAAATACTACTATTATTAATGACTAATAACATGAAAAATGTTAAAATATATATAATTATAAGAAACACGTACTGAAGATACTTCTCTATCTAAGGGCTATTGTATAATAAGAACCAATGAGCAATATCACGAAGTTCCTGTGATATCTTAACATGCTTTATGATTTGGCCGATAAAACGAGCAGTTTCGGTGAATATTGTCAAACCTTGATGCCGGACTCCATAATCTTCATTTCGTGCATCTTGATTATGCACGGTTTCAATCCCTTAAAGATACATTGAGCAAAAAGTAATGCACTCCTTGACAATGAAAGCGTCTGCAATAAAATCTTCTGATCAAGCTCGGTTGTTGACAAACTTTTTTAAAGCTTCGAGAAACCTTGAAGAGATAACCAATTAGGATATTGGTTAGGCACACAACATAATCTACACCTTTCATTTGAAACTACAATTTTAGAAATTACCTTTTAATCGGGGTACATCCACCGATATTGCACAGGTCCTTCGAGAATAGTCTTACGTGGCGAGTGAATGGCCAAATGAACCATCACATCGAAGAAGGCTGGAGGAAAGATCTTTTCAAACTTACATAGTATGAGTACTATGCGTTTCTCTAATTTCTCAATTTCACTTCGTTTGAGTGTCCTTGAGTATAGATCTTGGAAAAAGCTACCTAACTCAAAAAGTGCTGTACTGATCTCTTTATCTACGTAACCACGCATCCCAATAGGAAGAATCCATTGTATAAGTACATGGCAGTCGTGGCTTTTCAATACTGTTAATCTATCATTTTTTGCATTCATTGATCTCGAAATGTTTGCCACGTACCCATCTGGATACTTGACTGATTTCAAGAATTCAAAGAAACCCTCTCTCTCTTTAGGGGTCAGTGAGAAGCTGGCTCGAGGTTTGACATATGATCCATCAAGATTTTTTGTCAGCCACAATTCTTTCCTTATATTCATATCTTCTAAATCCATTCGTGCCTTATCTATATCCTTGTTTTTCTCATCAATTCCCAACATAGTTCCAACAACATTTTCACTAAAGTTCTTCTCCACATGCATGACATCAATGTTGTGTCGAAGCCTCATTTTCTTCCAATACGGTAGCTCATACAAGATGCTCACCTTCATCCAATTTGGGTTCTGACGAGGTCTTTTCCTGTTGCTTGGATGTTTTCCATATATGACACTCGTCACGCTGCCCAATTGTTCTTCAATCTTTTCTATCGGTATCACCAAATTCATGCTTGCCATTATATGCTCTACTCTTTCACTTTTCTGGGTGGTCATCAGGCAAGTAGCATCGATGGTTACTGTACGCAGTCTTACTTCTTAAAGATTCAAAATATGGTTCATCATTGCAAGTGTAACAAGAGTAATGACCCTTTGTTCTCCATCCAGACATGTCACCGAATGCGGGCCAATCATGTATTGTCCACAACAAAGCTGCACGCATGCAGAAAGTCTCACTAGTAGAGGCATCATAGGTTAATGTGCCATTTTTCCATAATTCATTCAATTCATCCACTAAAGGTCTCATGTAGACATCACTATCAATTCCTAGTTGTGATTCACTAGGAATAAGTAATGACAGCATGAAAAATGGGTCCTTCATAGCCAACCACGGTGGCAAGTTGTACGGAATGAGTACGACAGGCCACAAACTATATGAGTTATTCATATTTCCGAAAGGGTTGAACCCATCAGTAGCCGACCCTAGCCTCACATTTTGAGGCTCCAAGGCAAATTCAGGATGTTGTGAATCGAATTCCTTCCACTCATCACTATCTGCAGGATGCCTCAATACACCGTCATCTAGACATTTTTCATTGAACCATTTCATATCCTCGGCTCTCTTTCTCGACATGTACAACCTTTTCAATCTCGGTGTTAACGGGAAGTATCGAAGGACCTTATGAGAGATCTTCTTACCTATACCATGATTTGTCTTGTATCTAGCAGCATTACAATTTGGACATTTATCCAATGTTGCATTCGCCTTCCAAAAGAGCGCACAGTCATTTACACAAGCATCAATGAGCTCGTATGACAAACCCAATTCACGTAGTATTTTTTTAGCTTCATAAGTTGACTTTGGAACCAAATTATCCTTCGGTAAAAGTTTAGTTAAAAACTCTAGCATCATGTCAACTGACTTATTACTCCAATGGTTTGTTACCTTCATATTAAGTATCTCGATGACAAACTGTAACAAAGTGTAATTTGTGCAACCTGGGTACACCTCATGTTTGTCATCATTCAACAATTTATCAAAAGTGCGAACCTCCTCCTTCTGGGTTATATTAGTTGATTCCCCTCTTATTCGATCTTCCACTAAGGCATCAATACCTCCCAAAACCTCATTGCCCTCAACAAGTATATCATGATGATGAGCCTTATTTGATTCACGGGGTTCCCCATGCACGTGCCAGATAGTGTAAGTTAAAATAATCCCATGTTGCAGCAAATAAATTTGAACAATTTGAAATTTTTGATGAACAACATTCACACACTTTCGACAAGGGCACAAAATTTTACCATCTCGATCGATAACCGCCATTGCAAAACGAAGAAATGATATTACCCCATCATAATATGCCTGACTTATCCTTCCATCAACTGTGCTACCTAGTGCAATCCAACTCTTGTCCATGTTTGACTATGCCGAGTCAATTAAAGGTAGATGAATATGACAAATTTTAGATATAAAAATACTAGCGTATGCCCGTGCCTGAAGGTACGGTGTAAATAATGTTAGGATTATAATATAAAGACTATACTTTGAGTATGAATAACTGGCAAGAAAAAAATAGAAGTAAAAGAACATATACCACCAACTGGTATGTTTTGGATTAGCAGAAAGTGAATGGAAAGATCACACTAAACAAAAGGTATTACATGCCGTGCATTCAATATCATCTTAGCCTAAATCACACTAATAGTCCCCAGTAATGGAAAGATCATAAAAAGAAAAAGAAAAAGAAAATAAAAACCACCACCACCACCACCAAGTAACACACTGTATATGCAGACACAAAATGTAGGACCTGTTATTTCCACCTCAGAATAGAAAGAAAACTGGCTGTTCTCAATTGAGGTGCCTTTGGAAGGCATATATAGATAGATTTGCAGCTGTTCGAGGTTTACTTGCTTGCAAATGCAAGTATGATGATAAATTGATAATTATTGATCCATTCACATAGGGTCTGTCCAATTTGAAAATTGCAGAACAACTCTGCCTTGGATTTGAGAGTGTTAATAATGGTGGAGTTATATTCGTAAATTATTGAAAATACATCTCGAAATAAGTTTAGAAGAACTTGCTGACTTCTAAAGGCAATAAGGCTAAAACTATGTATACATGAATGGTTGTAAAACTAAGATTGAAGGGCCCAAACAACTATTATGAGTCTTTTATCTGCCGTTGTTTCAAGATAGTAGCTCTTATACCATAAACAATTTGACAACCTAACATTTTTCAAGTGTTTGCTTGGTTTTTCTAGGAAATAGATGAGCTATGTGATGAATGGGTTCCGAAATCTCTTATACCACCAATTACAGAAGAGATGCAATATGAGCCTCCAGTATTGGAAAGGTAAAATTAGTTTTGGTTTGTCTTTATTTTATTATTTCCTTAACCTCTGAATTCTCTTGAAATGTTCTCAAAGTTATGTAAATGTGTTTCTTGCTTGGTACTACACTTATTTCTTTTTCATGCACTATCCAACCCTTTCATAATTTTATTTTGAAAAAATTATTATATGTTGCCTTTTCCTTTTTCTTTCTTCTTTTCCTTTTTTAAGTTTTTCCCCAGTTAGGTTGGTTAGCCACTGTCATGTAGGTGTTCATTATTTTGAATATGGGTAAAATCTTCTTTTTTAATCGCCATGTATACTTTAAGATCCAATAAATATTGAAATTCTTAAACATGAATCAAAGAGATTTGTGACTATAGCAAAGACATTCTTTCTTACTGGTTTGAACAGACACAGCCACAAAGAACATCAATTTAAACCTCAAAGACACAGGATTTGAGAGAGAACTATAGCAAAGACATTCTTTTTCACTGGTTTGAACAGACATAGCCACAAAGAACATCAATTTAAACCTCAGAGACACAGGGTTTGAGAGAGAGGGAGAGAGGTACCGGAGGGGGTTCGAAGCAAAGACGACGACGGTGGCTGTGGTGGTGGTGATATCCAGAGAATACCTAATTAACAAATCAATTTAAGGTTTAGAAAAACAAAAATCAAATCAAAATGAATACTCTGTTATATGATGGTGGAGGAGGAAGAAATCAAACATGATAAAATGAAGTACATAGTCACCACATTTAATCAGAAAGCAAACTGCTTAGAATGAAGGTCTAAAGTAGAGGATTTCATCATAATGCCTCAAGGTTATCACAAAATACAACACATATCGTCTACTCTGGTGTTTGTCACATAGAAAAAGGGGAAGAAAGATCAAAATAATTGCAAAAATAATTCACAAGGTTATCACAAAATGACCTAGGCTATATATCATGTAAAAGACACCAAACTTCCCACACTGATAGACCTGTAATTTACACCAGCTAATGTATGTTGCATGCATAAGCATGCAATGTTTTTAAAGTAAAATACAACCCAGACCGTCTACTCTGGTGTAACAAGTGTTTGTCTGCAAATATGCTTCACTATAACTTCAAATGGTGGCTTCATATATGAAGTTTTTGTCTATGTTACATGACATTTGGCTACATCAAGAAATTCAAATGGAGGCTGTTTACTGTGAGCACATACAATGCAACATAGGATCAACTCATATGGTACTATAAATGATTTTTAAGCCCTTATGCAACCATTTAATACAGAACTCTAGATTATTATCAGCTATCAAGTTCATAGAAACCATGCAGATGCACTACTAACTCTAAATAGCTCTACCATATTTATCTTAAATCATTTAGGTCAGTGAAAAAATGAATATTGGTCATGTTTCAAATATTCATATAATTTGAAATGTTAAAAAACATTTTCTTGCTGCAATCCACAAAACTCCTGCGTGGCACATGTGAAGATGAGAAAATTCATTCTTTTTTAAGGAAAATTTGGAGCAATAGAGTTAGCACAAATAAATGGGCATCAAAACGTCTATTTCTCTAACCCCAGTAAAAAACAATGGTCACCACCACAGACATCAATCTCAGATATTAAACAAACATTCAAATATAGAGAGGAGTTGAACCCTAATTTTATTAAAAATACAGACAAACAATCCAAATCATATAAAATATTCACATTTAGTCAAGGGCTTTTACTAAATTCAAACTGTTAATTATATAATCAATAGGACATTCATTCTCAAGTTTATAGCAGAAACAAGAAAAACACATAGAGGATGGCTAAATTTACAATTTACACATTCACAATTTATTGAAGAGAAACCTTGCTAGAAAGAATAAAATACAGCATTAATTCTGAAAATTAATTTCAAAAATTAGGGAAAACAGAGATAGAAAAATAGAGAAATTGAGTGAGAGAGAAAGAGAGGGAGAGAGAGAGAGAGAAAGAGAACCCATACTTGATGGAAGAGAACACATAGCAGTAAAGCAGATACGACGCCTGTGGCGACATTGAAGAAGGAGAACATGGACGTTGGCAGCGGTGCTGGAGAAGAACACACTGAAGGGGCACCGGAGAAGAACACACAGCACTTGTGTTTTGAGAGGGAGAGTGAGAAGGGGAGAGATAGAGATTGATAGGAAAACTGATTCGTCAATAAACAAAACACACAACACTTGTGTTTTGTTTTGAGAGGGAGAGACAGATACAGATACAAACTGATACGAAGACTGATCCAAAAAAAAAAAAAAAAGGGAGGGAAAAATAATAGACTATCTTTTTCATTACCGCTTAATATGTCAAAATTCTTCTTTCAAAATTAGTGACAAAAAAATTTTCTCACTAAAAGTTCTAAAAATATTAAAAATTATTAGTGATGAAAATATATTTCTCACCAAATGGTCTTAAAATATTTAAAATCAAGTTTTTCAAAAAAAAAAAAAAGATTATTGGTGACACAAATATATTCCTCATTAATAATTTTTTAATTGTTGAAAAAAAAAAAAATTCTCACCAAAAGTTTCAAAATTTTGGCACCATCAAAACAAATTAGTGGGAAAAATTTAGGTGACGAAACTTATTTTTTTTCTCACCTAAAAGTAAGTATTTATTGACGAAAATAAATTTCGTCACCTATTATTTTTATTTTTTTATTATACGTGACAAAATTTATAATTCCTCATGAATTATTCTTATTTAGTGACGAAATTTGTTTTTTTCACTAATTTTCGTCACCATACCAAAACAGAGAATAAGAGAAAGAGACATTAGAAAAAGAGCAAAGAGAAATCACGTACCAAATCACCGAGCGAAGAAGATGTGGCGGTTATCGGCAAGGCTACTAGTGGCGGCGACGATCGGCAAGGCTAATAGAGGCGATGATGGAGATCAGCGTGGTGGAGGAGCAAGAGTTAAGACAAATTAATACCCTATTGAGAGAGAGAGAGAGAGAGAGAGAGAGAGAGAGAGAGAGAGAGAGAGAGATGATAAACAGAAAAAGAGTAAAAAAAAATTAATACCTTATTTTTTTTTTATTGCCGCTCAATATATCAAAAATTTCCTACCAAATTTTTTCTCACCAAAGGTTCCAAAATTTTGGCGCCACCCAAAAAAAATAGCGGGAAAATTTTTGGTGACGAAACTTAATTTTTCCTCACTTAAAATGAAATATTTATTGACAAAAATAAATTTTGTCACCTATCATTTTCATTTTTTTATTATATGTGACAAAATTTATAAATTCGTCACAAATTATTTTTATTTAGTATCGAATTTTATTTTCTTCACTAGTTTTCGTCACTATAGGTTACTTTTGTTGTAGTTCAGGTGGCATGGATACTCTAGCAAGGAAGGGATCTTGGATCAAAAAGTAGGATTCAGACAAGTGAAGGTTAGATGAAGTCTTCCTGATCTCGGCTAGGAGAGGTAAAACTTGGCCTAGGTGTGACACACCTCGGCCTTGGGATGCACAAGTCATGGAATAAAGGTTGCTAGGTGTTGGCTAAGATGCACAACTCGGCAAAAAGGTTCAAGGATCAAAGATCTTAGATTCCTAGGTGATGTATACCTTGGCCTAGGTGCGAGGGTGGAGATGGAGGTCAGCCGAGATGGTTCCAAGATGGCCCTAGGTGTTGTCGATCAATGGCCTAGGTGTAAGGGGTTCAAATGTGTGAGGTAGCAAAGGTAGCTAACGTAGGTTCAGCACACAAGCATGGAACAAAACAGGGATCTTATACTTAGAAAAAATACAATAGCATCAAAACAAGACAGGATCCCACACTTAGACAAAAATCGGAGTTTACAAAATGTAACCTTAACAAACCAAAAACATGTAAATTCTCATGAATATGACTAAGACAAAAAATGAGGGTTGTTATAATAGTTTTCTCAAATCTCATTGTTATCTAATATAACACATAACAAAGCTAAATAACATACAAATCATTAAGATAATTTCTACCTCAAAGCAAA
This sequence comes from Camellia lanceoleosa, assembly GCA_025200525.1. Taxonomy (NCBI): domain Eukaryota; kingdom Viridiplantae; phylum Streptophyta; class Magnoliopsida; order Ericales; family Theaceae; genus Camellia; species Camellia lanceoleosa. The sequence goes on from CM045772.1 coordinate 64,462,874, forward strand.
GAGGAAGAATGGAGAAAATCACCAAAAGTCGAAGTGGTGAAACGGGGGTTTGCTTCGATTAGAGCGAAGTCCTTAACAAGCTGTACACTTTAACTCAAAGAAGCAAGATGGGGAGATGACCAGGTGGTTATATTTGACGATCTAGTGTGAAAAGCTAGAGTTCAGAGAGAAATGGTGGTGTCGTACAAAATAAGGAGAGAAATGAGAGAGAAAATAGAAAGAAAAGTGAGAAAAAAGAAAGAATTGAAGGTCTATTTATAGTGCTATAATAATAGAATATTAGCCTCAAAGCCAACTAAAAGAATAAGCTAAAAACCCCAAAAAGTAGGGCCCAACCCGTGGTGAAATTTCAGAATTTTACTGTCAAATGTCAACACCAATAGAAGGGGTGTTGACACCTAGAATTTGTGATGAAGCACTTGAGTTTGCACCAATAGAAGGGGTGTTGACACTAGAAGCCCCCAAGTGTCGACACCAGAAACTAGTAGCACACCAAAGAACAAGCAGGTCGTGCGATTTCAACACCCAGAAAGAGTGGTGTCGACACTAGAAAATAGAAACAAAAAGGAGAAAAGAGAAAGAGGTAGGTGTTGATCCTAGGAGCCTAGTGTCAACACTAAGAACAAAATTCAAGGTTCCCAAGGCACTTTCTAACAAACTAACAGCGAAAGAACAATTAGCAAGTTTAGATCGAATTTCACTCCTCTAATATAATGATATACCAACCCAAAAAATCCCAAAAAAAGGAAAGTAATAGAATTGAATACATTTTCCAATGACATTAAAGAACACAAGTATTACAGAAGGACTTGCGGCAGGAAAGCTTATGAAGATGTCTTTAGTGAAATAAGATTTGGATGTGAGGGGCTTACGGCCGAATCTCCCTTTTTAAAATGAAAAAAAATGTAGAAAAATTTACTGGTAATTAATAGAAACTTTTGTTTGTAATAAATAAATTCAATGTAATTTAAAGGTAAAGAGTTTAAGGATAAATTACAAATATACTATTTGAGATTTACTTAAAGTACTAATTTTTTCATATGGTTCTGAAAATTAAGTATCGCCTCTTAAAATTTTTAATCGCATAATAAATAATCTCTCTCATTGCTCAACTATTAAGTTAATTAACAATTTCTAATGATGTTAGCAATATATTTCAATTAATAGTTTTAGTAATTTTATTGTTGTATAGGAAGATAACTAGGTATTTTATTTTTTCTATCAATTTTGTTTAATAACAAATTTTGACAAGAGTGTATTTGTAATTTTCAAAACTGAAGGAGTAATTTGCATTATAAACAAACTTTAAGAAGTGTATTTATAATTTATCTAAAATTTAATATAAAACTATACAAATTTTTATTTTTAGATCAATAATTTAACGTACTATATTTTGAATAATTTAAGTCCTAACAAAGTTTCGTAATTTATAATAGAACTAGCAAAAAATTGTTCATATTTAAAGGCATTTCATTATTCAAAAAACAATACTAATCGTTAGACTTATTTAATCTTTATTTTTAATTATCTTAATTATGCCACATGAGAAATTTTTTAAAAAATTAATCAATTATATATATAGATAAATTAATGACAAATTTACATGTCAATTGCTTACAAAAATTAATTATAAATTCATGAAAAAAAATTATAATTTTGAATATCAATGTTTGTAAATTTTTTTAAAATATAGACTAAATTCTAATTTTTCTTAGATTAATCCCTTAATCTCTGTATTAAAAATGCACAACACGAATTGATATTGATAAGCCGGCAATTTTTTCTCATCTGAACAAATTCATATGCTCCCATCGATACACAGAAAGCTGACCATTTTTATTTATTTATTTTTAGATGATAAGGTTGACCCATGTAAAGCAAACTAGTTTGCTAGTGATCTCAAGAAAAATTTTATTATAAACATTTCATATCATATATCTCTTTAGTTATATAATTTTTTTTTTATTTATAATATTATTTTAAGATTTTAATTATAATTTTTTATATTTAATTATGAGGTGTTTTGAGAACTTAACTTTTAGCCACTTTTTTAGGTTTGTAGTAAAAGTTGAAAGTTGACTTTTTTATATATATTTTTCATTTGGGAAGTTAGTTTTTAGCTACTGGTGAAATTACAATTCTATCCTTCATGGATCAAAATGTGCTATATGAGTGAAATAAATATTTTAAATTGAATGAGGGTAGTTTGGTTATTTCATTGTGATTTGACATCATAAACAAATATTAATAAAAAAGTCAAAAATAATTTTTTTATCAACTTTTTAAATTATTTATCTAAAAAAATTAAAAACTTAATTAAAAACTAAAAAGTCACTTTTTTTACAATCTCTCAAAATAAGCATATATATATATTTACAATCTCTCAAAATAAGCATATATATATATTAAAAAATATAAAATATAAAATTATATAGTTTTTTTTTTTTAATCTATAATTATAAAATCGGTACCTAGTCTTTCTCCCAACCCGAATGAATAGGATCGGAACGAAAACAAAACGAAGCAGAGATTCGTTTATCCACAACACACTCTTAATTCTCAACTACTTTCCTTGTTGAACGATGCCTTCAAACTCCGGCCAAAGCTTCTGAATTCCTCTCTCTATATATATATATACGAATATTATTGATCCAATCGACCTGTGTTGTGTTGGAGTATAGTGATGGATCCGAACCCCAAGAGCTTCCCGATTCTCTCATATGTGATGTCAAAACTCCCCAGTATGAGTCCCAGACACGCCGCTGATATGGACTTCGACATCGAGCAACCACGGCCACCGTCCTCGTCCAATGCGTCGACTTCCAAGGAACCATCATTTGACTTGGAGGATCGTATGCCCCAGCTAACCGACCCCAAAATCATCGCTTCCATGCGCTCTGCGGTCTCCGATGTCGCCCAAGCCCGATCTGTCCTCAAAACCCTTGGCGACCGACCGGACCACGAGGCTGTCGACACTGCCAAGGCCAAGCTCTTCGAGATCGAGTCTCAACTCTCGAAACAGCGCGAAGAGATCGTGTTGTCGCCGGAGCTCCGGGACTCGGCCGAGAAGGATAGACAGGTTTACAAGGCGGTGATTTCGTTGGATGAAATGCACGAGGCTTACGAGAAGCTGGTGAAGGATGCGGAGGCTAGGTTGGTGAAGATTTATGAGGCGGCTGTTGCCGGCCGTGATGTGGAGGAGGATGATGGTGATGGTTCAAGGGAGGTGGTGGAGGAGGTGAATGAGGAGGTGGTTGGGATTTTGCAAGAAGCATCATCCGGAAAGGGGATTGAGAGGATTGATCTTTCAGGGCGTCTGTTACGTCTGCTTCCGGAGGCCTTCGGTCGCCTTCGTGGATTAGTTGTGCTTATTCTGTCCTCCAATCAACTTCAGGTTAGCCCTCTAAATGCTCAATTTAATTTATTGGAATGCAATGAAATGGTGATTCATTAAGCTTTCCTATGAAATGGACATTTCTTAAAATAGTGAAAAATGGTAAAACATGATTCGACTTGTAATGCATCATTCCATTCCACTTCACTTTAACTAAACACTACTAATTGTCTCTTACTCTGTTTTATTCTCATATGTTCAACTGTATTATGGTTGTGCTTGTGACTAATTACAAGTGGAGGGTGTTTGTATGACCCTGCCAAGTACTGGGATATTTCTGCATCGCTGGAAGTGTTGGGGGTAATTTGTTTTTCCCTTACTAATATAGTATGAAACAATGATCTTATTGGTTGGTGGTTAAGGGCTTTAGGCATTAGTCATAACGGGTATGAGATGGTAGAAGCAACCCAACAATTCTACAAACCTTTTGAATTCTAACCTTACCAGAATTGTAGGAAAATGGTTGAGACTTCAAATGAATTCTGTATTATTGCTCAAAACTGAAGGGCCATAGTTATTTATAATAAAAGACAAACCTAATGCAATCTAGGAAACAACCAAGTAAGTTTCTTAACTAATGCAAGACCAATAACGAAAGGGTAAAGAGTGATTCTACTTGCACCACAAAACTATCTCCTTAAACCAAACCAAATCAAATCAAGCCTCAAGTCCTATCAAATGTGGTCGGCTACACGAATCCTTCTTCTCTTCCTTCCCCATCACACTACCTCCACCAGCCCACCACCGTAATTCACAACCCAATAACAAACCCATCATCTACCATTCTTTGATATACTGAAAATGCCGAAGAACCCATGCTCAACTTAGCTAAACACATCAAAAGAAAACTATAACGAGGGTCCTACATGTAGTCCTTCGCATCCATTAACTCCATAATCTCATCATTGCCATTACACTCTTTGATCATAAAAATTATAGTCTTCTGGTACATTCACTCTCTCTCTCTATATATATATATATAGGATGTGTTGATTTAAATTATGAAATAGAACCGACTCTATCTATGTATTTGCTTAAAAAAATTTGGGGCTTTTGTTTTGAATTGTTAAAACTCCATGTCTTTGTTCAGTACCTCTGGCTCTCTTTCTCATAAATCTTCCTTCTTACATGATTCGTTCATATTTTTGTTCTTATATGATTTGGGTATTGAACTATACTATGGGAGGATAGGAGACTCGAAGCATCGAGATTGATGTTGACAGAACCAGAGGGTGGTGTAGTCGTGGCGGATTGGCAGTGATGGTGGTGGACCGGTGGAGGTGGTGGTGATGGAGTGGAGATGAATTAGGTGTAAGGAGAAGAGTCAATGTAAAAATTAGGGTAAAATTGGTATTATAAAAATTGTAAAAAACTAAAATAAAAGTTTAATATTTTAGAGTGTAAGGAGATAGTTTTGTGGTATAAGTAGAATTACTCTAAGGGTAAATTACAGAGACCTCTCATGAGGTTTCTGAAATAACATTGACCTCCCTTGTCAGTATTATTGGACAAACGGTGTTAACAAAAAGTTGTGTTTTACAATTTTAATCTTGTGATATTTTCATGGGTAAATTGGATTTGAAAAAAATACAATAAGTCTTACAATTTTGACATATTTACACTAACTTTTCTTTTAGTAAAATTAAATAGATCAAAACTAATCCAAATGATGTGAACACACAAAAATAAACGAGGTAAAGTACACATTTAATGTAAAAGAGACGACAACATAATTTTTTCGTCGATATAACTAACAAATTATTGATGAAAAAGAGGCTAATTGTTATATAAATTAAAATCTCAAAAGAGCACAATTAATTATGTTAAAACTATGGAATTCACTGTATTTTCTCTAAACCTCAAGGGAGGTCAGTGTAATTTACCCTATTTTCATTTTATTCAACTCTTTTTTCATACTCATACCATGAACCTTGCCGCACTAGAGCCTCCCCAACGCCAATCCAATCTCTTTCTCTCTCTGTTTGCCCTATGTTCCTACTCTATTTTAACTCCACTTTCTGCTTCTCCTCTTGTGACTACCATGACAACCTTCCATTAAAACTGTCACGACCCCCACCCACCCCTAAAGGTTAGAGCGGTGACCGGCTAGTAATCATGGATTACCTACGGCCTCAAAGACAAAATTTCAAAATATTTAAATAATATTGGAGCCTGAAGCGGAAGCAAAACAGAAATAATATTGTCCATTGAGTAGTGTATACATGATATGATTGTAAATATTTAAAACATCTCATAATACACTTGTAATATATATACAAACATTCATCTACTATATAACCCAAGATCACATTCATCCCGCCTTGTTTATGTTATAGTTGAACATATCAATGGTGTTGTTTTCTATTTTCTTGTGGTGTTTTGTTTTATTTGTTTGTTTGTTTGTTTTTGTTTGTTTGTTTTTGCTTTGCTTCGCTTTGTATATTTTTAGGTCCGGGGTATGCCTCTTGTATCTGTGTATCTTTTGTCTTTTATTTTATGACTTAATTACCCAAAAAAAGAAATCATAACAAAATGATGCTTAACAAAGCTTGGCCATAAACAAAAGCTAAAGCCTCATCACGGAGGCACATCCTCGTGTGACTAGACAAAAAGGGATGGACTCCAAGACAAACTTTAATGCTGATCTTCCAGATGCTTACCTACATATATATAGGGGAAAGGGGTGAGCTAATACCCAATGAGTGATAATAATGTAAAGTTATTAATGAATGAGTTTCAAATTTTAGAAAACATTCTTATTATATTCAAAACATCATTCAGAAATAAATTGAACATAAGTTTAACAAATTATGTGATTCATCTAATAGCATTAAACAAATCTAAGCTTGGCAGAACGACCTCTGGTCCATCACAGAGCAGAACGATCTCTTGTCCAATGCATGACAGAACGACCTTTGGTCCAACATATAGCTGAATGACCTTTGGTCCAATATATGACAGCTATACAGAACGACCGCTGGTCCAACTTAAAACAGATAAGATAGAACGACTTCAGGTCCAACATATAATTTTCATAGAGAATTCATTAAAGGGTGCCATAATAAATTATCAAAAGGAAAACTCATTCATTCATATTAAAATACAATTTCAGAAAACATATCATATCAGAATATTTCACAAAATAACTTTCCGAAAATATCTTTATAAAGTTATTACTCACTGCGACTTGGTCGGATGCTATCCTTGGCGGTTCAACCTACACATTGCATACAAGCACACAGAAACATAAACATTATTTGCTTGATCAAATCTTACTTCTCTTGTCTTTTCTTCCCAAATAAACCGAATTCTTACTTTGCTTCATTAACCAATTAATTTATGTTGGTTATTAACTTATTACTCCTTCTCAAGGCTTAAATCATGTTTAGGAATGCTCAGAAAAAGTTGAGAAGGAAAATATGAACGTAAAACAATTTTTCAAAATATGTTGAAACAAAGTAGTTCGCTTGAGTGAATCTTTGGTCGCTAGAGTGGTGACCTCGGCTCCTTAGTACTTTGGCCTGCAAAAAAAGATTTTGAATTGCCTCAATGTTCGCTCGAGCTGTGACTTTACCACGCGAGCAGTCTGCAATTTTTCTGGGTTCCGAAAATCATGAAAAATGGTTTCTAAACACAATTTCAAAAATTGAGTCCATGCATGTCTTAACCAAAAACATGTGATCTTTTGGGATTCAAGAACACAATCAATTTCAAACCATTACATTATGACTCCTTTAATTTACTAAAACTTAGAATCAAACTCTGAATACAACGATTTCAAAACTTTTTTCCATTTTTTTCTCACAAAACATGAAATTAAAGCTATAAAGCTTTTAAAAAAAACATTTGCATGTCAAAACTTGCAATTGAAATTGTGTAATCCTTAGAAATCATTTGCATGCATGAAATTAAGATCAAAATCGAACCAATTCTTGATTGTCAAACTCAAATCATAATTTATTTCTTAATTTGTCCAAATTTAGATTTAATTCATTCTCTTCATATCAAACCCAAATTCAAACTCAAACTTTTTAAAACATAAATTAATGTTCCAAAACTTTAAAATTCCATGATGCATGTGAGGATAAACTTCAAATTTATGAAGAATATGAAAAATTAAATTCATATTCATGCAAGACATTCAAAATCAAACCCAAATTGAGTAATTTCCAAATTTAACTTCCATAACTTGAACCTAATTTCATTTCTTCATCTCTTTGCTAATTTCTTTCTAATTATATGAAATTGAACCCAATTATTTCTTGATTTCGGCTTTTAAGTAAATTATCTACAAGATTTAAACTTTAATTTCTTACCTAAAGCTTTGGATTGTTGAATTCTTGAGTTTACTTCTTCCAATTTCTAGCACAATCTTTTCTTTACTCTCTTGGTCTCTCTCTCTCTCTCTCTCTCTCTCTCTCTCTCTCTCTAGAGTTCTTGAACTCAATGCTCCAGCACAAAGAAGCAATACACATACCCCTATACTTGAACCCTCCAGCAAAAATATAAAATGAAGTTGCCTACTCTCTCTCCTACTCTCTCTCCCTCATGTACACACTCATAAACATTAAACTTGAAGGTTTAAGAATTTTCTCAAATTCTCTAGAACTTTCACCAATATTTTAATTAACTTGAGTTTGATTAGATTAATTTGCTAATTTCTCATCAACTTTATTGATCAATGATTAGGCTTAATTAATTATGTTTAGTCTTTAATTAACTTAGTCCTAACTAATCATGATTACCACATAGCTTAATTAATCAAATTAATTTCAATCAGGGCTTAATTAATCAAATCTTAATTTTGCTAATCTGAATCAAATTTTTAATTAAACTCCCAAATGGCTCTAAATATTAAACTAAATTGATTAAGCTCATCAATTTTGATTTCTCAAATCATCTTGGCTTTCAATTTTTGATTCAAAATAAAATCATCTACACATATTACAAATAACTTATGAACTCTAATTAATTAATTATGTCTAGCTCCCTTCAATTAGAATTAACTCTTGATTTCCATTACTAAATTGATTTTGATTAGGCTAATTTAATCTTACTTAATTTCGTTAATTTTGATTATTCCTGATAAAGTACCCAAAATATTCTACACATCAAATTAATGTTACTAAAATTTTCAATTAATATTTCTCTAGTGTTTAATCGATTCAATTTCAAGTTCGAAGTCATTCCTTAATGTTAGATTTGCATAAAAGAAAGAAAAGAAAGAGAACTGTATATTATTCACTCTCCTAAACATATTAGGGTTACACATACTTATAATAAAAGACTAAAGGAACAAAAGACATAACTATCCTTAACTACCCTTATACAATAATACTTAACACTCCCCCTCAAGTTGGTGCAAAGATATCTCTCATGCCCAACTTGCAGCAAATAGGATTGAAAACTTTACTACTAAGACCCTTAGTAAAGACATCAGCCAATTGATCTGCAGGCTTCACAAAAGGCATACATATGAAACCCTTATTCAATTTCTCCTTGATGAAATGTCTGTCGATCTCAATATGCTTTGATCTATCATGCTGAACAGGATTGTGAGCAATACTAATGGCAGCTTTGTTGTCACAGTACAGTGTCAATGGTTCACTACAAACAAACCCAATATCATTCAACAAGCACTGGAGCCACATCAATTCACATGTACCATGCGCCATAGCCCTGTATTTTGCCTCTGCACTAGATCTGGACGCCATTGTTTGTTTCTTACTACGCCATGTCACTAAATTTCCCCCCACAAATGCACAATAACCGGAGGTAGATCGCCTGTCATCTATAGAACCAGCCCAATCAGCATCTGTGAATGCCTCCAACCTCAAGTGACCATGATTGGAAAATAAAATCCCTTTTCCAGGAGCAGATTTAAGATACCTCAAAATACGATACACTGCATCCAAATGAGGGGCATGAGGCTCATGCATAAATTGACTCACTATCCCAATCGCATAGGCAATATCTGGACGAGTGTGGGATAAATATATAAGTCTTTCAACAAGTCGCTGGTACCTTTCCTTCTCCACAAGATCATCGACACCACTACAAAGATGGTGATTAGCCTCAATTGGAGAATCAGCAGGTCGGCAGCCTAACATGCCAGTTTCCTCAAGAAGATCTAGAATATACTTCCGCTGAGAAAGAAAGATGCCTTTGTCAGATCTGGCAACTTCAATCCCAAGAAAGTACCGCAACGAACCAAGGTCTTTGATCTCAAAGTCCTTGGCCAAGAACATCTTAAGATGTGTCACTTCTTCCTCATCATTACCTGTCACAACTATGTCATTCACATATACTATAAGCACAGTTACCTTATTTGCGTGACGTTTGACAAACATTGTGTGATCTGCATTGCTTTGCTTATACCCAAACCTCAACATAGCCTTTAGGAATCTGTCAAACCAAGCTTAAGGAGATTGTTTTAAAACATATAACGCCTTTTTCAACCTACAAACTTTTCCAACTGTAGATTGAGATGAGAATCCTGGTGGTATATCCATATATACCTCCTCCTCCAAATCACCATGGAGAAATGCATTCTTCACGTCTAACTGCTGTAAAGGCCATCCCAAATTAGCTGCACATGAGAGAATGGCTCGAATGGAATTCATCTTTGCCACAGGAGCAAGGGTTTCTTGGTAATCAATTCCATATGTCTGAGTAAATCCCTTGGCCACTAATCGTGCTTTGTACCGTTCAATTGTTCCATCTGCTTTCTGCTTGATGGTGAACACCCATTTACACCCTACAGGCTTTTTTCCACTAGGAAGAGAAACCAACTCCCAAGTGTTATTCTTGCTTAGAGCTTGCATCTCTTCTACCATAGCTACTTTCCACTTAGGATCATTGATAGCTTCTGTCCAACCCTGGGGAATACATGCAGAAGACAAAAACAAAACAAAAGCACGATATGTAGAAGACAATAAATGGTATGACACAAATTTAGAAATGGGGTGTTGAGTACATGCCCTAACCCCCTTTCTAAGAGCAATAGGAAGACTCGAATCATTGACAACAGGACTCTCAACTACAGGTAGAGGGATAGACTGAGATGCATTACCTGGAACTGGCATGAGGGATGATGATGGGTTTGGTGGCACAAGGGATGCTTGCTCTTTCGGACGCCGAGAATAAGTCTTAAAATCAGCCCTGTCCAAACGACCACTAATGTCAGGCTCCACATCAAGAGAACTATTAGGCTTCCCCTCACCACAAATAATAGTCCGCTGACTAGGAAGGAAAAAAGACAACTCGTGTTGATAGGCCATCTCCTCATCCGCAATCTCATCCATACCACTACTACCCTCCCCCCGGAGGAGATGGCGGAGGAGAAGGAAAGAAGGACACAAATTTACAGAAAGTGACATCCATACTTACATACACTTTGCGAGTGTGAGGATCATAACATTTGTAACCCTTCGAGTAGCAAAATAACCAATAAAGACACAACGCACAGCCTTAGGATTGAGTTTCCCACGAGTACGAGGTTGCAAATGAACAAAACAGACACACCCAAACACCTGAGGAGGAAGAGAAGAGGTGGGATATGTGACAGGAAGCAGTTGAAGAGGAATCTGGAATTGGAGGACACTGGAAGGCATACGGTTGATAAGGTAAGCAGCGGTAAGAACAGCATCACCCCAAAATGACTTAGGGACATTCATGGTAAACAAGAGAGAGCGAGTAACTTCAAGAAGATGGCCATTCTTGCGTTCGGCAACCCCATTCTGTTGAGGAGTACCAACACAACTAGTCTGATAAAGAATGCCATGCTCTAAGTATGCCCGAAAAATTCCATCAACATACTCAGACCTATTATCACTATGAAGAATTTTGATTTGAGCATTAAAAAGATTGGTCACCATTTTATGAAAAGTTTGGAAACAAGAAAAAACTTCACTCTTAGTTCGAAGCAAGTAAATCCAAGTCACACGGGAAAAAAAATCAATAAAAGTAACAAACCATCGATACCCAGAAGTAGAAACCACAGGGGAAGGGCCCCACACATCAGTATGAATAAGCATAAAAGGAAAAGTACTTCTTTTATTAATTGAAGGGTAACAAGTACGTTTATGCTTTGCAAGTTCACAAGCATCACAACCAAAAATATTCCTAGGATAATCACGAACTAAAGAAGGAAAAAGTTTCTCTAAAAACATTAAAGGAAGGATGACCTAAACGGCGATGCCACTGATGAAGGAGAGAAAGAGAGGAGCCAATAGTGCACTTGAGAGCTTGAGATGGGACGACAGGAGGAGCGGCATCCGAAATGACCCTTGTGCTCTACCATTGCCAATCGTTTTCCCGTAGCTGTGTCTGAAAGACACAATGAGTAGGAAAAATGTCCTCGAGCAATTTAGAGAAGTAGTAAGACTACTAACGAAGCGAGTTAGTTGAAAAAGTAGGAACATGAAGCACAGAGGAAAGAGAAAGCAAAGATGAACAATGAACTGAACCCTTGCCAGAGACAGAGGATAAAGTGCCATCAGCCACTCGAACCTTTTCTCGGCCGGAACAAGGAGAATAAGAATAGAAAAGACTAGAGACACCTGTCATGTGATCGGTGGCACCGGAATCAATAATCCAAGAAGGCGATGATAAGGTACTAAGAGCACTAGCAGGAATATCTGTGTTGGCAAAATTGGAAGAAGCAGAAGTAAAAGAAATTGTGGTAGAAGGAGAGTCAAGTCGAGCCATCAAACGTCTGAGAGTGTGTAACTCATGCTGGGAAAGAGTGCTGGGCTTAGAAGGACTCACAACAATCTCGGACACATGTGCGTGGGGTCGAGCTGTACTACCACGACCTCAACCCTGAGTAGGGCGACCATTCAGTTTCCAACAATGCTCTCGATCATGTCTGTCTTTCCCACAATAATCACACTTCAAGCGATCTCGATCAACCAGTGTACCCTGACTCCCAGACTGAACCGGACTAGGCCGAGGAGCCCGAGGAGGAGGAGCAACAGCTAAAGCAGAACGATCCTGAATAGAGGAATGCACCATAGCACTACGACGACTCTCCTCTTGCTGGACAAGGGCATAAGCCTCGCGTAGGGTGGGCAAAGGTGAATGACCCAACACCTGGACGCGAATCTGATCATACTCCAAGTTCAAGCCAGCAAGGAAGTCATACACACGCTCTTTCTCAACAGTTTGCTGAAACAACGTGGCATCCCGAGAACAAACAGCCTGAAAGCTTTGGTAATAATCTAGTTCCTGCCACAAACTACTCAACTCAGCATAGTAGACTGCGAGTGATCTATCTTTCTGATCTAAGCTCCGAAGCTTCTTCCTCAACTCATACGCCTGTGCATCATTACCTTGTTGGGAGTACATTTGGGCTGCAGCTGTCCAAATCTTATGAGCAGTATCTAATAAAAGGAAACTCCGACTAATAGTGGGCTGCATAGAGTTGATGAGCCAAGTCATAACAAGAGCATTTTCAGAAATCCATTGAGTATGGAGTGAGGCATCACCATCCGGTAGGGGAAGAGAACCAGTAATGTAGCCAGTCAAACGGCGAGCAGCAATAGCAAGACCACAGGAGTGGGACCAAATCAAATAGTTGGAACCATCCAATTTAACGGGACTAATTTGAATAGAGGGATTGTCGGTAAGAGTCATAACACGACGGAGGCCACCCTCATCACTAATTGTATCCTTAGTCTCACCCTCAGCCATTGAAGATTAAAATGCACACAATAGGAAAAAGCAAATACCAGCTGAAAAACAGCAAAAACCAACAGAGGCAATCCACAAACTCAACTTAGGGACAAAAGTTACCTCTAGAGACAAAAACATAGCCAAAGCGGATTTGGAGGCCAAAACTAGTCGGCGGGAGAAAAGCGTCTTTGAGGAAAATTGACAAAAATAGAGTAAAAGCTTGCCAAATCATCAAAACCAGTCCTCCCAACCCTAGATCAGTCCCAGTCGCCTCCCTAGGTAGAGGGAGGAAGGGAAAAAACAGCCAAAAACAAGCCCCAACAGGGATTTTCAAAAAAATCAATCGGTTTTTCCAAAAATCAACAAAAATTGGAAAAACACTCAAAAACTCACCAAAAAATTAAAATAAAAATCTAAGGTGAAAACCCATTAAATTTCAACCATAAAGGATTTTTTTTTTTATTTTATTTTATTTTTTCTAATTTTTTTTGTGTACAAGGAAGAACGAAAGAAACAAGAAAAAGAAAAAGAAACGAATCTTCAAGGAGGAAGATGATGCTCTGATACCATGTTAGATTTGCATAAAAGAAAGAAAAGAAAGAGAACTGTATATTATTCACACTCCTAAACATATTAGGGTTACACATACTTATAATAAAAGACTAAAGGAACAAAAGACATAACTATCCTTAACTACCCTTATACAATAATACTTAACACTTAACTTAATTTTAATCCATTAAAATTTATACAAAGGCTTTGAAATTGATCTGATTTTCCCGAGTCTTATAATTTTTGACACATGTATTTCCTTCATGTTCCTAATCAATTGTATTCATTTCCAATTCCTTTCTATTCACTAATTTACATTTATATTATTTGATAATTTGAGTTACTAAAATTCAATTAAATATTGTTATATATGGTAATGATTCTTTTACAAGGAATTCATTTGTACACAACTTATTCACTATTTCCCTTTTCAAGTATTTATTAAATTATTCTATATAATCAAATAACTAAATTTTGGTTTAAGGCATTTAAAGGTGCTTAATATTAATTACCGTTAATGGCATTATTTGGGATGTTACAAAAACCCCACTACGACAACTGGCCAAATCCTTAAATCGCAAACCCGCCCAATACACCTCCACCATCCCTAAAAATCTCGAACTCCACTGTTGCCCCAAAACACCCCAATCCATATCCACGGTAACTTGAAATACCCCAATCCACACCTACTTCCACAGCCGCTAGAGAGCCGTGATCCGCAGGATTTCTTATTGGAACTGCCAACACGAGCTCAAAGGTTACATCAATGATACTATGTGCATGAGGCACTTGCTCCTCCACTCTCAAGCTCACTGGTACTTTCCCTCACGAAATTACCAGTTGTGTTCCTCCATCTTGTTGATCGTGTATTGGTTAGTTGTTGATTCCATATCTTCATGCCTACTAGGTTACCAAGTCTTGGTATATTGCACTTGAAATTGCCATTTTATTTATAAAGAATTGGGTAAACTATCAATAGGTCCTAATGGTTGGACTTAATTACCATAAAGTCCTATTGCAAATTAAGTCATAATAAAATCATCGCTAAAAATAATTTTTTGAATCGATTTTTTGCATGTCGCTAAAAATAGACAATTAGGGACTTTTTTTTTGTCCTGGTTTTTATAAATTGTCTCTAAAACTTATAGTTAGTAACGTTTTTCTGTGACGAATTTTTCAAATTGTCGCTCAAAGTTGAAAATTAATGACTTTTTTATGACGATTTTTTTAAACTATTGCTAAAAATTAACAATTAATGACGTTTTTTAATAATAGTGTTTGATAAAAAACACTATTAATTATCATAGGACCTATTTGACAATAAGTCTATCTATTAGGACCTTCACGTAAGTCCCTCTAAAGAATTTTATGGTGTTGCACCACTAGTTTGCATGTTTGTGCAACTGCTTTCCTGTTCAACATTCTGTATGGTTTTGTTTTGGCCTACTCTTCTTGTTCAAATTCTCCAATCCTATCTAGTTTGAGGTTATGTTGATTTGATTATCTTATTGCCACATTTAAATAATGTGTGTAACAAATTATATTTCTCACATTTTTGGTGGTTAATTATATATTTTTCCATTCGGTATTATTGTCGCATATATTACATCCACCGGTCATTACTAATTTGGCAATGCCAAAGTTATAATTTGGCATGCTACAATGTAAAATGTCAAATTTTAGCAATGTTACTCCACCTTGTGTAAATGCCATTTTGTACAACCGCCATTCACTATTTTTATGAGCATAATTTTTATGATCAAATTTTTGATATTTTTATGATATTCTTTGAGGTTTTTTCTTTATTGAGGATTTTTTTGGGGGTGTGTGTGTTTTTGGTTGCCTGTCATTGGGTGTTTTCTTTGGGAATGATAATGCGGCAGGTTATGGCGTTGCCAAGCCTTGTGCCAATATTAGCATAGTAAAGAGCAATTTTGGCTCAAAACTGCCAAATTTTGGCAATGGCGGCTGTTTTAGGCTTTAGTTATCCACTGGAGATGCTGAATGACCATTTGGTTTGTCATTTATAAAGGTGGTATAGTTGCACTAGGCAAGTTAACCTGAGGGTGTAAATTGGCCAATTATTTTGCTGGGGTTTGAAATTATTGGTTTGTGGTCTTGATAAGTATAGTTTTTGTTATATTTTTATTTAACGAGAGTGTGTTTTTCTCTAGTAATTGACTTGAAACTATTTTTACTTGATAGCAGGGTTCATTATTCTTTAGCTTAGCTAGGCTCTGTTGTCCATAATAAACTACACACATTTTCATTTCTGAAGCTGACAGAAATGAAAAGAAAAGGGGAAATAAAAGAAAAGAAAGAAAGCATAGAAGTGCAAGCGTTGGAAACGGCCTGTTAAATTTCACATGTTTCACTTTCTCCGTCCCCAAAGTGTTACTGATTTTTGCACCAAAAAATTGTTAATGATTTTTCTTTTTATTGTTATTTATTTATTTATGTTTTAAACAGGTTGCACCCTTCCACTTTCATTTATTGTTTTCTTTGTTGTTCAAATCAGTGTTGTTTTCCTGGTTTGCACAAGTGGAAGTGGATTGTAATGGTGCATGAGTCAACATTTTTGAAAATAATTGAATTGGAAGGGCATTATAATACCAACTTCATTGGCTATTTATTATATTAGTATTAATTGATTGAGTTTTGTTTTGCATATTTTCTTCCTGACATTTGGTTGGTGTTGGAGGGAAACAGGTGATTCCTGATTCTATCGGTGGTCTAGAAAATCTTGACGAGCTTCATCTTTCTTCAAACCTTCTGGAGTCTTTGCCTGACTCTATTGGATTGTTGCTTAATTTGAAGATTCTAGATGTTTCTGGAAATAAGCTTGTTGCTTTGCCTGACAGCATTTGTCAATGCAGGTAATCCAATGCTAATCACAAAATTGATTTATTTAAAAGTTTCTTGCCCCATCTTTTCCCCTGGATTATCTAGTGTTGCTTTCTTGACTATTCCAGGTCATTGGTGGAGTTGGATGCAAGCTTCAATAGGCTTGCTTACTTGCCAACAAACATCGGGTATGAACTTGTGAACCTAAAAAGTCTTTTAATCCATCTGAACAAGATCCGTTCTCTTCCCAGTTCTATTGGCGAGATGATGTCATTGCGCATCATGGATGTGCACTTCAATGAGCTCCGTGGCCTGCCACGTGCAATTGGGAGATTGACGAACCTTGAGACCCTCAATCTGAGCAGCAATTTCAGTGACCTGACAGAACTTCCTGACACATTTGGTGATTTAACTAATTTGAAAGAACTTGACCTCAGCAACAACCAGATCCATGCTCTTCCTGATACATTTGGCCGGCTTGACAATCTGACCAAGCTCAACTTGGAAGCAAATCCTCTTGTAATTCCACCCAAGGAGGTTGTCAGTGGAGGGGCCGAAGCTATCAAGGATTTTATGGCTAAGAGGTGGCTTGACATATTGGTGGAGGAAGAGCAGAAGAGCTCGCTTGAAGTAGAAGAGCAGACTGAAACTGGTTGGCTAAGTCGCAGCACTTCCTGGTTGAATAATTTTGTTTCAGACGTTTCAGGACATATGAAATCTCCTGTGGACCCTTATCTCAATCAGCAGCTATGATCTCATTTCCCACTCAGCGGTTGTTTTTGAGCACCCCCTTTCTTCTGATGGCATGTGCAATCTGATCTGATGAAGATATTGTAGAAATGGGCCTTCACTGCAGGTATTTTGCATTCTCCAGTTCATATTTAAGAGGTGATGATCAAACAATTTCTTTTCAGTGTTCTAGCCAGAATCCTTGGAAATGTTCACAAGTTTGGCAGAAAAATGAATAGATTGGTTGCTTTTTATGTATTCATTTGAAACAGCATAGCAAATGCTTGTAGTTGTACCAAGGTTTCCTATTGCCAGTATTGCAGTTTCGTTTATATTTTTATTGTAGGGGAATTTTGCCATAGCTCCCCGAAACTTTTATATTGTTAAAAGGACATCTCTATAAAATCTCCTTCCTTAGGTCCCTCGCGAATACAAAATCAGTCAATTTACCTACATTAGTCGCTGGGTGGGTTGTTGCCTAGTGTGAAGTCTATTTTGAAATTAAATTCAAATTTTAAAATGCAACAACTTTTATCAAAGAGTTCGTTCTCTACAAAATTTATATTTTTGTACCTGTAATTTATCCAGTAAGATTCATGTTCGTTATAAAAAAAAATAATAAAAAAAGAAAAGTAAAATTTTACTATCCAAGCTAATAGTTGTTACGGTAAAATTTTACTGTCATAGTCTAATAATTAAACCCTTAAAATTTACAGTCGTGTGAGAAAAAAAAGAAAAAAAAAACTTTTACCTTAGTAAAATGTCCCAAATGAATGGGAGAAATTTATGCTAAAGTCAAGTTTAAAAATAATAAATTACTCTACAAACAAAAATAAAAATAAAATAAAAAAATTCCACCCCCACCTCCCATACCATCGCTTTCACTATTATCATTGAAAATATTTATGGAAAAATTTATCAAAAAATGAAATGAATGAGATATTTCTACAGAATAATTGCACATTAAAATTTTACTGTCTGATTCTAATAGTTATTAGTGAAATTCTATTACCATCACCCGTAGAAGTATTAATGGAGATATTCTTATCAAAATAATAAAATCTCAAAATTCCTTTTCTGAATAAATATTCAATGAAATTTTGTTGTCTGAGTTTATAAATTAAGAGTGAAGTCGTCATTATTAGAAAAGATCTTTTTAACATTTTTTTGTATCTATATATGAAATAAAAAAGTTCTCAAATGAATGAATTTGTACAAATTGTGGCCAATTAAAATTTGAAGATTACAAATATATATATATATATATATATTAAGCAAGTGTGTTTTTAATGAGAAGGCCTCTAAGGCCTCCAAGACTTCATCCAAAAATTGTTATGGTTTTTTTTTTTTTTTTTAATTATAATTATTTGAAAAAAAAAAAACACTATTGAGTATTAATTACTTGAAATTAATTATTAAACCACAATTTGTGGAATTTAAAAAGAAAATATAAACTTTCTACTTCATACCCTTTGCTACCTAACCTTCTCTCCTTCCATATTCTGTCCTATATCAAAACCCTACAATATTACAATTTAAATACATCCATCTTAACCCTAAAATACTACAATTCCTCCATAAGTTATTTATTATTATCTCTCACTTCATACCTACACGGCAAGAACAAATCACGAAAAAAAAAAAAAAAATTAGAGAGCAAAATTGTGAAATGTGATTATTATTGAAATTATCATGTTCTTCTATTTTAGGATTTTGGTTGGCATAACTTGATACCTACTCAATCCCTCACAACATTATGAATAGTGTTCTACTTTTTTTTTTTTTTAGCAATGACGATGTGTAAAAGTTGTTGAAAATTAATTTTTGAATATTGAATGGAGGTATATAATTAAGGCCAAGTTTGGGTACTCCCAAATAATTCAAAAAGTCAAAAAGTTACTCAAAAAGTTAAAAAAGTTAACACTATTCATCAAAAATCAACAATTACGGCTGCACAACTCTCAATTCAAATTTTTCTCTAAAAATCAATTTTCACAATTTTTTATTACACATTTTTTCAAAAAAAGTCAAAAAGTTAATCCAAACATCCATATTTTCAACCTCAATTTTTTTGTCCAAAAAGACAAAAAGTGCACTTATTTAGTCTTCCCAAACAAGGCCTTAAGTGTTCAACTTTTAAACATTTTATTTATTTGTTTTGATTTTCTATTTAATTTAATTTCTTTATATTTTTATTTTGTTGTAGAGGTTGTATAAATAGGAATGGGGTTGCAGCTATGAGGGTTTGTGGGAGTTTATCCCGAGCTTATTTTGATGATCCGAACCGTTTGGTGTTGTTGGGTTCGTCAAGTATATCGTCATTGCAAAAAATTAAGTTAATTGAACATTCGTAACCCCATGATCAAGTCTATAACAACTCTTATTTTGCCTTAGTCATATTCATGAAAATTTACATGATTTTGGTTTGTTAAGTTTGCATTTCGTAAACTTTGATATTTTGTCTAAGTGTGGGATCCTATCTTGTTTTGATGCTATTGTATTTTGTCCAAGTATAAGATTCCTGTTTTGTTCCATGCTTGTTTGCTGAACCTAGGCTACCTACATTTGCTACCTCACACCTAGATCACACCTTTGAACCTCTTACACCTACGCTGTTGAGAGATAACAACTAGGGCCATCTTGGAACTATCTTGGTTGACCTTCACCTCCACCCTCGCACCTTGGCCGAGGTGTGCATCACCTAGGCATTTGAGATCTTTGATCATTGATCCTTCTTATTGAATTGTATACCTTAGCCAACACGTAACAACCCTTGTTCCGTGTCTTGTATAACGTAGGCCAAGGTGTGTCACACTTAGGCTAAGTGTAACCCCCTCGTAGCCAAAGTAAGAAAGACCTTACTTGTCCAAAGCCTACGTTTTGATCCAAGATCTTCTCCTTGTCAAAGTACCCATGCTACCTTACTTCTTGGGCGGGCAACCTACATCTTGGCCAAGGATACCACACCTTGGCCTTGACCCCTGAGTTCATCCAGCTAGGCCATTTCAGCCAAGCTCATCTCTGTGCATCCATTCTGAGATCTAGTTTGTACTTAGCATGCTTTTCCAAGAAGAAAAACATTGGTTTAACGTCCAGAACATGTTTTGCTTTGTTTTGACTAGGTTTTGGGAATAAATGTAGATATCTATTTTACTCATTTGAAGTTTGTTTTGAGTCTGTGTTGCATAGCCAACTTTGAGCATCTTTTCTTATCTTCTTGAAGTGCATTCAATGGAATTTACCATGCATTTGTAGGTCTTGGATCTTTGCCTTCATTTCTGCAATCGAAGAGCCATTGTGACTGGTATTTTTAATGAAGTTATGTTATAATGTTTTGGATAAAAGTTTTACTTTGTTTTAGAAAAGTATTTGATCAAGCATGAATGATTATCCTTTAGTTTTTGTATCAAGTACTATGTTTGTTTTGATGACATTATTGAAAGGTCCTTGTATGCTAGGGGACTGTGATAACCCAACTCGTACTACACTTAATTATGCATGTGATTATGTATTTGATATGAATTTACAAATTTAAGTATGGGAAATATGTGATTTGGAAAAATATTTGTTGAAAGTAGGAATATCTGTTACAATTGAAACTTTGAACTAAAATTGAAGGCCTTAGAGGCACGATAAACAAAAACCGACTTCATATCTGTGATTAGCATGATTTGTAGAGCTTATGGTGAAATTTTGAAAAATTTCGATTTGTAATGACTAAATCATGTTTTGTGAGTTGGGTCATATATGTGTGTTTAGCCCTATTGTTCTTCAAGGTTTCTTGAGAGCTCTACAGAGTGAGTTAGAGAGAGAAAAAGAAGCTAGGGATTGAAGAAAATTAAGGGGCAAACCTTAGAATTGAGTTAAGGTATGTTAAATTACTTACAAACTTTGTCTCTAACTCATCTTTGTCTTGAAATCAAGAAGAAAATTGGAATTTGAGCTAGGGTTTTGAGTTGTATGGTGGCTTGAGCTAAAAGCATGAAATTGAATCCTAATCTCTCCATCTTTGTTTGATTTAAGTTCACTCACGTGATTGACCCATGAAACAAACCCTAGATGATTCATGAAGACAAGATTTGTTGGAAGATTATTCATGGATTATGTATTTTGAACTTGTTTATGTAATGCATGAATGTGGGAAAGAGATGAGTCCATGAAATTGTTGTTGATGCAAGATTGATATGTTTAATGTGGAATTACACTTGTATCATGCTCATATATAATGTTTTTGAGTTGTTTTTATATGAATTTGGGCTTGGGAATGAGATGAAAAGGTTTGCATCTTTGAGTCATTTTCGGACTGCCTGAGTGAGCCCAGACCACTTGTGCGGCCACGGGCTCCGTATGAGCGCCCATGAATTAAGCTTGGACCAAATTTCATGTGCTCGGCGGTGCAACTTCCGCGACGTCAGAGCCAGATCGCCGAGTGGTTTGGATTGACGCATGTGCCCAATAGGAAAAAACTTGTGTTGTTTTGTCTTGCTACCCCCGGCTTCTGAAATGCAATCCCAACCGTATTTAAACCCTTTTAGGAGTGAAATGATGCTTAGAAACTCATTAAAGAAGGTTGTGAATAATGAAAGAAAAGAGTAAAATGAAGCAAATGATTTAACGAATGTATGTGTGTGAAATGTTGTGCAAGTCGGGTGGCCGAGGAGACACCACGAGATCAAACACACTGTGAGTAGTAATATTGTACACTTATACTCTTTGTAGCGTATCTTGAACCATGAATGGTGATTGGTGCCAACATTATGAATTGATTGGAAATGGCGAAACTTCCTTGATATTACATAACATGTGCTAAGTGATTGGGCTCGAGGCCGCCTGATAAATGATTGGGCCCGAGGCTGCTCGATAAATGATTGGGCCTGAGGCTGCTTGATAAATGATTGGGCCCGAGGCCGCTTGTTATATGCTTGGGCCTAAGGCCGTTTGGTTTATATGATTATGGACATTGTGGAAATCTTGTGATCATCTACTTACACTGCTTTTCTGTATTATTACTCATTGTGTATGCACATTAGGTGATCAGTAGCATGGAGCACACCCCTAGAGTCAGCTTCAGGAGCCTTTTTGTGACCCAATCAAGTCATGCCTCTGATACGGAGTTTTGTCTTGACTCACGCCACACCTTGACCTTATTTTGTTTTTGCTTTCATGGTCTTGGGTTGTAAACACTATGTACAATTTTCCCCTTTGACTCTTATATTTTTGTTGGGCATGTGAATGTATTAATTTGTTACATGGTTATCTTTATGATCTTGCTCATGATTGGCACGGCTTAATGGACTTCTTTTTATTATATGCTTCCGTTATGGCCCCATTAACATAAATATTTTGTATGATCGTTTGAGGCCGTCGATAATCCACCAATTATTGGCCGATTATGACCAAAACTTTTAGGGGCGGGTTCGGATCATGACAGAGTAGTATTAGAGCACAAGTTGATATCTCACACACGAGTCCATGTGAGCAATAAGAAGTCTAGAGAAGGTTAATTGCATTCTTATTGCATTCATAATCACGTATGACACGGAAATATGCATTTTTATATGTGGCTTATGTGCATACTATCTGTGAATGTTATAATGTATGTTCCTCTAGATCATGGTGAGAACAAGGGTAGAAGATGGGAAGGATTCAACCTTCGCACAACTTAAAAGGATGGAAGCAATGACTATGGACATGGCTAAGGCCTTTAGACAATAACAACAACGATAGCAACAGCAACCCCCACTGCCAACAATACCGGTGCCACCACCAGTAGTGCAAGACCACCAAGCTGAAGATCGAACTATTGCTTTTACAAAGGAATTTAAGAAGATGAAACTGCCATTGTTCAAAAGGGGAATTAATCCACTAAAGGCGGAAGCTTGAGTGCTTGGTATCGAGAAACTGTTTGAAGTCTTTCTATGCATGGAGGCACATAAAGTCTTGCTTGCTACTTTTACACTAGAAGATGAAGCACGCCGTTGATGGATGCTCATCTGAAAGGAACATCAAGGAATGGATTTGGCTCAGTTTTTGGAAATCTTCTATGAGAAGTACTTTCCACAGAGTATCCGAGACAGGAAGGTGTCGGCGTTTGAAAACTTGAAGCAAGGGAACAAGACCGTAGCGGAGTATGAAGCGCAATTTACCGAACTAGCCCATTTCGCACCGTACATGGTCAATACGGACTACAAAAGGGTGAGGAAATTTGTGGGAGGTCTCCAAGACTCCATTCTTGAGAAGATTAATGTATTGCAAGTACAAAAATATGTGGATGTATAGGATAGAGCCATCATAACAGAAGATAACCAGGCCAACTGCAACCGATACTTGGAATGGAAGGGCAAAAGGCCAATATGCACAAAGGGTCAGCGTTCTCGCAAAATAAGAAGCAAAATTTGGGAACTTCCAACACTGCGGAGTCTAACCGTGATTCACCACCAACTTGCCTGGAGTGTGGGAAGAAACAAAGAGGGCTTTGCCATCGAGCATCAGAAGCTTGCTTTAAGTGTGGGAAGACGGGGATATATGATGAGAGATTGTCCTATGTTTGGGCAACAAAAAGGGAATAGACCAACTGCTAGTTCCGCCAGTTCCACTTCTGCAACAAAGACCCTGGCAAGGCCTACTACTTCTAGCGATAATGTTAGGCAAGGAAGAGTCTTTGCTCTTATTCTGGGTGATGTCCAGAATTCAGATGCAGTGGTTTTAGTATGCTTTCTCTCAATGGCCCAACTTGCTCATGTGCTACTTGATTTGGGTTCCATTCATTCTGTTGTTTCAAAAACCTTTGCTCCTAATTTGAATAGATCTATGGAACCCTTGAATTATGTGTTGTGTGTGTCTCTCCCATCTGGGGACTATATGTTATGTGCTTCTATATATCCTGCATGTGAGCTTTTACGTGGAGATATTCCATTACGTGCTAATTTGATGCCTCTTGATATGGTACACTCTGATATAATTATGGAAATGAACTGGCTAGCTAAATATCATGTAGCCATTGATTGTGTGTCTAAGCAAGTTGTTTTCCGCCCACCGGGTCAAGATGAGTTTACTTTTGTGGGACATGGGGTGGTCCCTCCACCCTATTTGATATTGGCTATGAAAACTTATAAACTGCTTCAGAAAGGTTGTAGGGGTTATTTGTGTAGCATTTTGTATGCAGAGACAACCGAGGTGGGTATTGGAAATATTCAAATTGTTTGTGAGTTTCCTGATGTATTTCCCGAAGAATTGCTAGGGGACTTGACAGATCGTGAGATTGAATTTGTCATTGGTATTGTGCCGGGTACTCAACTAATTTCTAAGGCTCTGTACAGAATGTCTCCGACAGAAATGAAGGAATTGAAAATACAGTTGCAAGAATTGCTTGACAAAGGGTTCATCCAACCGAGTACATAGCCATGGGGTGCACCCATTTTGTTTGTGAAGAAGAAGGATATGTGTCATGACCACAACCCGCCCCTATGGATTAGGGTCATAATCGGCCAGTAATCAAGGGATTACCTGCGGCCTCAAACCAAGTAAAACATGTTTTATCAGAGTTAAGGGGCCAAAACAGAAGCAAACTTATGAATTGTCTGTAGAGCTGTGCTTACATGGCTTAACCAAACATTCTTATATGTAGATACACTCCCAAAACATATATATTTGAAGATAATTTGCAACCATAGCTCATAATTTCATGGGTCTAATCACTTTTAAACCACAAATATTATATACATACAAATCATGTTTGTATTTAGCATGAACAAGCTTCAAAGCTTGAAATTAAGCTCCAATGCATGGAAATTCTTGCATGCATGTATCAAACAACCCTCAAAACAACATGATCAACATGCTTTACATTTAAACGTGCAAAAATTATGGTTAATCCTTACATGCATGCATCCAATGATATCAAATTATCAAGCTTAGCTTAGCTCATGTACTTAACTCTATTTACAACTCAAATTACACTTCTTGATCACAATCTACCTTTGATCCCACAAAATTACAAATTCAAACTTATCAATTCATAACCAATTACTCACCTAGCAGCTCAAATCTTCCAAATTATGGTTAATTCCCAAGTTGATCTTCAAGATTCTCGAGCCTCTTGATCAAAGCTTCAATTGCCTTTATTTTCTCACTCTAACCGACCCTTTCTAGAGTGTTCTTAGCCAAAAGGGAGGAAAATAAGCTCAAGACCTTGCTCATAATACAGTAGGTCACTTATATATGGTCTCTCTCTTAATCAAATTAATTAGAGTTAAATAATAGAGCTTAATTAATCGTTTTAAATCTAATTATTTTGATCCAAATCAATTTCTAATTAAGTTTCACCATAGGCTCTAAAAATTATGCCAATCACGATGGCGTAGTCAATTTTGGTTTCTGTGGTCGACAAGGCCTTTGATTTAAATTCTAAAGCAGAAAATCGAACAGATTTTTCCTACGGTGAATAGATAGAAATTCAAAACCACATATATTCATATAAATGACACTCAAAATCATATTAAACACATAATCACAAGCATAATTAAGATTAATTAGCATAATACGAAACAGGGCTATCACAGTCTTCCCTCCTTTAGAAAGTTTGGTCCTTCAAACTTATTTTACCTTCATCAGGAAACAAATGTGGATAGCGTAGTCACATTTCATCCTCTTTTTCCCATGTAGCGTCCATCCCATAGTGTTCTTTCCATTCCACTTTTACCATCGAGATGGACTTGCTTCTAAGTTGTTTCACTCGACGGTCAATGATTCGTTCCGGCCATTCTGCGTATTTTATATTCTCATCAAGTGCTATCCTGTGATAATCAATCACATGAAGCGGATCTCAGAGATAACCCCTTAACATCGACACGTGGAGCACATTGTGCATTTGTTCAAATCACGGTGGCAAAGCAACTTGATAGGCAACTAGTCCAAGTCTTTCTAGAATTTGGAACGGCCCAATATACCAGGGCGACAATTTTCCTTTCTTATTAAATCTTACTTGGCCTTTCATCGGAGTCACAGAAATAAACACGTGGTCACCAACCTCATATACAAGAGGTCTTCTTCGAACATCTGCATAATTCTTCTTTCGACTTTGAGTTGTCTTGAGCCTTTGTTGAATAGTTTTGATCTTCTTAGAAGTGTCTTGTACAATCTCAGGCCCAAGTAATGCCCTATCCCCGACTTTTGTCCAACAAATTGGTGATCTACACCTTCTACCATATAAAGCCTCGTATGGTGCCATACCAATCCTGGAGTGGAAGTTGTTATTGTATGCAAATTCTGCTAGTGGCAAATAATCTTCCTAACTCCCTTGAAAATCTAAGGCACACATTCTTAGCATATCTTCCAAGGTCTATATTGTCCGTTCTGATTGCCTGTCTGTTTGTGGGTGGAATGCGGTACTAAACCTCAATTATATCCCCATGGCTTTTTGCAAACTTTTCCACAATCTAGACACAAATTTCGGGTCCCTATCCGAGACAATAGATACCGGAACTCCATGTAAACGAACAATCTCATCAACATATATAATAGCCAGTCTATAAGCATCAATTGCTGTTTTGACAGGTAGAAAATGTGCAGATTTAGTCAGTCTATCAACTATAACCCAGATAGAATCCATATCTCGAGGGGTTCGAGGTAGACCAACAACAAAGTCCATAGTCACATGCTCTCACTTCCATTCAGGAATAGGGAGAGGTTGAAGTAGACCGCCCGGTTTCTGGTGTTCAGCTTTAACTTGCTGACACTGAAGGCACTTGGACACATACTCTGTAATTTCTTTCTTTATTTTAGGACACCAATAGCTTTGCTTCAAATCCTGATACATTTTGTTATTACCCGGATGCATAGTGAATACTGATTTATGGGCTTCATCTAGAATTCTCTTCTTTAACTCGGGAATGTTTGGAACACACAATCTGTCTTGGAATTTCAGCACCTCATTTACCACACTATATCCCGGTCTCGGATTCATTTCAAATTCAACAACTATCTTTTTAAGGAATTCATCTTCCCTCTGTTTTTGTTTAATCTCATCAATGATTGTCGGTTTGGCTGAAATGACAGCCATTAATCTGCCCTGTTCACACACTATCACTTTAATCTCAGATTTCTCAAAATCTTGCAAGATCTCTTTCTGTTTAGTGAGTAAACAAGCCAAACTCCCCATCAATTTCCTGCTCAAGGCATCAGCAACTGTATTAGCTTTCCCAAGGTGGTACTGAATCTCAAGGTCATAGTCCTTTATCAATTCGAGCCATCTTCTCTGCCGCATATTTAACTCTTTCTGTGTAAAGAAGTACTCTAGACTTTTATAATCTGTATATATTTCGCATTTTGCCCCATACAAATAATGCCGCCAGATTTTTAAAGTGAATACGACTGCGACTGCGGCCAATTCTAAATCATGTGTTGGGTAGTTCTTCTCGTGTGGCTTCAACTGCCAGGAGGCGTAGGCAATCACCCTTCCATTCTGCATTAATACGCAACCCAAGCCTTTATAAGATGCATCACTGAATATCATAAAGTTTTCCGTACTTGATGGTAGTGTCAAAACTGGTGTAGTGGTCAATCTCGTTTTCAGTTCATGAAAGGCAGATTCTCTTTCGTCATTCCATTCAAACGGTTGCCCTTTCCGTGTCAATTGGGTCAGTGGCGCAGCTATTTTTGAGAAGTCCTTCACAAATCTTCTGTAATACCCGGCTAAGCCCATGAAACTGTGGACTTTTGTTACGTTTGTCGGTGTAGGCCAATTCACAATTGCCTCTATTTTCTATGAGTCCACTGAAATCCCCTCTTTGTTAATAACATGCCCTAAGAAAATAACTTCATCCAACCAAAACTCACATTTCTTCAGTTTAGCAAATAATTTCTTTTCTCTAAGTGTTTGCAAGATAGTTCTCAAGTGATGTTCATGTTCAAGTCTATTCTTTGAATATATCAAGATATCATCAATGAATACCACAACAAAGTCATCAAGGTAGGTCTTAAAAATTCGGTTCATTTGGTCCATAAATGCTGCAGGAGCATTAGTTACCCCAAATGGCATAACAAGAAATTCATAATGGCCATACCTTGTTCGAAAAGCAGTTTTCTCGACATCTTCTGCTTTCACCTTTAGCTGGTGATACTCGGATCTCAAATCAATTTTAGAAAACATTTGTGATCCCTGTAACTAGTCAAACAAGTCATCAATACTAGGTAGGGGGTATTTATTCTTTATTGTCACCTTGTTTAATTCTTGGTAGTCAATACACAAGCATAAGGTCCCGTCTTTCTTTTTCACAAATAACACTGGTGCACCCCATGGTGAGGTACTAGGTCGAATAAACCCTTTGTCAAGTAGATCTTGCAATTGTTCTTTCAATTCTTTCATTTCAGTAGTAGCCATTCTGTAGGGAGTTTTGGAAATAGGCTGAGTAACTGGCATAATTTCAATAGTAAACTCTATCTCCCTATCTACTAATTCCCCTGGTAATTCATTTGGAAACACATCTGGAAATTCTCTAACAATAGGGATATTGTTCAATTCAACATTCTCAGATGGTTCAGAAAGCATACAACATAAATAACCCTGGCACCCTTTCCTAATCAATTTACATGCTTTCATTGCAAATATCAGATAAGGTGGAGGCACTAACCCCATTACATACAAATTCAAACTCATCATGCCCTGGCAATTTAAACACAACCCATTTTGTCATACAATTGATAGTGGCACAATATTTCGATAGCCAATCCATGCCCAGAATTATATCAAAGTGTCGAATATCCAAGGGTAACAAATCCACGTACATGATAGTACTGCTAATTCGTACATTGCAAACACGATACACAGAGGTACATAACACAGATTCCCCAGATAGAGCAGATACACATAGCAAATATGGTAATGACTCTAGGGGTCTAGTCAATCTAGGTGCAAATATAGCAGACACAAAGGAGTGTGTAGAGCTGGAATCAATTAACACAAAAGCATCTTGATTACACACAGAGATAGTACCTGAGAGAACGGCTTTGGTATTCCTTGTGTCACCCGGGACAAGTGCAAAGACTCTCCTCTATCTCATTGTATCTTTGGTGGCAGCGGGCCTCGTAGTATTGCCTAGTTTTGGGATGGATCCGATTGAACTAACAACTGGTCTTCCATCTTGTTGTTGTTCAGTTTGGTTGCAATCCCTTGCCACATGCCCCAGTTCTCCACATCTGTAGCACGCCCCAGAAATACGGTAACAAATCCCACGGTGCTTTTTTACCACATTGAGTACATGTTGGCGCTGTATTTCGAGTGGAGTCCGAGGTGCTTGAAAACCCCTGTAGACACCCCATTTTTGACCGTCCTCAAGACTTGGACGTCATCATTTGAACACTCGATGATCATCCATGTTTGTGTTCGTTTTGAGTTCCTGGAGGTCTCGGTTGCGCGCCTTGCCTCAAGATCTCTCGACTTATTTGTTTTGTGCTTGGTTGGACCAAGGACTTGTGATCTTTGCACCTGAGGGTGGGAAATGGCTTGTTGGCTATCCCCACACCCCACTAGCCTTGGCATGTTGCCACTGGCCTTGTTTTATTGCTACCGGCCAAAAATGTTGGCCGGTCGGCAATGTTCTTGGTCGGCCAGCCGTTATTTTGGTTGATTGGTCACTTTTTCTGGCCGAGACCCTTGTTTTAGCTTCTTGAGGAAGCTTGAACCTTTTGAACCTTTGTTTTAGCTTATTGAGGAAGCTTGAACCTTTATTTTAGCTTCTTGAGGAAGCTTGAACCTTTTGAACCCTTGTTTTAGCTTCTTGAGGAAGCTTGAACCTTTTGAACCCTTGTTTTAGCTTCTTGAGAAAGCTTGAACCTTTTGAACCTTTGTTCTAGCTTCTTGAGAAAGCTTGAACCTTTTGAACCTTTGTTCTAGCTTCTCCAAGAAGCTTGACCTTTTTTAGCTTCTCCAAGAAGCTTGAACCCTTTTTAGCTTCTTGAAGAAGCTTGACCCTTTGCTCCAAGCTTCTAAGAGAAGCTTGAACCTTTCTTAGCTTCTTGAGGAAGCTTGACCCCTTTGTTCTAGCTTCCTCAAGAGGCTTGACCCTTTTTGCTTTAGCTTCCTTAAGAAGCTTGGCCCTTTGCTCCAAGCTTCTAGGAGAAGCTTGAAACCTTGTTCCTCTATAAGAGAGGCCTTTCCTTCCTTAGCAAAGGTTCAGTTTTTTTGGCCAAGGGCATACATATACCTATCTCTATACAGCTCTCTATTTTGATCCCAAAAGTGCTAGGTTCTTGGCCCCATTGCACTACACCTCACAACCACACTTCTCCATCATCCATCTAAGCATGTTGGAGCTTATTTTCAGAGGTTGAGGAGCCACTTTCTTGGTCCAGAAGCTGCTGTCTTTCTTGGCTACAAGGGTAACTCTCTTATTCCTCTTTTGGTCCCTATTTTGCTTCATATCTTAGCTATATTTGCAAGTAGTTTTTGGGTTTCATCATAAACTAAAAAAGTATTATTTTGAGTTCCTCTTGAAGTTTGTTTAAGGTCTTTTTTCTGTTGGGGGTCATCTACCTCCTTGCATGCTTGTTTTCATCTTGTTTTGAGCCATGCATTAAGGCCTTTGTATTGTGCTTTGTTTGGCCTTTTAGCCACTGAAATCCAGTGGATTTTCAGTGGCTAGCATGCTGTTTTGAGCGCCAAAATCAGAGAGGGGTGACCCTCTCACCCCTTGTCTTGTTTACTAGCATTGTTGGCTTTACAAAGGAGCCTATACTTGCATGCTTCCTAGCCTCATTTCAGGACCTTTTCAGTGAGTTTTAGGGCCTGCATAACCTCTGTCCAGAGGTGGTTTTGTCATATTGGGAGTCCATCTTGCATGTGTAGAACAACCCTCTTCGTTGCCTATCAAAGGAGCATCTCATTCTTGCATGCATAGACCATGTTTTAGTGAGTTTTTGGGCTTTATTTGGCATGTCATACCTCTAACTTTTGCTGGTTTAGTGGCCTCTTGAATGCTTAATATACTTGTAGTGTAAACCCTATTCACTAGCTTGTATTGCATGTTGTTTTGGCCCTTGATTCTAGCACTTTTTGGCCATGCCTTAACCTGATTTTGTGCATGTTTTGGACTGCCTTAGCTCTGTTTTTGTGCCTCATGGTTGAATGATGCATGCTATGCATGGTTGTAGTTCAATATGCATGCCTAGCCTTGAGTTTTGTAGCCTCTTGCATGCATATACTGAGTTGTTTTCATGTTTTGGGGCCATTATACATCATATTTCAGAGCTGGAATGTATGCCATTGTATGCCATGTTTCATCCTTGCATCACTCTTGGAGAGTTGCATTTTGTGCCTTACGCTTGGGGCCATTGTATTGTGCATGTTTGCATGAATCTTGAGCTTTGTTCTCATCTCATTTGGCCACTAATTTTGGCATGCTTGAGAGGTACCCATGTTAGTGTAAGTCCATCTCACCATGTTGTTGCATGCTTGTTTTATTTTGCATGTTGTTGCATGCTATACATGTCCACATGTTTAGGTTGCATGCCTATTGCATATTGCATGTTAACATGCCTAGGTTGCATTGCATTATGTGTGCATCCCTTGCCTCTTGATCAATCATGATAGAGGTTGGGGCCCTTTATATGTTTTGTGCATTTCATTCCATATCAAATTGCACATTCGGCTCCTTTGGCCATCATACATTGAAATGCGTGATTGATGGCGCGAGGGTCGAGAACCATACTCCCTTCAACTCTTGACATGATAGGGAGGGTGGTTGTGCAAACATTGCCTTGAAAATGCATCACCATGCTCTGTTTGTCCTCTGCTGCTGCAAAACAAGTTTCTGCAGGAAGAGTTGGCCGACTGACTGCATTCAGTGCCGGTCGGCTATGCATTATTGGCCGAGAGCATAATTTTTGGTCGATGAGCTGTTTCACTTGGCCGGTAACTATGGCATGACGATGGATTTCCGAGCAAAGCCGACCGAGCATGCGTGCATCCCTCTTTCCGAGGCTGTTTTACTGCTTTAGTAGATTAATTGATTTGTTAATTAGTTAAGCAGTTTTGTAATTAATTAGCTCGTGAGTTAGTTAATTAGGTGATTTGTATTATTCTTTCGGACCCTCCGAGAGAGGGCACAACTGTTGTAATAAGTGTGCGTGTGTGTGATGCATGTCTTCCAACCCCACGTCTTTCTTCATTTTATTTACCAGCTTATGATGGTTAGTTTAGGGCATGTTTCAATTAGCATCTATATGTTCGCATGTTTGCATTCATTCATTTATATTGCATGCACTGGGCTCGGCGCATCATACTAACTGCATTGCATTTCAATTCCAAGTTGAATACATGTTATCTGTTGCATTTCATATGCCATGTTTAGAATAGCCGAGCCTATCTTAGTTGCATTTTGCATGTGTTGCATTAGCCATCTTTACATGAACTAGGATCATGCATTGATTACTAACTAGTTTCTGTTTTGGCTTGGAGTACTCGATGAGTGTTTATGCTTTAACATCCTTGCATGCGTGTGAGTGACTGCCATGATAGCATGCTTACCATGAGGCTATGTGCTTATGTGATATAACTGCCTGAATGCCTGTGGGTGGAGGTTGGATTATCTGAATTGGAACAATTCATTGATTGGGAGTTTTAAGCCCACTAGATAGTGGCAAATCACCATGTTTTCTAAGCCCACTTGAGGGTGGCAAAATCCGCATTTTAGCCTACTTGCGAGTAGCAAACCGCTTTAAAAAACAAACATGAAATGTTTTGTTCCAACTCAGGCGATCCAATCTATACTTGTATGCTGCGCGCATCACATAGTAATTCTAGGCTAATAAACCGAAATAAGAGCACATAATGTTTTCAAAACTTGATATCATGGTTAGTAGAGGCCGATCTTTGATCGAGCGAGCGGGGGTGCTCACGAAGTGACCTTACCCAATCGTACCCAAGTTCCCGAACCGAGGCAACTTTGGTGATGACGGACACGTGGCCTTAGGCAACGAGTCATGGTTTCCTAAATTCCCCCAAAATAAATATTTAGGTGGCGACTCTGCATGTGGCAAAATAGTCTATGTTTGGCACTTCTTTCTAAAAATCTATTTTCAAAATGACTTGTCGGATTTGGACTCTTTGATGATTCATTGGTCTTGCATTGCACTCTGCGAGATTAGATATAGGAGCGTGACATTGAGTCCTGAACTGTAGTGAACCCAACGAACAAAACGGGATTCCCTCCCGGGACGTTCGGGGACGTCTATAGTTTCTGGTAACTCTGCTGGGGGCTTAGAGAACTTGACTTGAACTCATGATATCTTGTTTTGATTACACTTATGTGTCTCTTTGTATTGCATTTGCATTGGTGCACCTAGGACACCGCGTTTGCCATCTGCTATTCTGAGCGGTTTCTAGAAGGTCAAGTGCCATAAAAGTGGCCCAGTTCTGAGCTCTACCACGATGGGAACACAAACCCTGGTTGTACCGGGGCATCCTTTTGACCATTCGACCTAGTGCATATTGGAATCCGTAGTGACTATCCCAAGCTAGGACAGGTTGCTTGCCCGATTGTAGGTTGTTTGAAACCGCTGCGTGCGTAGTGAAACCCTAGCTCCCGACAAAATAGGACAGAGAAACCCTACCCCAACATAGGGGTGTTTTCACTCTCACTTGCTTGCTATGTGCTTTTAGAGTGCGTCTCTACAGGAATGCATATATCAGTTTGCAAGTCTCGGCATCAGGCCTGCGGGCATCAGCATCAGTGTTTTAGGAATCAGTTTTACCTGAGGGTATCAGTTTACAGGCAGAACTTGTGGCAGAATTCTGTAGGGGGGCACAGTCATTCAGCTTTGCTCATTTTGGTTTTGGTGAAATTAAATTTGAGGTCTTTATCTTTTTCTCTTTTGCAAGGTAGTCGTGGAACTATAGCTTCAGAGGGCTCCATTTTTTTTTAGATGTGGTGTATGGCACGAACTATTTTGAGCATTTGCGAATGCTAGTTTTTGTACTTTCTGACTTGGGTATTGGGTCAGTCTTGTTGTTTTGTATTGAGTCTGTCTTTTCATACTGAGTCAGTCGGGTCTGTCTTGTTGTATCGAGTCAGTCCTATTTTGTTGGGGTTGGGTGATTTCGAGGGTGTTACCTCAGACATCACTTGCTTGTTTTGTGTTTGTCTTTTGAGTCTGTTTCTGCCTTGGAGCCAGTAATGCCAACAGATTTGAATGAACAACAGTGATTTTCACACTCTTGTGTTTGCTTCTGCCTTGTGCTAGTTGTGCCAGAAGTTTTGAATGAGATGGCAGTATTTGACTAAAAATTGTGTCTTTTCTATGCTTTGAAATCATTACATTGACTTGAGTTTTTTTCAAAACTTTTTGAACATTGTGATGAAAACAAAGAGGAAGGAATTCCTCGGGATTTGCAAAAATTTGATCAAGTGAGAGAAATAGAGGCATGCTAAGCCCTTAATCAATGAGATCATGTTTGTTAATGTGAGTACTGAGAAGGATCCTGGCTTGATCCAGATTGGTTCTGCACTGTCTTCAGTGCGAGCGACTAGTCGCTTTCTTAAAAGATTTCAAAAAATGTTTTGCGTGGTCCTGCGAAGACCTGTGTGGAATCGCTCTTGA
This sequence comes from Camellia lanceoleosa, assembly GCA_025200525.1. Lineage (NCBI taxonomy): Eukaryota > Viridiplantae > Streptophyta > Magnoliopsida > Ericales > Theaceae > Camellia > Camellia lanceoleosa. Next base: position 64,497,663 of record CM045772.1, read on the forward strand.
GATTGTGAAGCTTAGGATCGCTCTCAGCCCCGAGACTCGACCCCTCACTTTCAAACCTTGAACTTGGATTCAAAATGTCCGACGGTAAACTACGATGTGAGGCCTGTGTGGTCAGATCAGAAGCAGGCCTTGAACTGGGGGCAAGAAAGCCAGGTCAAAGAAGATTAGATATGATCAAAAGAAGCTTGCAAAGCTGGATCAGAAGCACCCCTCAAACTAGGGGCAAAAATGTCAGACAGCTCGAAGAGCCAAAGGTGAATCATTCCGCAAGTCAATGAAGATCGGCAAGAATGCCAAATCCCAGAAGGGAGGAAAGAAGAAAGTATTGCTGAAGGACAGCCGAGTTCCTATCCACAACACTAGGGGCAAATTCAGCCCCCCATTGGATGGACTCCTACGTCGTAAGCGAACAGCAGTCATTCTCCTAGATTCAGATGACTTCAAGATCTCAAAACCATTTGACATGGACACAGCTACACTTTTACCCTTGAGAGACTTCTTTGGGCGAAAACCCGGAAAGGGCGACCTGGGCAAAAGTTAGAGCAAGAAAAGAAGAAAGAGAACAAAAAAAAAAAAATGCAAAGAATGAAAAAAAAAATGAAAAAAGAGAAAAATGAAGAAAAAGAAAAGAAAAGATAAAAAAGAAAAAAGAAGAAAAGAAATGAAAAGAATAAAAAAGAAAAGAAAAACAAAGCTCGCAAGGTTGAAAACCTAGAAGGGTGGCCTTGGCAAAAGTTAGAGCGCAAAAAGAGAGGTTAATACCCGAGTGTACCTTAACCCCGAACTACGTAAGGCTTGATTCCCATCTTTGGGATACGTAGGCAACTTCATTATGAAGTCCAGCCGTAAAACACTTCAAATTCGACTATGTCCATGTGATGGTTCTGGTCATCTTTGTCTTCTCTGTATCCGAGAATTTGGTTGTAAGGACTGGTTGCCATGTGCTGCGCTATTCAAACAAGGGGCAACTTTCCGTTGCCATACAGTACGCTGCGGTGCTATTCAGACTAGGGGCAACTTTCAGTTGCTATGCAGTGCCGTTCAGACAAGGGGCAATTTTCCATTGTTTCCGATCTGAGGTTGTGCATCTCAAGGGTAGGTTCCGTGCTCGTTGAGTAGTGGCTGTTTGCCAAAACGGTTTTTGAGAATTTTTACTGAGGTTAACTTATTTCTCGAAAATTATTTCATTTTCCAAAATTGAACCATTTCTTGGACCCAAAAAAGGAAAATTTTCAGTGCTCATAGCCTAACTTGCATGATTTTCAAATCAAAAATCGAACAAGTATGTTAATCTAACTCTCATCTTGGTCAAAATTGTTTAAGCAGAAGTGAAAACCAAAAAAAAATGGTCAAAATGATGAACTAGAGGCACAGTTGAGTCAGGTGTTTTGTCTTTTCCCCGTTGTCAACATACTTCCAGAAAGGGCACCATACTTGCCGGAAAGGGCACCTTATTCGCTAGGAAGGGCATAGCGGAAGCTAACAGAAAAGGGCTGAAAGCTCTCAATATCCTCCAAGCAACGAGGTATCAAGCCAAGTGCGAAACATGAACTGGAATGGATCAAAATATTCCACTCCCTCGTCTGGACACAATTGATCATGTCCAAACTCCCCAGCAGAACATCGTCAACCGATGTCAGCTGCAAATTTACACACCGGTTGTAGAAGAACCCCTCTCAAGGGAAAGTTCACTGTTGTGAGCAGAAGAAAGAGAATCTTGCAGAATGCTAGGGGCAATAGCCCGCAACTTCTTGTTTATCCATCAACCACCTTAGGGAGGGATGAAAAATGAGAGATTAAAGAATAGAGAGATGTGTGCTGAGAGGAAAAGTGAGGAAAGGGTTTTGAGAGAAAAACTGAGCTTGAGGGCCGAGTGATGTGAGAATCACAAATGAGAAAGGGTGAGAAATAATACCCAGAGAAACAGGCTCCCTGTGCACGTCTGAGTGTCGTGTCTTTTTGTTTTATCTCGATTCTTGTTTCAAGTCGTTTCGAGTGTTACTCGATGTGTTTAGGTTGTTTACCTTTTGTTTTCCGTTGTTGAGTCATAGTGCGCTGTGTTCAGTCGTAGGCTCAATACCCTGGTCAAGAACTCATCTCTCAATTTCAAAAATAAAATTGTTTTGCGCTCCGAGTGCTGTGCCATTCTCTACATTTGTACAAAACAGGATCTGTTCTTTCATAAAACTGCAGGGTTCAACCTAGGTCACATGAGAACAGTAAAACTAGGACCTATCTGAAGCTATATAGGTTCTAGACTGCAAAGCAAAAGAAAAGAGGAAAAATGTCGGGTATCTGAGTTTGTTTCAACTTCAGTAAGTTCCGAGATTGCATTCCGTGTGTACCTCTTCAGGTATTGCCAATACTTCGAAGTATGAGTGTGCCTCTACCTCAAGCTCAAGATCAAGTCTACTTCAAGCCAGAATAGCGATCAAAAGTGCTCTCCCTGAGTACCATTCCACCGGAGAGCATCTTGGTTGTGTTCGCAATGAGTTCCTAGGAGACCAACTGCGACGGTGGAAACTAAAGTTCAAATGGCTATTGCCTAGAACGCAAAGGTTCGGGATTTCCAAGACTAAAGTCTGGTTTAAATACCCAGAGGTGTGTCCTCGGCTTGAAATCTGTATGGAAGCCCCATAGGTTGAGATAGCGTGTATGCACCTCAATTCTGGATACTGAACCAACCTAGTCTGCCACCCCGTTGGAGAATAGGAAAAGTTGTGAATATGATCAGAAAGAAAGGCAACATCCAAAGTGTTCTACGTGAAGAACCCTTGTCAGCATTTTAGAGCCTTTGTACTGTGAGTTGAAGGTAAGTGTTTGAAGAACACGAGGGGATATCCCCGTCAGAGTAGAGCGGTTCATCGCCACTCACCCCATGAGGTGCTTTCTAAAGCGCCGCTATGCTTGTTTATTGCATCATGCATTGTATTGCATTGTACTTCTCAAGTTTCTTTCTCATTCATGCACGATATTGTATGTACGGTTCATTCAAAGAAGTTCCGTTTGAAATCATTTATTTAGTGTATCAATCACACTTCATTCAGTTAGTGTATCAATCACACCTCATTCACCCTTAGTGTATCTATCACACTTTCTTCATTCGCTTAGTGTATCAATCACACTTCATTTATTTAGTGTATCAATCACACTCTCTTCACTCAGTGTATCAATCACACTTCTTTCAATTTGTGTATCTATCACACACATTCTCATTTTCTGTATCTATCACACACATTCTCATTTTCTGTATCTATCACACACATTCTCATTTTCTGTATCTATCACACACATCCTCATTTTGTGTATCTATCATGCACATATTCACTTCATTATCTTTTGTGTATCCATCACACCTGTTCACTTAGTGCATCTATCACACTCTGTTCACTTAGTGCATTTATCACACTTTGTGTTCACCTTTAGTGTATCAATCACACTCTGTTCACTTAGTGCATCTATCACACTTTGTGTTCGCTTTTAGTGTATCAATCACACTCTACTCACTTAGTGCATCTATCACACTTTGTGTTCGCTTTTAGTGTATCAATCACACTCTGTTCACTTAGTAAATCTATCACACTTTGTGTTCCCTTTTAGTGTATCAATCACACTCTGTTCACTTAGTGCATCTATCACACTTTGTGTTCCCTTTTAGTGTATCAATCACACTCTGTTCACTTAGTGCATCTATCACACTTTGTGTTCACCTTTTGTGTATCCATCATACTTTGCTTCACATAGTGCATCTATCACACTTTGTGTATCTATCACACTATGCTCACTTTGTGTATCTACCACATATGCTCACTTTGTGTATCTATCACACATGCACATTGTATTCGCAGTGAGAATTGCAGTAATTCTCTTACACCCTTTCTGCATGTTATGTAGTTAGATTTGTGTATGCTTACTTAAACCTGTTGCATGTTATGCTTCGTTACAACTTTCTTTGCGTGATCATAAGTTATGCTCGGCTTTGTGCATTGTCTTGCATCTTGCCCCTGCCTTCGGGCGCATATCTTTATCTGTAGCTTGTATGTTTTGTCTAAGTCTTCAGCCTTGTAAAAAATGGGTCGTCTCTGGGCTTTGACATTACTCCCGTCATTTTTATGACTTTCGAGTTCTGTTAAAGAGGGGCAACTGTAGACACCCCATTTTTGACCGTCCTCAAAAGACTTGGACGTCATCATTTGAACACTCGATAATCATCCATGTTTGTGTTCGTTTTGAGTTCCCAGAGGTCTCGGTTACGCGCCTTGCATCAAGATCTCTCTACTTATTTGTTTTGTGCTTGGTTGGACCAAGGACTTGTGATCTTTGCCCCTGAGGGTGAGAAATGGCTTGTTGGCTATCCCCACACCCCACCTGCCTTGGCATGTTGCCACCGGCCCTGTTTTATTGCTACTGGCCAAAAGTGTTGGCCAGTCAGCAATGTTCTTGGTCGGCCGGCTGTTATTTTGGTCGATCGGTCACTTTTTTTTGGCCGAGACCCTTGTTTTAGCTTCTTGAGGAAGCTTGAACCTTTTGAACCTTTGTTTTAGCTTCTTGAGGAAGCTTGAACCTTTTGAACCTTTGTTCTAGCTTCTCCAAGAAGCTTGACCCTTTTTAGCTTCTTGAAGAAGCTTGACCCTTTGCTCCAAGCTTCTAAGAGAAGCTTGAACCTTTTTTAGCTTCTTGAGGAAGCTTGACCCCTTTGCTCTAGCTTCCTTAAGAAGTTTGACCCTTTTTGCTTTAGCTTCCTTAAGAAGCTTGGCCCTTTGCTCTAAGCTTCTAGGAGAAGCTTGGAACTTTGTTCCTCTATAAGAGAGGCCTTTCCTTTCTTAGCAAAGGTTCAGTTTTTTTGACCAAGGGCATACATACACCTATCTCTATACAGCTCTCTATTTTCGTCCCAAAAGTGCTAGGTTCTTGGCCCCATTGCACTACACCTCACAACCACACTTCTCCATCATCCATCTAAGAACCTTGGTGCTTATTTTCAGAGGTTGAGGAACCACTTTCTTGGTCCTGAAGCTGCTGTCTTTCTTGGCTACAAGGGTAACTCTCTTATTCCCCTTTTGGTCTCTATTTTGCTTCATATCTTAGCTATATTTGCAAGCATTTTTGAGTTTCATCATAAACTGAAAAAAGTATTATTTTGAGTTCCTCTTGAAGTTTGTTTAAGGTCGTTTTTCTGTTGGGGGTCATCTACCCCCTCGCATGCTTGTTTTCATCTTATTTTGAACCATGTATTAAGGCCTTTGTATTGTGCTTTGTTCGGGCTTTTAGCCACTGAAATCCAGTGGATTTTTAGTGGCTAGCATGCTGTTTTGAGCCTCAAAATCAGAGAGGGGTGACCCTCTCACCCCTTGTCTTGTTTACTAGCATTGTTGGCTTTACAAAGGAGCCTATACTTGCATGCTTCCTAGCCTCATTTCAGGCCCTTTTTCAGTGATTTTTAGGGCCTGCATAACCTCTGTCCAGAGGTGGTTTTGTTATATTGGGTGTCCATCTTGCATGTGTAGAACAACCCTCTTCATGGCCTATCAAAGGAGCATCTTATTCTTGCATGCATAGACCATGTTTCAGTGAGTTTTTGGGCTTTATTTGGCATGTCATACCTCTAAATTTTGCTAGTTTAGTGGCCTCTTGAATGCTTAATATACTTGTAGTGTAAAACCTATTCACTAGCTAGTATTGCATGTTGTTTTGGCCCTTGATTCTAGCACTTTTTGGCCATGCCTTAACCTGATTTTGTGCATGTTGTGGACTGCCTTATCTCTGTTTTTGTGCCTCATGGTTGAATTATACATGCTATGCACGGTTGTAATTCAATATCCATGCCTAGCCTTGAGTTTTGTAGACTCTTGCATGCATATACTGAGGTGTTTTCATGTTTTGGGGCCATTATACATCATATTTCAGAGTTGAAATGTATGCCATTGTATGCAATGTTTCATCCTTGCATCACTCTTGGAGAGTTGCATTTTTTGCCTTACGCTTGGGGCCATTGCATTGTGCATGTTTGCATGAATCTTGAGCCTTGTTCTCATCTCATTTGGCCACTGATTTTGGCATGCTTGAGAGGTACCCATGTTAGTGTAAGTCCATCTCACCATGTTGTTGCATGCTTGTTTCATTTTGCATGTTGTTGCATGCTATACATGTCCACATGTTTAGGTTGCATGCCTATTGCATATTGTATATTAACATGCCTAGGTTGCATTGCATTGTGTGTGCATCCCTTGTCTCTTGATCAATAATGATAGAGGTTGGGGCCCTTTATGTGTTTTGTGCATTTCATTCCATATCGAATTGCACATTCGGCTCCTTTGGCCATCATGCATTGAAATGCGTGATTGATGGCCCGAAGGTCGAGAACCATACTCCCTTCAGCTCTTGACATAATAGGGAGGGTGGTTGTGCAAACATTGCCTTGAAAATGCATCCCCATTCTCCGTTTGTCCTCTGCTGCTGCAAAACAAGTTTCTGCAGGAAGAGTTGGCCGACCGACTGCATTCAGTGCCGGTCGGCTATGCATTATTGGCCGAGAGCACAATTTTTGGTCGATGAGCTGTTTCACTTGGCCGGTGGTCCCATCTCATGGCCGATGGCCTCTCAGCATGTCCTCAAGATGTTTCAAAGGTGTCACAAAGGTTGGCACAGTTTTCAAAAGAGCAGAGCAGTGTAAACAGAGGCAACTATGGCATGGCGATGGATTTCCGAGCAAAGCCGACCGAGCATGCGTGCATCCCTCTTTCCGAGGCTGTTTTACTGCTTTAGTAGATTAATTGATTTGTTAATTAGTTAAGCAGTTTTGTAATTAATTAGCTCGTAAGTTAGTTAATTAGGTGATTTGTATTATTCTTTCGGACCCTCCGAGAGAGGGCACAACTGTTGTAATAAGTGTGCGTGTGTGTGATGCATGTCTTCCAACCCCACATCTTTCTCCATTTTATTTACCAGCTTATGATGGTTAGTTTAGGGCATGTTTCAATTAGCATCTATATGTTCGCATGTTTGCATTCATTCATTTATATTGCATGCACCGGGCTCGGCGCATCATACTAACTGCATTGTATTTCAATTCCAAGTTGAATACATGTTATCTGTTGCATTTCATATGCCATGTTTAGAATAGCCGAGCCTATCTTAGTTGCATTTTGCATGTGTTGCATTAGCCATCTTAACATGAACTAGGATCATGCATTGATTACTAACTAGTTTCTGTTTTGGCTTGGAGTACTCGATGAGTGTTTATGCTTTAACATCCTTGCATGCGTGTGAGTGACTGCCATGATAGCATGCTTACCATGAGGCTATGTGCTTATGTGATATAACTGCCTGAATGCCTGTGGGCGGAGGTTGGATTATCTGAATTGGAACAATTCATTGATTGGGAGTTTTAAGCCCACTAGATAGTGGCAAATCACCATATTTTCTAAGCCCACTTGAGGGTGGCAAAATCCACATTTTAGCCTACTTGCGAGTAGCAAACCGCTTTAAAAAACAAACATGAAATGTTTTGTTCCAACTCAGGTGATCCAGTCTAACTTGTATGCTGCGCGCATCACATAGTAATTCTAGGCTAATAAACCGAAATAAGAGCACATAATGTTTTCAAAACTTGATATTATGGTGAGTAGAGGCCGATCTTTGATCGAGCGAGCGGGGGTGCTCACGAAGTGACCTTCTCCAATCGTACCCAAGTTCCCGAGCCGAGGCAACTTTGGTGATGACGGACACGTGGCCTTAGGCAACGAGTCATGGTTTCCTAAATTCCCCCAAAATAAATATTTAGGTGGCGACTCTGTATCTGGCAAAGTAGTCTATATTTGACACTTCTTTCTAAAAATCTGTTGTCAAAACGATTTGCCGGATTTGGACTCTTTGATGATTTATCAGTCTTGCATTGCACTCTGCGAGATTAGATACAGGACCGTGACATTGAGTCCTGAACTGTAGTGAGCCCAACGAACAAAACGGGATTCCCTCCCGGGACGTTCGGGGACGTCTACAATGCCGTGTTTTGTTTCTTTGATGACTTCTTTCACAAGAAAAAGCCTTGTCTTTTAACCTTCTAGTCGGCTGGTGGCTTACCTCGGCTGGCCATGTTTGTTTCTGACATTAAGGCTCTGTCTAACACATCAACATAGGTGGGTAGTTTCAGTACATTCACTCTTTCCCGAATGTCATTGCGAAGACCGCTTTCAAACTTCCTTGGCCTTTTATAGTCGGTGTCCACCATGTGTGGGGCGAATCTAGCCAATTCAGTAAACTTGGATTCATATTCTGCCAGGGTCATATTGCTTTGCCTTAACCCTTCAAATTCCAACACCTTTCTATCACGAATGCACTGAGGAAAGTATTTCTCATAAAAGAGTGCAACGAACTGTGTTTAATCAATGCCTTTGTTATTATCGCGGACCAACATCCACCATCTTCTCGCTTCATCCTCTAATGTGAAAGTAGCCAACTGTACTTTCTGTGTTTCTAGACATGGGAACACTTCAAATAATTTCTCAATGCCTAGGACCCAAGCTTCAGCCTTTAACAGATCTACACCCCCATGGAACAGTGGTGGTTTCATCATCTTGAACTCCTTAGTAAGGGCTATTGTTCAGTCGTCATTTTGTACATCTGGTATAGGTTGCACCAGAGGTGGAGGTTGTGAGCGTTGCCACTGTTGTTGCCACTGTTGTTGTTGCCTTAATGTTTCTGCCATTTCCTGAATCAATCTTTCCATCCTATCCATTTTGGCAATAGAGGACTCTTTTATCTCATCACCTCTTGTTCTCACCATCTGATTAGACTTGCATTATTCTTTATACAAAAGTTTCACAAGTATGCATATACTAAAGAGTATACGTATTCACATAATTCACAATGCAAGTAAGTCACAAACATATAGCACATAATCATTTATCTCAAAGCATTTAAGTATATTCCCAATGTTTACAAATTCATACTCATCACATGAATGCAACTTAGATCTTTTCTAGACATTCTATTGCTCATTTGGACAGGTGTGTGAGTTATTACTCGTGCTCTGATACCACTCTGTCATGACCACAACCCGCACCTATGGATTAGGGTCATAATCGGCCAGTAATCAAGGGATTACATGTGGCCTCAAACCAAATAAAACATATTTTATCAGAGTTAAGGGGCCAAAACAAAAGCAAACTTATGAATTGTCCGTAGGGCTGTGCTTACATGGCTTAACCAAACATTCTTATATGCAGATACACTCCCAAAACATATATATTTGAAGATAATTTGCAACCATAGCTCATAATTTCATGGGTTTCACCACTTTTAAACTGCAAATATTATATACATACAAATCATGTTTGTATTTAGCATGAACAAGCTTCAAAGCTTGAAATTAAGCTCCAATGCATGGAAATTCTTGCATACGTGTATCAAACAACCCTCAAAACAACATGATCAACATGCTTTACATTTAAACGTGCAAAAATTATGGCTAATCCTTACATGCATGCATCCAATGATCTCAAATTATCAAGCTTAGCTTAGCTCATGTATTTAACTCTATTTACAACTCAAATTACACTTCTTGATCACAATCTAACTTTGATCCCACAAAATTACAAATTCAAACTTATCAATTCATAACCAATTACTCACCTAGCAGCTCAAATCTTCCAAATTATGGTTAATTCCCAAGTTAATCTTCAAGATTTTCAAGCCTCTTGATCAAAGCTTCAATTGCCTTTATTTTCTCACTCTAACCGACCCTCTCTAGAGTGTTCTCAGCCAAAGGGGAGGAAAATGAGATCAAGACCTTGCTCATAATACAATAGGTCACTTATATATGGCCTCTCTCTTAATCAAATTGATTAGAGTTAAATAACAGAGCTTAATTAATCATTCTGAATCTAATTATTTTTATCCAAATCAATTTCTAATTAAATTTCACCATAGGCTCTAAAAATTATGCCAATCACGATGGCGTAGTCAATTTCAGTTTCTGTGGCCGATAAGGCCTTTGATTTAAATTCTAAAGCAGAAAATCAAACAGATTTTTCCTACGGTGAACATATAGAAATTCAAAACCACATATATTCATATAAATGACACTCAAAATCATATTAAACACATAATCACAAGCATAATTAAGATTAAGTAGCATAATACGAAACAGGGCTATCACAATAGGACCCTTTGGTTGTGCATTAATTACCGCGAACTTAATAAGGTAATGGTGAAGAATAAATATCCTTTACCACAGATTGATGATTTGTTCGACCAATTACAGGGGCACAAGTGTTTTCAAAGATTGACTTGAGATCTAGGTACCATCAGTTAAAAGTCAAAGCAAAGGATGTTGAGAAGACCGCCTTTCGAACTAGGTATGACGATTATGAATTTTTAGTCATGCCATTTGGAGTTACGAATGCACTAACAGCTTTCATGGATTTAATGAATCAGGTTTTCAAACCGTACTTGGATGTTCATTGATGACATTCTTATTTATTCAAAAAGTAGGTAGGAACATGAACGACACTTGAGATTGATTCTTCAAACACTTAGGGACAATAAGTTATATGCTAAATTGAAGAAATGTGAATTTTGGTTGAATGAAGTTGTGTTTTTGGGGCATGTAATTAACAAGGATGGTGTGTCTATCAATCTGCAAAGGATTGAAGCTATTACGAATTGGCCTGCTCCTACCAATGTTACAGAAGTATGTAGTTTTATGGGTTTAGTAGGTTAGTACTGAAGATTTGTTAAAGATTTCTCCAAGATCGCGGTGCCGCTCACCCAGTTGACTCAAAAAGGCGTCCCATTTAAGTGGAAAGACCAGAGGGAGTCCGTCTTCTAAGAATTAAAGACATGACTCATAACAGCACCACTCCTTACCTTACCGTTGGGTACAACACGGTTTGTGATTTATAGTGATGGTTCTCATAAGGGTTTGGGGTATGTACTTATGCAGAATGAAGGAGTAATTGTGTATGCATCTCGACAATTGAAGCCACATGAAAAGAATTACCCTACGCATGATTTAGAATTAGCTACCGTGGTGTTTGCATTGAAGATTTGGCGGCATTATCTTTATGAAGCAACATATGAAGTTTACACCAACCACAAGAGCCTCAAGTATTTCTTTACTCAAAAGGAGCTCAATATGCGACAGAGATGGTGGTTAGAACTCATCAAGGATTATGACTTGCAGATTCATTATCATCCTGGCAAAGCCAACATGGTAGCGGATGCTCTTAGTAGGAAAGTCAACAAGAAACTTAGCATGTTTGCTTACGGAGCGGAATAAGCTATTACTTGACTTGGAAAGAATGGAGGTGGAAATTGTGCTACATTGTAACAAGCCCGCGGGGGACCTCACTACAGTTCGGACTCGATTTGTGTCACGGTTCTCAATCTGAACCAAAGAGTCCAAATCCGGCAAATCGTTTTGAGAAAACAGATTTTTAGAAAAGAAGTGCCAAACATGGACTGCTTTGCCAGATACAGAGTCGCCACCTAAATATTTTTTATGGGGGAATTTAGGAAACCCTGACTCGGTGCCAAAGGCCACGTGTCTGTCATCACTAAAGTTGCCTCGGCTCGGGAACTTGGGTACGATTGGGGAAGGTCAGCTATGAGCACCCCCTCTCGCCCGATCCAAAGATCGGCCTCTACTAACCGTGATATCCATTTTTGAAAATAGTATGTGTTCTTATTCCGGTTATTAGCCTAAAATTACTATGTTATGCGTACAACAAACAAGTATAGACCAAATCGCCTAAATTGGAACAAAACATTGCATATCCGTTTGTTTGGAAAACGTTTTGGAATTTGCTACTCGCAAGTAGGCTAAAATACGGATTTCAGTGAAATGTTCCAACTCAAACAATCTAACCTTCACCCACAGGCATTCAGGTAGTTATATCATATAAGCACCTAGCTACATGGCAAATATGATGTTATGGCGACACTCACACGCATGCGGTATGCTAAAGCATAAAAGCTTACCTAGTATTCCAAGCAAAAAAAAAGGTAAACTAGTTAGCAAGCATGCACGACCCCTAGTTCATGTTAAGTGGCTAATGCATCACATACAAAATGTCGCTAGAGTAGGCTCGGCTAATCTAGGGATGACATGTGAAAATGCACAGATAGCATGTATTCAAGTTAGATTTGAAGTGCCTATGCGATTAGTATGATGCGCCAAGCATGCACATCGATGAATGATGCACGCATGCATAGCATAAGGATGCTAAAGAAAATATGCCCTAATACTAACCATCAAAGCAGGTAAGTAAAAGGGAAGAAAGAAGTGGGGGTTGGAAGACATGCACACACGCACCCACACTTATTACAAATTTGCCCTCGCTTGGAAGGACCAAAAGAATAATACAATTTAACTAACTAACAAGCTAATTAAATAATTACAGACCACCTAATTAATTAAGCATATTAATTAATCTAATTTAAGCAATAAACAGCCTCGGGAAGAGGATCCAATGCGATGCGTGCCCGATTCCGCTCAGAAGTCACTGCCATGCACAAGCGGCCTCTGTTTTGACTGTTCTGCTCCTCTGAAAATTGCACAACTCCCAGGGTATGCTCTCTGGGCACTGTGGAACACCACCGGCTGGGAGGGATGGCCACCGGCCATCTATGATGGTCACCGGCCACAAATTGAGCTATCGGCCACTTATGGATGGCCGGTCGGCACTGTATATGGCCGGTCGGCCAAAACTCCCTGCAGAACCTGCAGTTGACAGCAACAGAGGGCAAAGCATAGCATGGCAATGCATTTCAAGCCATGTATGCACCAACCACACCCCTAATCATGTGTATGACTCAAAGGAGGATGGCCTCGATTCTCGGACCACCAAATACGCATTTCAATGCGTGATGGCCCAAGAAATCAAGGATGCATTTTAATTTCAAATGAAATGCAATGCAAACAAACATAAAGAAACCTAACCTCTATCATACTTAATTCAAGAGGCAAGGTAATGCATGCAAAATATAGTGCAACCTAAGCATGTTAACTAAGGATGCAACATGGAAATGCAAGCAAACATACAAGGCACATGACAACCTAGGCAAGCAAGACATGAAGCAATGCAACCAACAAGTAGGTAAGGCACAATATGGGTGTTCAAGCATGGAAGCAAACATGTGACTTCATTCCATCATGCGACTTCAATCATGCAACAACACAAATATGCAACAACATACAAGGTAAGCATGCAACAACATGCAAAGGAGGGACTTACACTAATTGGACAGCTCTATGCTAAGCCCAAAATAGTGGCTAACGCTATAGAAATGAGGGTCTACACACACACACACACATGCACATGTTAATGGGCCAACACTTAAGCTTATAAAGACAACTTGTAAGCACACTTAAAAGAGGCTAAATATGGACTAATGACATGCAATGGAAAGCTCTGAAATCATGCTAAAAATGGTGCCATACCAATTAAACAAAGGCAAGCCAAGCACGCAACATGGTCCAAAGTCAAAGGCTAACGAGCCAAAATGCAAAGGGGCTATGCAATGCATGCTATGGTCGACCAAAACAACTAAGGACAGACCTTGAGCATGGCAAAACAAACATAAAGGCTTCACAAAGCTAGGCCTAAACATGCTTGGATGAGGACTCAAAGCATAAGACATGTTAAGGCTAAGACAAGGCATTACAAGGCATGTATGCTAAGCAAGCATGGTGTACCAAAACCAACTAAAAAACAGAGGCATATTATGACATAATAAGCATGAAAAATAGCTAAGGCATGGCCAACATGAACCTAAACATGGTGCTCCTTCAAGAGGCAAAGATGGTCCTTTTCAAGGACAACAAGAAGAGGGGGTGGCCCTCTCCTTCCTAGGACCTCAAGGCACCATCCTCACCTCTGAAATCCCTCAAGATTTTAGTGGTGAGGAGGCCCAAATACAATGGTCCCAGAGTCCACTCAAAATGGCACAAAATGGGGCCTTTCAAGGCTTAAGAGGGGTCAAACAACCCCAAATGCCAAAGCACCCTTAACCAACTATTTAGAGGGATAAAAAATAGAACTTTTTTATTTTATACACTAAGCCCAAAAACAGTTGTAAAGTAGGCAAAAATACAATGAAAAAATGGGAAATAAATGGACAAGTTTCTTACCCTTGAAGACCCTCTTCACCAATAGAGTTCCAGCAGCTTCTTTAGGTTGAAATCAGTCTAAAACCTCCAAAAATAACCCTCAAGGGCCTCAACTCCAAAGGATGGTGTAATGGTGGGTGTTTGTGAGCAATACTAAGCCTAAACACACACAAGACAAAGAGAGGGGGAGAAATAGAGATAGGATACACACAATATTCAAACCCTAGAACTCAAACCCTAAAAAAAACTATCTCGCAAAAAAAAATCAAACCTCTCTGACCAGAGAGAAGAAGCTCTCCTTATAGAGCTTTTGTCTTGTAAGCTTACAAGACAAGCTTCTAAAGAGAGAGATCCCTCCATACACATGTATGGAGGGGAGCCAAGTGCATACCAGCTGCGCCAAAATATCTGCAAAAGCAGATGCACAGTAGTCGGCCGGCCAAAGATGCAATTGATCAAAAAAAAGATAGCTGGCCAGCCATCTATAGTGCCGGCCGGCCAAACATTTGGCCGATGGCAACAAAACACAGCCAGTGGCCTCAAGCCATGGCCGGTGGAGTGTGGGGATGGCCCACAAGCCATTCCCTGCCTCTCCAAGGCAAAACACAAGTGTTTGGTGCAAAACCAGACACGAAACAGTCGAGTCGAGAGATACTGAGGCAAGGTGCGCAGCCGAGACCTCCGGGAACTCAAGACGAGCACAAACATGGATGATCACCGAGTGTTCAAGCGGTGACGTCCAAGTCTTGAGGACGGTCAAAAACGGGGTGTCTACAGTTGCCCCTCTTTGACAGAACTCGAAAGTCATGACAATGATGAGAGTGAATGTCAAAGCCCAGAGACGACCCATTTTTGACAAGGCCGAAGACTTAGACAAACATGCAAGACAAACAAGATATGCGCCCGAAGGCAGGGGCAAAATGCAAGACAATGCACAAAGCCAAACATAGCTTATGATCATGCAAAGAAAGCTGTAACGAAGCATAACATGCGACAGTTTTAAGCTAGCATACACTAAACTACACTACAATGCAGAAAGGATGTAAGAGAATTATGCAATTCTCAATACGTCTCACGCGGAGGATACAATTCCTGTCTGGTTCGTCTGGTTGCACCAGCTGCAAATGGACCGTATATACAATATCGTGCCTGCAAAGAAAACAACTTAACAGGTACGATGTTATTAGCAACATGTATGACAATGCAAAAATGAATGCAAAATGATATGCAATATATACAAAGCAATGTATAAACAATGCAAATGAAAATGCAATGCAATTAAAACAATGCAAACTATATTCAAAGCAATTGAATCATGATCCAATCATGAGCGGTTCAAAACCACACAAATGTCAAATAGATTGATGGAAGTAACAAGTCCGTCTACCATAGAAAAGGTGCCGCAACCCTCAAAGCGTGTACACATGCAGAACTATGAGTGATGTAGACGAACACAAGGACAAGTATTGGGTGGAATGACATAACTGGAAACGACATTGGGGAAAGAACAATGATCCTAATGCTCGATGCAAAAACTATACTACAATGCATATATACAGTGGATATGGCATGCAGCCAAACCAAATCTTGCCTAGGAAGGGCATGCACACATACAAGCCATGTCTAACACAGAAAAGGTGCCATCACCCTCAAACCAAGTTCATCAAGGAATAGGCGCATACACATGCAGAACTGTGCTTCAACATGAAAAGTATGAGCACATACCAAACCAAGCTCAACAAGGAGAGGTGTGAGCCATGGATGGAGGTGATGCAATGGATGCATGCAAGCTACAATGCAATATTTACAATATGCAATGGAATGGAATAGATATGATGGATAAGGCACGCAGGCCAAGCCAAATCTTGCCTAGGAAGGGCATGCACACAAACGAAATGCGTCTAACACAGAAAAGGTGCTGCTACCCTCAAACCAAGTTCATCAAGGAATAGGCGCGTACACATGTAGAACTGTGCTTCGACGTGAAAAGTACGAGCACATACCAAACCAAGCTCAACAAAGAAAGGTGTGAGCCGTGGATGGAGGTGATGCAATGGATGCATGCAAGCTACAATGCAATATTTACAATATGCAATGGAATGGAAATACAATATTTACAATGGAAATGCATGACAAATGCACTATTTACCATGTATGCATGACAATGTATTAACTGTGAATATCAATGCACCAAAGGTCTTGCACCTTCCGAGGATTTAAGGTCTCCTAGACCGTGCATATTGCACAAGAAATGCGAGTGAGGTGCGCCAAATAGCGCGAACAATGAATGCATGCTAGATGCAAAGAGATGCGCAAAATAGCGCGATTGAAATGCGGTGCACAAGACAGTGCGGGGCGCTAAACAGCGTAGCTGAATTGAAATGCACATGGGGCAACTTTCGAGGTTTGCAAAATACAAAAGGATACGGAAAGGATACACCGTGCACAAATTCGAGTGCCACACACTGAAGACACGGTCCGAGGTCAAAATGGAGGCCGGTTGAGCTTCGAAAATGCCATGTTCTTGTACTATCTTAATCAATGAAGGTCCCAAACCACAGATCTAACCCAAACAAGGTTGTAGGAGGCTCACCGGCCACATGGGAAGGCCACCGGCCACCAAAATACATCACCGGCCAAACATTTGGCCGGCCGGCCAAAAATGCCTGGTTTGGGGCAGTTTTGACTTTTCGCCTTGGGTCTTTTAAAATAGGGCTTCAAACCCTATTTCACTCATTCCCCCTAGCCGAAATCTCACTCTCTCTCTCTCTCTAGAGTTTTTTCCCTCTTCATTCACTGTTTTCTTGCGTTTTACGCTCCGTTTCGTCGTTCGATTCGCGTATACCTTCGCGTTTCGAACATTTTCGTCCGATCGAAACTTCGTTTCGGCACTTCCTTTTCGATTTCCGCTTCTTGGGGTTTGTTTCCCCAAGTTTCCCTTGATTTTCCCACATTTTCCATACTCCGGCTTTTCTGGCCATTTCCCATCCTCCTGGGGGTTGACTTTTCATTGACTCTTCGCATTCTAGCTTTGTTTTCCTTTTCTGACCATTTTTCTCGACACATTTGACATGGCCGACGATATTCCACAGGGCGGGACTCCCCCGGATCACGAGATGGATCTTGGGGCCGAGCTTCTACCTTTGAGCGTCCGTCCATTTGACCCGGCGACCTACCGGCCGGTGATTCATGTGCTGCCTCTCGATGGACTTCGCCAGTTTCGGAGCTTCGATAAGGCGATGCCTCTAGAGCTTCTTTTGCGTGAGCTTGCATCTCACCTGTCCTTCTGCGCTTCCGAGGTAACATTTCCTCCTTTGTTTTTATTTTTCGCAATGTAGAATATAAAACTGCCATAGCTGATTATATTCTTTAACTGCTTAGCTTAGACACATTGATGCACTGTACACCGTAGTTGATCGCAACCACACTTGCAACTGATATCTGTTTGAGACCGACACGTGCACACACACTGCGTTGGCTCTGAATCACTCAAATACACCGACACAGTACACACTGCACACACTGTAGTTTATTGCAATCACACCGGTACCCGATATCTGTTTGAATCTGAAAAAACTTGTACACATGCTATATTTGTATTGAACCATGCAAACACGCTGACACATCACACGTTGTAGTCCACTGTAAGCACACCGGCACCCGGTATCTGTTTGAATCTGAAAACATGCACGCATGCTATATTTCCACTGAACCACTCAAACACGTTGACTCGTCACACGTTGTAGTTTACCGTAAGCACACCGACACCCGGTATCTGTTTGAATCTGAAAACATGCGCCCATGCTATATTTGCACTGAACCACTCAAACACGCTGACTCATCGCACGTTGTAGTTCACCGTAAGCACACCGGCACCCGGTATCTGTTTGAATCTGAAAACATGCACGCATGCTATATCTGTATTGAACCACTCAAACACGCTGACTCATCACACGTTGTAGTTCACCGTAAGCACACCGGCACCCGGTATCTGTTTGAATCTGAAAACATGCACGCATGCTATATCTGTCTCAATTCTGAATGCCTTTCAAAACTAGTATATTTAGCATCGCTTCGTAATTGTTTGCTTGAAAGCAGGGAGATTCCCATACCGCCCGGGGGTATGGGAACATCGCCGCTCGTGATTGGTATGCCGAGCTACCCGATGCGGTTCGTCACATCGTGGACCAGGCTAATTTTGGCACATTCTGCAGAGGATCGGACTTACATGGCGAGCTCTCCTCGCTGCTCTAGCGGAGAGGTGGTGGGACACCACCGACTCGTTCCTTCTTTCTGCGACGGGAGATATGACGATGACTCCCTATGATTTCTCGATGCTCACAAGCATCGGGGTAGGGGGTGATCCGATCCCCTTCGACACCGATATGGACGAGTGGACTGCCACTCAGGTCTATCTACTCGGTGAGGTGCCACCTCTCATGCGCCCATGCTTCGTTCGTTATTCCTGGTTCGAGGTCCAGTTTAGGGTCCAGCCAGCTTTGGTTGAGGAGGCTCCGATGACTCAGGAGGCCGTGGAGAGATACGCGCGCGGCTTTCTCATGTTCCTGCTAGGGACGACTATCTTCGTCGACCGGGCGAACACCGTGCCCCTCTGCCTGCTCAGCGCCTTGGTGGATGTTACACAGATCCTGCACTACGATTGGGGTGGCCCTGCTTTGGCTGCGCTTTACGGGTATATGAGCTCGGCTTCCCGTGGCAACGGACAGTTGCTCGGGGGCTACTAGTGTGCTTGGGAGGTACGTTTCTTCTCTGCTCTACATTTTCTGTACTCTATACTGTACCCTGTACACTCCACACACTGTGGTCTACTTCACACTAGCTGTATATTGTACACACGGCACACACATACTCTGCTTTACACTGGTTGTACACTGCTCACACTGTACACATTATCTGCACAATACACTGCACGATACATGGCCCTGTTATTTGCTATGCTACTTACTTTCCCAGACTAGCCCCAGTGCCAGATGTGGAGACCCCTCTCGTCGTTCCATTCTCCCGCCGCTTCGATGGGAGATGTGTGTGGAGGCCCCGGGAGACGTTTAGCTTCTTCCACCGTTATTTTGACACCATCACCCCGGCCAAGGTATGTTTTACTTGCAGTTCATTTAAGCTTCGCTTTACACTGTATTTTCAACAACAGTAGATTACAATCTGTATTTCATTCTCAGATCACCTAGCAACCTTGGGCTCCTTTGCCAGCCGTGATTCGGGATCGATTTGCCAGTGCTGAGGAGACCTTACGTTTCCAGATTTTGCTGGAGGGCCCGGTCTGTCGGGCTTGGTACCTGGGCGAGCGTTTCCTACGCCAGACCCTAGGGTTACCAGAGCAGATAGTCCCGGTTCACCCTCCGGAGGACATGAGGGAGACTGAGAGATTCACTGCCGAGCAGATGGCCGAGTACACGATCGGCTGGGATGCGATCCGCTTCAGAGGCATAGGCGACTACAGAGAGTATGTGGAGGCATATATCATGCGGCCTCTAAGCGGTGGTCGTCGGGTTGAGGGAACGAGGCCCGTGGCGCCAGCAGCTAGGGTAGGCGAAATTTGGAGCAGAGTATCGAGGAGAGCTCAGGTCCGCGACAGGGGTGGAGCTCAAAGAGAACGGGAGGTTAGCAAGCGATCGCCCACCTCAGCGACATCTGAGAGGCAGGGTGGGGCGACCTACCAGATCCCCTTTGTTCCTCCTCCGGCTAATCACGAGTTGGTCGGTGTCCCTGACTTGCCGCCGGTATGTATTATTGCATTTCGCATCTTGCATTGTCGTTTCATTTCATTTCATTTCTTTGATATTCCGCAGAATACTGATGCATCTAATACTTTTGCAGGCTTCTTTTGAGTACACCCGGCAGTCCCTGGAGTTGAATGCCTCCATGATGGGGATGTTGCAGCGGACTTTTGACCTCCTGGCCCTCTACAGTATTCCAGTATGTTCTTCTGACCACAGTCTCAAACCATACATAAACTGCATCACATGACCTGATGCACTACACAACACCTAATAAGCTGCTCACGGATACACTGTACTCATCCACTGCATTCTGTACTGATAAACTGCTCACGGCATTCATACACTGTACTCATACATTACATTCTGCACTGATAAACTGCTCACCGTATATTGATGCATTTGCCTCTTATGTACTTTTTCAACCTCCCTTCCAGATTCCCACTGTAGGAGGTGCTCCAGCTGGACCTTCCATTCTTGTCCGAGGGAGAGATGAGGAGGGTAGAGTATTTCCCCGCACCAAGGCGGAGCGCACTCACGTCGAGAGTAGCTCACGGGCTCCAGTTCCAAATGATGACGACGATGAGTCAGAGGCGGAGGCAGAGGCAGAGTCATCAGAGGAGGAGACCGGAGACGGCTCGGACTCGGGCTCAGATGGCAGTGCTGATGATGCTCTTGGACCTTCATCCAGGAAGAGGACTAGGATGGACTGATAGCCCCTGGAGCCACTTGACATTGATACAGATTTTTGCTGCCTCTTTTTTTTCTGCACTTTTTCCTTTTTTGTTGGTAGCTAGGGTACCTTGTACTGCCGTAGGCAGATTTTTGTTTCCAAAGTTTATGTATTTGAAAAAGATGATGAAATGAAACAAACTTTTTATCTAAAAAAAGTGTTACATTTGTATATCTCATGCATTGCATCGCATCACATCATGTTACATCTCAATGTGAATGAAATTGATCTGTTGTTTGAAAAATTGAACACTTGCCTTTGCAATAATCGGATAACTAACGATATGATAAAACAATTCAAGCAACCTTGCACGATTCAACACACCGGCCCTTACTCTCGAGAGTAATGACGCATGACCCATAACACACTTTTCATTCATTACGCATCACGGAAAATCTGAACAAACATTCAATCGACAAGACGGGATACAAAGGCACGGCAAATCCTGAACAAACAGCCCCATCTGACAAGATGGGATACAAAGGCGGTATCGGCTGGAGTTGAAACACAGTCAAATGCCCCGAATTCTCCTTTTCTCCTTTGGTTCGCTTAAATGTAGAGAATGGCACAGCACTCTGAGCACAAACGATTTTTTTTTGAAAAATGGTTTTTCAACCGGGGTATCGAGCCTACAACTCAACACGGCAGAAAAAGACTCAAACAAAAGGCACACGACCTAAACACAACTAAACACGTTCGGAAAGACCCAAAACGAAAGTTGGGCTAAACAAGACAACAGACACGACAAACGGACATGTTTACAAAAACGAAAGACCTTAGATCTCAGGGAGCCAGTTCCTCCGGGTATGTTTCCCACCCTTTCTGATTTGTGATTCTCACATCACTCGGCCCTCAAGCTCAGTTTTTCTCTCAAAACCCTTTTCTTACTTTTCTCTCAACTTACATCTCTCTATTCTTTATTCTCTCATTTTTTTGTCCCTCCCTAGGGTTATTAATGAGTGAATAGGAAGTTGTGGGTTCACGCCTAATACTATTGATTCGCAGCTATTTCTTTCAGTGACGTCTAGTCGAAGTTCCAGACGAGGAATGGTGTATCTTGATCCATCCCAACTCGTGCTTCGCACTTGGCTTGACATCTCGTCATTTGGAAGATGTTGAGAGCTTTCAGCCCTTACAGACAGTTTCAGTTGTGCCTTCTTCCGGTGGATAGAGTGCCTTTATGGCAAGTATGTTGACGATGGGGGGGGGGGACAGACAGAACACCTGACTTGACTGTGCCCCTAGTTCATCACTTTGACCATTTTTTTTTACTAAAACAGTTTTGACCAAAATGAGAGTTAAATTAACATGCTTGTTCAATTTTTTATTTGAAAATCATGCAAGTTAGACTATGAGCACTGAAAATTTTCCCGTTTGGGTCTCAGAAATAGTCTAGTTTCGAAAAATGAAATAGTTTTCGAGAAAATAGTCAACTTCAGTAAAAATTTTCAAAAACTATTTTTGCAAACGGTCGATGCTCAACGAGCACAGAACCTACCCTCGAGATGCGCAACCTCGGATCAGAGGCAATGGAAAATTGCCCCTTGCGTGAAAGGGGTGCATGGCAACGGAAAGTTGCCCTTGGTTTGAACGGCGACTCATGGCAACTTATGGCAACGGAAAGTTGCCCCTTGTTTGGATGATGCCGCGACATGCTGAAAACCAGTCCTCATTGGTAATGACTGCAAACGAATTCTCAGACACGGAGAAGACGAAGATAGTCTAGACCAATATATGGACACAGTCACTGTGAGAGCATTGGTGGCTGGACTTCAAGAGGAAGTTGACTGCGTGGTTCTGGTTGTCACGACCAAACTATCAAATTCAGAGGAGGCAAAGGTGATCAAAACCATTACATGGACTGAGACGCTATGAAAGCGTTAGGGGCTGGGCTTCAGGATGAAGTTGCCTACGTATCCCAAACATGGGAATCAAGCCTTACGTAGTTCCAATTAAGGTACACTCGGGTATTTTAACCTTCACTTTTTAGGCTCTAACTTTTGCCAAGGCGCCCGATGCGGGTTTTCGACCTTGCGTGCTTTGTTTTTCTCTTCTTTTTTTCAATTCTTTTCTTTTTCTCTTTTTTCTCCTTGTTTGCACTTATTTTTTTTTTTTGCTTTTTCTTTTCTTTTGCATTTTTTTATTTTTTGTATTTTTCTCTTTTTCTTTTTCTTTTGCATTTTTTCTTTGTTCTAACTTCTGCCTGGGTCACCCTTCCGGGTTTTCGGCCCAGCGAGCCTCTCAAAGGGTAAAAGTGTAACAAGTCCATGCTAAATGGTTTTGAAATTGAAGCCCTCTATCTCCAGGAAAGTGGCCGTTGTACTGATCTGCAGAAGGATCCATCACGTTTGCTTCACGAGCTTCTTGCGGTGAGATCCGAACTTCTTGATCTGATTTTGGTGCCTCTTGCTCGAGGGTTGCTTCAAGTCTGGCCACACAGGCTTCACATGATGGTTGACTGTTGGACGTTCTGAATAAGTTCAAAGTTCAAAAACAAACGGATTGAATCTTGAGGCTGAGAGCGATCCTAGGCTGCACAATCTCAAGAGTGATTCCACAAAGGTCCTCGCAGGACTGCGCAAAATATTTTTTTTTTAAAAGTTTTTCAGAAAGCGACAAACCGCTCACGCTGAAGATAGTGTGAAACTAGTCTGGGTCAAGCCAGGGTCCTTCTCAATACTCACACTGACAAGCACGATTTCATTCATTAAAAGCTTACCATGCCTATCTTTCTCTCAAATTGATCAAAATTTTGCACAACCCGAGGAATTCCTTCCTCTTCGTTTTCATCACTGTAGTGTTCAAAAACAGTTTTGAAAAACTAAAGGCCATTACAATGATTTTCAGGATACGAGAGAGCAAGTGGAAGGTACTGCCGTTTGATCCAAATCCTCTGGCACAACTAGCTCAAGGTAGCAATAAGCACGAAAACATGATTAGCCGCAGCTGTTTCATTCAAATTTCCTGGTTGCGACTGGCTCCACAGTAGAGACAGACTCAAAAAGAAAGCACAATGAGTAATTACAAAACAAAACGGTGTTCGAGGAAACAACCCTAGAATCACCTGACATTCTATACAAGGGGACTAACTCGCTACAACAAGATAGGCCCTTTAGCAAAAAAGGACTGACTCAAGACAATGAGACAGACTCAAAACAAAATAAAAGACTGACTCGACACCCAAGCCTGAATTTACAAAACTAGCAATCGCAGATGCTCAAAAATGCGTGCCAGACGCCATACCCAAAAATACACCAAGCGCCGCCCGCAGGTGGTTCATTCCCTGCTTACATACTCGCAGTATCAGTATCCTCAAAGTCCAATAGCTGGGTAGCAACGGACTTGGCTGAGGTGGGCAGGAGGATGACCTCGTTGTCGATCAAATCTTGCACCTCATGACAGAGGTGGAAACAATTATCGATAGCATGTCCTGTTTGCTGGTGGTACGCACAGTACAAAGCAGCATCATGTGTGGGAGGGAGATTCTTTGGGAGAGGCCTGGGCTCCAGGGGTTTAAGATGCCCTCTTTCGGCCAGGATCTGAAGTGCCTTGGACAGAGGCATGTAGAGAGCGTGAAAGACCCTACGCCCTCGAGGCAGGTACTTTGAAGGCTGAGAATTCTTGCTAGACGCACTAGCGAAAGGGTCGGCAGGCACTGCCTTGACTTTCTGATCTTTCCCGGGTGCAAGGTTGGGAGCAAAAGGAACTGTTCTAGCATGACGGGGCCTATCCCGGTTTTCTGACTAACTAGTACTGCCTTCAGTTGGAGCGGGGAAAACATCATCCACAATCGTGGTCAGGACTGCGAATACTTGCTGTTTACTCATCCCTCGGCTTTCAAAGCCTCGACTGCCCACAGCAGTTGTTCCATGGGATCGATATTTGCCTTTACTTTGTCTTTACCTCTGGCCTCAGCCTGATCGAGGGTTTGGGTTGATGTCATCATATCATTGCTATAACTTGAGACTACGTCAGGTTAACTGAGTTCGATCACAATCCGTTCCAGCAATGGGGGCTCCTGGGGTACAAAGCTTTTGGCATATGGTGCGGCTGGTGGCAAAGCTGACATTTCGTAGGCGAGATTCGCCACGGACCTCTGGAGGTCACCTATCATCCCCATCAACTCGAATGTGGTGGGCTTACGAGCCTGATACAACTGGGGTTCCCAGATTGGGTGCGCAGCAGGAGACCTGGGCGGATGCAGTACATCAACATTGGTCTCACTTTGCAGGGTGATTCCTTGATCTAATGCGGCTATCATAACCACGATTTCCTTTGAATTCTGTGTCATGATAAATCCACTATCTGAACGGTGACTGACGAATCAGATGTCTGCCTTGCCTCAGCGAGGGAGAATACCGGCTATTTTGTACTGAATCTCTGCACTGAAAGAGAAAACACACAGCATTTCAACTCAATCAGAACGAACCAGGCGGCGTGGTGAGCAATTTATACTCTATCTTGATCCTTGTTTCCCAAAATCACTGCCCCAAAACACTGAGTCGGATACGAGATATATTGTTTCTGAAAACAACGTCTTGATGCCATGTTCACTGATACTCAAACTTGCAAACTAATATGCGCGTTCCTATAGAGATACACTCTAAAAGCACATAGCGAGTAAAAGAGAACCAAAACACCCCTATGTTAGGGTAGGGTTTCCCTGTCATATTTTGTCGGGAGCTAGGGTTTCACTATGCACGCAGAGGTTTCAAACAACCTATAATCGGGTAAGTAACCTGTCCTAGCTTGGAATGGTCACTATGGATTCCGAATATGCACTAGGTCGAATGGTCGAAAGGGTGCCCCGGTAAAATCGGGATTTGTGTTCCCATCTTGTGAGAGCATAGCCGTCGACCTTATGGCATGCTTTGACAAAGTCAAGCCTCCAGCAGACCGCTCAGGAATAGCAGATGGCCAACACGGTGTCCTAGGCACACCAATGCACATGCAATGCAAAGAGACACATAAGTGAAATCAAAACGGGATATCACGAGTTCGAGTCAAGCTCTCTATATCCCCAGCAGAGTCGCCAAAAACTGTAACAAGCCTGCGGGGGACCTCGCTACAGTTCGGACTCGATTTGTGTCACGGTTCTCAATCTGAACCAAAGAGTCCAAATCCGGCAAATCGTTTTGAGAAAACAAATTTTTAGAAAAGAAGTGCCAAACATGGATTGCTTCGCCAGATACAGAGTCGCCACCTAAATATTTTTTATGGGGGAATTTAGGAAACCCTGACTCGGTGCCAAAGGCCACGTGTCCGTCATCACCAAAGTTGCCTCGGCTCGGGAACTTGGGTATGATTGGGGAAGGTCAGCTATGAGCACCCCCTCTCGCCCGATCCGAAGATCGGCCTCTACTAACCGTGATATCCGTTTTTGAAAACATTATGTGTTCTTATTCCGGTTATTAGCCTAGAATTACTATGTTATGCGCACAGCAAACAAGTATAGACCAAATCGCCTAAATTGGAACAAAACATTGCATATCCGTTTGTTTGGAAAACGTTTTGGAATTTGCTACTCGCAAGTAGGCTAAAATACGGATTTCAGTGAGTTTTTCCAACTCAAACAATCCAACCTTCACCCACAGGCATTCAGGCAGTTATATCATATAAGCACCTAGCCACATGGTAAACATGCTGCTATGGCGACACTCACACGCATGCGGTATGCTAAAGCATAAAAGCTTACCTAGTACTGCAAGCCAAAAAAAAAGGTAAACTAGTTAGCAAGCATGCATGACCCTAGTTCATGTTAAGTGGCTAATGCATCGCATACAAAATGTCGCTAGAGTAGGCTCGGCTAATCTAGGGATGACATGTGAAAATGCATAGATAGCATGTATTCAAGTTAGATTGGAAATGCCTATGCCATTAGTATGATGCACCGAGCCCGGTGCATGCAATACTAATGAATGATGCATGCATGCATAGCATAAGGATGCTAAAGAAAATATGCCCTAATACTAACCATCAAAGCAGGTAAGTAAAAGGGAAGAAAGAAGTGGGGGTTGGCTTGAGCTAAATGCATGAAATTGAACCCTAGTCTCTCCATTTTTGTTTGATTTAAGTTCACTCTCGTGATTGAGCCATGAAACAAACCCTAGATAATTCATGGAAACAAGATTTGTTGGAAGATTATTCATGGATTATGTATTTTGAACTTTGTGGGAGCCGAATATATGGCTAAATCGGAAGGGGCATGTTTTAGTACTAACACTAACCGGACGTCCAGCAAATATTAATCGGCCCCATCCTGCGAGACTGGGATGGGCCGAATACGATACGTAAGCCGATTAAGCCGATTGAAAAAGATCGTTAGGGGCCGAATGTAAGAACGGGTAATGATTGAAAACCAAGCCCAAGCCCCGAGGCCTCAGGAGGAACAGATATAAATAAAGAAGCAGCGTTCTTGGAATGGTACATAAAAAAAAACACTTCACTAAATTTAAAAAACAAGCTTTCTTGAGTAGAAGAACTGACTTGCCCGTCAGAGTGCTAATCCCGGCAACCCCGACCGGAGTATTTGTCCTTACAGGTGACAAGCTGAGTATCAGGAGCGTCTCCCAGGATCCGAAGAGTATTTCCAAAGCCACTTCTCCACAATTGGCGCCGTCTGTGGGAATACTCAAATACATCCATGGAAGGCGTGACGCAAGATCCTCCGATAGCCAAGCAAGACTACACGAGAGCGACATCACCGGTGGATATGCTCGGGAAGGAAACCATTAACTGCGAGATCGCCTTGAATTTTGATTCTGCGACTTGGTGAGGAGGCGATGCAAGCCATCATAGAACAAGCTAAGCGAGAATGAGCAAAATTTGGAAAATATGCTCGAGAAAATGAGCGCCTCAACAAGATTTGGCCTAAGTAGCAAAATCCAAAAGCCAGCGCCAAGACCGAGCGACCCTTGAGGCGGGTAAACAACGACCTCGAGCTCGACCAAGGAAACTATAGCGACTCAATTCATTATCACGGAGCATAACAAGGGGCGCTTAGACATTTCAACTCCTCTGAAAAAGCCCACATATAAGGAACAAGCGCGGAAAAGCAATTCGATGAAGAGGACGGCCGCGATCCTTTTATCCGGCAATTGCGGCGTACCCGAAAGTTCAAAGCTCCATCATTTACTCTCTCTGACGGAAAATCAGACCCCACCGATCATATCGTCACTACAAGCGAGGCCATGGCGTTGCATGCGAACAATGAAGCCCTCATGTGCCGAATATTTCCTAGCAGTTTGGGGCCACTAGTTGTCAGATGGTATTACAAGCTGGAGCCGGCTTTGATCAGAAGTTTCCATCAATTTCAAAAATCCTTCAATGCCAGGTTCATCACCAACGAGGTACAGCCGAAATAGGCCGACTCTCTCTGGGCTATGCAAATTCAACCGGGAGAAACGCTGAGAGCATATTCGGCGCGATATTGGGAGTGCTTCAATCTCGTTGACGACGCTTGCAACGATTCCATGGCCATCACCGCCTTCAAAATGGGACTACATCCTGACAGTGCTCTTCGTAACTCCCTAACCAGAAGACCCCCCAAAACAGTCTGGGCGTTGATGAAGAAGGTCGAAGAGTATTGCAAAGTGGAAGACGACGCCCTGAGGATCAAAGCTAGACAAGCATCCACCAAATCGGGACCTTCTGACATTGCTCAGCCGATAAGCTCCGTGCCACCTTTGAGCCCCGAGCCACGACAACGTGCTAAATGGGACAAAAGGCGGGACTCTCGCCGATCGAGTGATCAATGCTCCCACCTGACGAATGAGCAATTGCAAGTCAACAGTAGGCGCTCGAGGCGCGCCGACAAAAAGTACAGGCTGTCGATCAATCACATTTGTAATGACCAAAATCAACACCTTCCATTCTTCAAATGGCCGTCAAAGATGGTGGGGCCACCCGATACGGCGACGAAGGATTTGGAGGTGCGAATATCACAAAGATCACGGCCGCGAAGCAGAGTTGCTCGCATTAAAGACCACGGAAGGCGGTGCAAGGCAAGACTACAATAGTATGTGAAGCGAGGAAAGCCAACCAAGGCATTAGCGTTAAGGCGGGACTCTCCCCACTTGGCGTGATCCATGTAATTCTGACTGCCTACACTCGACCATGCACACAATTCGATCGCACCCAACTTCTGGCGTATTTTGACTGACCGGTCCGAAGAAGCTCCGACAATTGCCTTCAACGACTCCGACCTCAATGACGCAACGGCTTCCCACATTGATCCGTTGGTCATAGGATTACACATAAACCGGTTCATCATTGAACGAATCCTCGTAGATCTAGGGAGTAGTTCAGAGGTCATGTACTATCAAACTTTCATCAAGCTCGGCCTCAACGAGGCGGATCTATCTCCGGCACCTCACCCACTGTTCGGCTTTAATACGAATCCCGAATACCCATTGGGCAAGGTCACATTACCTGTTCGAACGGGGTCCAGAATGGTCGAAGTGGAATTCCTGGTCGTGAAGCTCCCCTCGTCGTATAATGCTATAATGGGAAGAACCTGGCTACATATCAGGAAGGCCGTCCCAAGCACCTACCATCAGATCCTGCGTTTCCCAACAACCCATGGCATTGAAGAAATACGTGGTTCTCCCTAATCGGCACAAGTAGAGTTCTGACGAAAACCCTATCACTGACCCGATCTGTGGGCTTTGATACCTGTAAATATATTTCACCTCTGCAATATGAACTATTTTTCCTCGACGCTGAAAATCATATGCCGATTCCCAGTGGGGCATTTGCCATGATTGGCCAAATTAAGTCTCCAGATTCGGAGCGCCCTTCGTGGATATCATGATTGGCCGAATTAAGTCTCTGGATTCGGAGCCCCCTTTGGCGCATGCCGCCTTAGGGCCGATTAAGTCTCCGGATTCGGAGCGCCCTTCATGGATATCACGATTGGCTAAATTAAGTCTCCGGATTCGGAGCCCCCTTTGGCGCATGCCGCCTTAGGGCCAATTAAGTCTCCGGATTCAGAGCGCTCTTCGTGGATATCACGATTGGCTGAATTAAGTCTCCGGATTCGGAGCCCCCTTTGGCGCATGCCGCCTTAGTGCCGATTAAGTCTACGGATTCGGAGCGCCCTTCGTGGATATCATGATTGGCCAAATTAAGTCTCCGGATTCGGAGCCCCCTTTGGCGCATGCTGCCTTAGGGCCGATTAAGTCTCCGGATTCAGAGCACCCTTCGTGGATATCACAATTGGCCAAATTAAGTCTCCGGATTCGGAGCGCCCTTCGTGGATATCACGATTGGTCGAATTAAGTCTCCCGATTCGGAGCCCCCTTTTGCGCATGCCGCCTTAGGGCCGATTAAGTCTCCGGAGTCGGAGCGCCTTCGTGGATATCATGATTGGCTGAATTAAGTCTCCGGATTCGGAGCCCCCTTTGGCGCATGCCGCCTTAGGGCCGATTAAGTCTCCGGATTCGGAGCGCCCTTTGTGGATATCACGATTGGCCAAATTAAGTCTCCGGAGTCGGAGCACCCTTCGTGGATATCATGATTGGCCGAATTAAGTCTCCGGATTCGGAGCCCCCTTTGGCGCATGCCGCCTTAGGGCCGATTAAGTCTCGGTCGAGTGCCGCCGTAGATATCACGATTGGCCGAATTAAGTCTCCGGATTCGGAGCCCTCTTTGGCACATGCCGCCTTAGGGCCGATTAAGTCTCCGGATTCGGAGCGCCCTTCGTGGATATCACGATTGGCCAAATTAAGTCTCCGGATCCGGAGCGCCCTTCGTGGATATCACGATTGGCCAAATTAAGTCTCCGGATTCGGAGCGCCCTTCGTGGATATCACGATTGGCCGAATTAAGCCTCCAGATTCGGAGCCCCCTTTGGCGCATGCCGCCTTAGGGCCGATTAAGTCTCCGGAGTCGGAGCGCCCTTCGTGGATATCACGATTGGCCGAATTAAGTCTCCGGATTCGGAGCCCCCTTTGGCGCATGCTGCCTTAGAGCCGATTAAGTCTCCGGATTCGGAGCGCCCTTCGTGGATATCACGATTGGCCAAATTAAGTCTCCGGATCCGGAGTGCCCTTCGTGGATATCACGATTGGCCAAATTAAGTCTCTGAATTCGAAGCGCCCTTCGTGGATATCGCGATTGGCCAAATTAAGTCTCCGGATTCGGCACATGACGCCTTAGGGCCGATTAAATCCCCGGGTTTGGAGGCGATTAATCTCCTTAAGGCCAAATGGGCCCTGGATTCAGAAACGGATCATACAGTGCTAAGTCCTAATCGCGTCTCCGGAGCAAACGTTGGCACGAACAAAAGATATTCATAATTGATACTATGTAACATGCTAGAACAGATCATGCATTCGAAGTAATAAGCCTTAGTACACAAGCAAAATTCAGAATAACACGCAAATAGATTTAAAATAAAATCATTTATTTGATTAAACAGT
Source organism: Camellia lanceoleosa (assembly GCA_025200525.1). Classification (NCBI taxonomy): domain Eukaryota; kingdom Viridiplantae; phylum Streptophyta; class Magnoliopsida; order Ericales; family Theaceae; genus Camellia; species Camellia lanceoleosa. The sequence continues at coordinate 64,528,683 of CM045772.1, forward strand.
TGTTACATAAATACAACCCGCATTCGAACATTACAATATCGAAAGCAAAAAAGGGGACAAAATGCGCGATAGCGATATCGCGGATCGGCGATCGTCGCCCTAAACCCCTCACGGCATGCACTACCTTAGCGGTTTTACTTAAGCCCACGACTTGCATAATGCCAAAGCGCACGACACCATTGACAATGTCAAGGCAAAGATCCAGGACAAGGAAGAATGAACTTGACAGTTGTTGACTCTCCTTTCGGGGTGATCTGCTTCGACGACTTGGAGACTCACAGATCTCAAGCCCTTCGCTTGGAGACTCACAGAACTCAAGCCCTTCGGATGACCTAACTCCCTCACGGATAGGTTTTCTGCCGCAAACCTTCTCAACACCAAACTTGACCAAAATTTGAGCCTCTGTAACCAAAATCACCATCCCAGACAAAGAATGATGAGTCAAATGGGATTATTGGTGCGAAGCGCCCGCTCCTTTTATTCTCAGCAGCGATTGCGATCTCGAGGTCCCAATCCTGAGAAAATTTTATTAACTCCCAAAAACGCATTGGTCAAAAAAAAAAAAAGCGTCGATTGACATTCGCCACGACCATCCCGACGGCTGGCTGAAACGCGCGCTGGCTGGGCCAAAGCGAAATAGCTTTGTTAAAACCGGTCGGCCAAATATTCACATGCCGATCACCGTCGATTAGCCCATTAATCCAACTGCTCAAGCGTCAATACCCTCACCCAAGTCGAAGATAAATGGCGGTTGAAACAGCCTCAATAAAACCCTAACAGTCGCCGCAGACGTGTTGGCCCTGCCCATGTGCGGATCCTGCCGATAGGCCCGCGTCTTGCCGGGCAGTTAAGGGCTATCTGGGTCGGGCAATATCTAGACATTCAAACATTTAAGCAACACGAAATACACATATGCCGAATATGAATGACAACGAAACAGTTATAATGAAACAATCTTTATTTAATGAAACAATAAGTTACATAGTTTCGAACACGCCCTGCGTTCTAATCTTAAAACTATAAAATTCATACGGCGTCACCCTCATCCTCACTCTTCTCAATCTCAAAGGCACAAAACGGAAAATCTTTACTCTTGTAGCGTGGTGATGCCGAATCAATTCCCGACGCTCGAAGAGCTTCTGCGGCTTGAGATGCCTTGATCCAACCGTGCCTGAACCCGCGGTTTTCACATCGGCATACTTCTTCAGCCAGCGTTTCCCTGGTTTTCTCAATTCCCACCTTTCGGCCCTCATGGAAACCTTTTTCGTAGGCCCTCCCCTTTGCACTCTCTATTGCGAACATACTAGCCGTCTCTCGATTGGCAAGTGCGGAGCTGATAAGCCGACTCGTAACTCTCTCTTCCATAATTGGGTTCGCGTGCGCGCTGGGTTATGCCTAAGCCGCCTTGGTCTTCCTTAGTTCCCGCTCGGCCGCCTCCACGCGGGCCTCCAAACTTCGAATACGTTCGTCCTTCTTCTCCATCTCTTGGCCAGGCGTATGAGGCGCATACCCGATTTAAATGCGATGTAAAGCCCCTTCATTGCTCCGTGAATGCCCTCATGAAACACCCGTAATCTGTCGACCCGGCATTGATTTCTAAACCTCGGTGGAAATATTTGTGAGGCAAAAGTCGACCGCTACATCAGGTCTCAAGCGATCGAGTCCACCTGCATCATGGGTCTATTCTTCACGAATACCGCAAAGCTTAATGGGCACGGTTTCGCGTCGGACCTCCCCTCGACTCGAGACTGTGGAGCCTTACCCTGCGACTGCTTTTCTCGCCTGGGCGATCTACTGCGACGTCGGGGAGACTGATGCCTCTCCCGACCCCTGGCACTCCTACTTCCTGCCCGCGAGGGTTCACCACCTCGATTCATGTCTCCGCCAAGCTCAGCTAGGGTCTTCGCTTCCCCTTTGCTATTGAAGAAAAGTCGGTTCGACATCCACGCAATCAGTCTTCCCCCAAGAGCTCAGCTCAGTTGTCTACCAAGCTCATAAAGGATGTACGTTTCCTCATTTATCCTTCACAGAGGCAGCACGTTCGAGGCAATCTCATTAATTGGAGATCCTGAATTGCCCGACGCCGGCTAAGTCAACGGCAGGGGCACGATTCTACCATAATCCGTCAATCTATCCGGCTCTGGTACCCCAGCCGGCCTCCCAACCGATTCTACTAACCTCTGCAGGGACACTTTGAGGCAAAGGCAGATTCATCAATCTAATGGCTCAATTATCGGTAGGCCCTTGACCCGCAAGGACCTTTGAGGCAGGGCAATTCACCGATCTAGGTGGCTCAATTACCCAGTGCCGTCGACCCATAAGGACCGCTGGGCAAGGCAGATTCATCAATCTATCCGGCTCAAGTACCCCAGTTGGCCCTCAACCCCGCAAGGACCGCTGGGGCAGGGCAATTCACCAGTCTAGTGGCTCAAGTACTGATCGGCCCTCGACCCAAGGATCGCTTTGAGAAAGGGCAAATTCATCAATCTAGCCGGCTCAAGTACCCCAGCCGGCCCTCGACCCCGCAAGGACCGCCTGGGGCAAGGACAGATTCTTAAATCTATTCGGCTCAAGTACCCTAGCCGGCCCTCGACCTCGCAAGGACCACCTGGGGCAAGGACAGATTCATCAATCTATCCGGCTCAAGTACCCCAGCCGGCCCTCGACCTCGCAAGGGCCGCCTAGGGCAAGGGCAGATTCACCAATCTGTCGGCTCGGATACTGTAGGCCCTCGAATTGATTCATAATTGTTCATAATCCGATCGGCATGAGAAAGAATCCATATTGACGAGGATATTCAATCCTAAAAATGAAACTTCGACAACAATTTTACACAAAGAAGACAAATCAATCTTGACACAAGATATTCAATCCTAAAAGTGAAACTTCGACAACAATTTTCATAAAGTAGCAAAAGGCTTTGAGCCAAACTTCGACAAAATGTTTCATTAACATAATCACACAAATTGTGCACGGGAAGTAGTGACATTACAAGGAAATGTTCATTAATAAATTGCGTACAAGTTAGTAACCAATTTATACATGAAAACTACCCTGAACCAACAAAACCCTACCAAGCAAAAAAAAAAAAAAAACTAGAAAACACCTCCCAAATCACTCCTTGGTGTCGAATTCGAGTGGCTCAACATCCACTTGCTCGTAAGGAATTGGCAAATCCGATGTAACCCCAGCGGCAGCAAGGGCTTTGAGCCACCCATGTTTGAACCCCCGATTCTCAAACTTGGGAACTTCATCAACATATTCCGTGTAAGCGGCACTTTTTCCCACCTCGAAAGCATCGGATTCGGCTTGCTTCTTGGCCGCCTTCAGCTCCTCTAGCTGAGTCTCCGCCTTGGACAGTTCATCATTCGAGAGCTTGAGTGACTCCTCACTCGCATTCGCTCTCGCCTCAGCATCAGATCGAAGCTGTTCAGCAGTACGAGCCCTCTCCTTCTCCGCTTCGGCTCGCGCGCTCTCCATTGCGGCCCTCATTTTTTCAAACTCCGCTCTACTCTTCTAACCTTCCACTTCGGCTTGCAAATGATCAATCCTGCCAAGAGCATCATGCAGGCGGCGGCCCAAGTCGGCAATCCTGCCGACGGTCTGCAAGAATAAGGGATCATTAGATACCTTTATAAAAAATAAATTCAGAAATAAATATAAGATTCCTACCAGGAGTGCCGACTGCGCAGATAAGGCTACGGCCAAAATATCCGGCATGGCGCAAAAGGATGCATTGTCAACTGGCAAGGAAATCGAAGCCGCCAAGCTCAACGCAACGGCCGGATCCTCAATGGCAGAAGCATTGGAAGAAATCGGCGTATCTCTGATCTTTGGCTGAATAACAAAGGGATCAACTACGTCCGATTCTTCGAGGCGAGGCCGTTTGTCAGAAGGACTAACCACTGGCTTCTTCCCCTCGTTGCGTTTTGGCGCTCCTCGAATTTGCCGTTCTTGGCCATTGTTCACCCCTTTTTCCGTTTCAGCGGCGTAACTGAACCGGCCCTTCAACAATGGATGCGGAGGCCTTAGGCAAGCTTGGGATCAAATTCGCCTCGGCCTTTGTCGGCGACCATTAAGCTCGGTGTTTCTCCTCTGGCGCCATTTGCGAAGGCTTTCGCCATCGCCATACCTTCGAAGAAATCGCCGGGTAGGTCACCCAAATAAGCAAAAATGTCCCGGAAGAGACTTACGCCCGACAGCGGATGGTGAAGGTGATCGAGTCCGACCTCAAGCGCCCGGCGATGGCCTCGTCAACTTCTTGACCTCCTTAGTGAATTCTCTTGCGGATCAACTACTTCTATTCTGGCTCAATGTCTGCTTGAATCAAAATCTTGAGACTAATTTGCCTAAGGTTCTTGTGGCGGGGAAGATAAATGAGAGGCTGCGATCGCGGATGGAATCGGAATGTTGTCATGAGAACATGGTATAAGTGGGCTCGTGCGAAGTAAAATGTGGGCGGCTCTTCCTGTTTTTGCTGCGTTTGGGAGCCAAAGTAGTCAAGTGTATTCTTAATATCCCTGAGGACCGCTTCGTCAACGCAAGTCAGAATCTTCTTCAATTTATTACCTGCAAAAGATGAGTGATTAAGGAAAGAAAGCCGACTAAAAGATAAATCATTAAACACGAGATACTACGTGGCAACCTGGGTCACCCTTATGTCTGGGAATGGGGTCTAGGCGATCTTCGCCTTCAGCGAACTCCACATTACCTCGAACATCGACCATTACATCATCAACCCTCTTACCAGAACTGGCAAGCATAGTCACCAAATGATGGTCAGTATCCTTGGCCCTAAGGAAGTACCGACCCAGCCGACCAGAGGATTTGGCTAAAGCATAGCAGTGTTGAATGGCCGAAATTCCGAGATCGATCCTAAGACGTTGATTCAATTCTATAACACCCATAATGATCCGAAAGAAATTTACATTTGGTTGAGAAGGAATCAGACTCCAATAGCGAATGACAGCCCTAAGTAGTGGATGTAGGGGGAAACGGACTCCGCCTTCCGCTTTGGACAGGAGGGGGAATATGATTGTATTCTGATCCTCCCTCTCCATATCTAGAGTATTGTCCGTTACAAGAGTTAGATGGACGTCATCAGGAATGGAAAAATGTCGCCAGAATCCGGAAATACGACTCTTAGAAAGGAGGTCCTTCAAGTGTTTAGCCATTTCGACAGGAACCCAAGGTTTCGTCGAAAGTAAAAATGATAAACAGAAAATAGGGCTACAAAGGAAAGGGAAGAAAACTTACGAAGAGCGGACGATGCAAAGGTAGACGGACGAAAGTTGCAGAAAACGCGAATGAGAGAAGGGATCTTGTATTTGGCGGTCCAAAGCGTGTCGGATGATCGACGGCGTGTACCAAAAGGACTAAAGTTTCAAATCGTAATAAATCGAGGCGCATGAATGAAGTGGAAAGTGTAATGATAAGCGAAAAGGCGGGCACCTTGACATTTCTGGCGCCTTGGGATATCTTGAAGCCGCCCGATCTGTGGTGGGCTCTTTGAATTCTAAGCCAAACCGCCGATTAACTACCGTCAATAGGGAGTTCGGAGGCAGTGTGGGAGCGATTATATGGCTAAATCGGAAGGGCATGTTTAGTACTAACACTAACGGACGTCCGGCAAATAATGTCGGCCCCATCTGAGCAGGATGGGCCGAATACGATACGTAAGCCGATTGAGCCGATTGAAAAAGATCGTTAGGGGCCGAATATAAGAATAGGTAATGATTGAAAACCAAGCCCAAGCCCCGAGGCCTCAGGAGGAACAGATATAAATAAAGAAGCAGCGTTCTTGGAATGGTACGTAAAAAAAAAACACTTCACTAAATTTTAAAAACAAGCTTTCTTGAGTAGAAGAACTGACTTGCCCGTCGGAGTGCTAATCCCGGCACCCCCGACCGGAGTATTTGTCCTTGTAGGTGACTAGTTGAGTATCAAGAGTGTCTCCCAGGATCCGAAGAGTATTTCCAAAACCACTTCCCCACAAACTTGTTTATGTAATATATGAATATAGGAAAGAGATGAGTCCATGAAATTGTTATTGATGCAAGATTGATATGTTTAATGTGGAATTACACTTGTATCATTCTTATATATCATGTTTTTGAGTTGTTTTTACATGAATTTGGGCTTGCGAATGAGATGAGAAGGTTTTCATTTTTTAGTCATTTTCAGACTGCCTGAGTGAGCCTAGACCGCTTGTGCTGCCACGGGCTCCGCACGAGCACCCATGAATTAAACCTGGACCAGCCTTTCACTATGCGCTCGGCATTGTAACTTCATGCGTCTTGAGCTAGACCACTTAATTTGGACCGGCCGCGTCTTGACCTAACAAGGAAAAACTTGTGTTGTTTTGTCTTGCTACCCCCGGCTTCCAGAATGCAATCCCAACTGTATTTAAACCCTTTTGGGAGTGAAATGTTGTTTAAAAACTCATTAATGAAGGTTGTGAATAATGAAAGAAAAGTGTATAATTGAAGCAAATGATTTAACAAATGTATGTGTATGAAATGTTGTGTAGGTCGTGTGGTTGAAGAGACATCGCGAGATCAAACACACTGTGAGTAGTAATATTGTGCACTTATACTCTTTGTTGCATATCTTGAACCATGAATGGTGATTGGTGCCAACATTATGAATTAATTGGAAATAGCGAAACTTCCTTGATATTACATAACATGTGCCAAGTGATTGGGCCCAAGGCCGCTTGATAAATGATTGGGCCTGAGGCCACTTGATAAATGATTAGGCGAGGCCGCTTGATAAATGATTTGGCCCAAGACTGCTTGTTATATGCTTGGGTCTAAGGCCGTTTGGTTTATATGATTATGGACATTGTGGAAATCTTGTGATCATCTACTTACATTGCTTTTCTATATTATTACTCATTGAGCTCTACTCACCCAATTTTATGTATGCACATATAGGTAATCAGCAACATAGAGCACGTCCCTAGAGTCAGCTTCAGGAGCCTTTTTGTGACCCAATTGAGTCATGCCTCCGAGACAGAGTTTTGTCTTGACTCACGCCACACCTTGACTTTATTTTGTTTTTGCTTTCATGGTCTTGGATTGTAAGCACTATGTACAATTTTTCCCTTTGGCTCTTATATTTTTGTTGGGCATGTGAATGTATTAATGTGTTACATGGTTATCTCTATGATCTTGCTCATGATTGGCACATCTCAATGGACTTCTTTTTATTATATACTTCCATTATGGCCCCATTAACATAAATATTTTGTATGATCGTTTGAGGCCTTTAGTAATCCTTGGATTATTGGCCGGTTATGACCTAAACTTTTAGGGGCAGGTTCAGGTCACGACAGGGACTTTAATACAACTAGTATATTTGTTTGAGATATCTCCTTTGCCACAGACGGGTAGGCTTGTCTTATTGATTTCGGGTCTATTGTTCTTTGTTTTATCTATGAATGTTCATCCTTTGTATTATGTAGATGTTAGTAAATATCCCTTGAAGCTTTGAAAGCCTTTGATTGATGAACATGGTTCATCCTTTGATTTGTTAAAAGCTATGATATGTATTGTTTTGATAAAATCTTAGATATTATTCATTTAAACCTTTATTACTTATATCATTCATTGAGTTTTCAGCTCACCCATCTCCCTTATATATGTAGGTGATGAGCAAGAAGGGGATGTCGCCTAAGACTTTATTTGGAAGATGTTTTGGTTTATGCTTTTGTATTCATCTTGAAGATTATGCTTCTTAGTTTTTTAGATCTTTTCTTTTGTATGTTTTAGCTTAATTTATTTTGTATCCAAGTTGTAAAACTATGTTAATATGCATGTCATTTCATTTAATCTATGCAAAACTCTTATGGATTAATTTGATTTAAATTTATTACTTCCTCACATGTATGCCCCATATGTATACTCTATATGTGTGAATCTTTGTAAGTTGGCCTTCGGTAATCTAGGATTATTGGCCATCATGGCATCATTCTATTAGGGGTGGAATGGGGTCGTGACAGATTGGTATTAGAGCACAAGTTCCTTATAGTATGTTTATTCACACACTCTTGGTCCTAAAGAGCATAGGATATCCCTTAGAATGATTTTAAGATTGCCTCATATTGCTTGGTATTCGACAAGATGTATATGATTTCGGCATGTTTGTTTACTACTTGTCAACTTGCCTATGTGTTCACCTTGTTTTAAAGTCACATTTTGTATACTCCTAGCATCATGAGAAGGGGAAGACCTCCAATTAGTTGAGATCATTCTGAGGACAGGTTGGGGAAACTAGAAGGGATGTTAAAAGGTTTGACCCGTGAGTTAAGGCAAGCAAGACAACAGAATACTGGCACCACCTCTACTTAGGCTGAGCAGACAGACGGCCAAAGTGCAGCTCCACCTCCACCTCCACCTCCACCTCCTCCAACACCACAAGTGCCTCCACAGCCCATATTGTATAGAGACGACACATTAACTTTGATAAAAGAATTTAAGAAAATTAACCCATCACGGTTGTAGGGAGGGATAGAGCCACTGAAGGCAGAAGCATGGGTTCTTGAAATGGAAAAGTTATTCAAAATTTTCCATAGTACTGACACCCATAAGGTGTCATTAGTAGTATTCAAACTGGACGATGACACTCGTAGGTGGTGGATGATGATCCAAGAAGGTAATCCAATTTTGACATGGGCTAGATTTTAGGAGTTATTTTATGACGACCACTTTCCACTTAGTGTCCGAGATCGCAAGACCATGGAATTCTAGACTCTGACACAAGGTAACAGAACAGTAGCTGAATATGATCGTCTTTTCACCGAGTTGGCTAGATATGCACCTCGCACTGTCAATACCAAATACAAAAAAGCTAGAAAGTTTGAGAGTGGGCTTCGTGGACCAATACAAGATCGGGTTAATATGCTCAACATGCCGACTTACGCCAGGGTATTGGACAGAGCCATCATGGCAGAAGCTAACTGTAGCTTGCTTTTCGTGCTCCTTAGAGGGGTTAGTCTTCTTGGATACAATAGCCTTGTAGTTCCGACTCCAGTGGTGAATTTGGTTTCATAAGGACAATGTGAAACCAAAAAAAAAAAAAAACACAAATGAGAGTCCAAATCTGCCAAATCTTAGAAAATCCATTTATCATCAGAGATGCAAAAAATGGACTGTATTGCTAGATTTCAAAGTCGCCACCTAAATATTTTTGGAAAATTTAGGAAACCCGTGACTCGTGCCAAAGGTTATTTGTTTGTCATAACCAAAGTGTCTCGACTCGGAAACTTAGGTATGAAAGGGGAAGGTCATGAATTGAGCACCCCACTCACTCGATCAAAGATCGGTCTCTACTAATTATGATGTGATTTTTATGTATAGTATATGCTCTTGTTCTGATTATTATGCTAACTTTACTATGTGAGGCACACAAGTATAGACTAAGTCACTCACTTTGGAATGCTTTGATTTCATATTTTTTCCTGTTGTTGTTGTTGTTTTTTTTTTTTTTTTTAATTTTTTTTAAAGAGTTTTGAATATGTTGCTACTTGAAAAAGCTAGCTCATATACACATTAATCAAAAGCATCTCAACTTAAGCAAAATAGACTTCATCCACCAGCATTCAAGAGGTATATCAAATAAGCAGTTAGCCTCATAGTAATATGCTTGTTATAGCAACAAAAATGTTTATGCAACATGCTAAAGCAAAAACACTCACCTAGTACTCAATCGAGGCAAGCCAAAATAGAAGAAAATAGTTAGAAAAATGCATGTTCTAATATGTAAGTGACAACATATACAAAAATGCAACTACTAGGTTCGGTTATTTAACATGACATATGGCTCAACTCAAAGCATGCGATAGCGCACGTATTCAAGTAAGTAAGAAATAAAAACAAGGTTAGAATGATGAACCGAACCTAATGCATGCACAAATAGATACAAGTCATGGCAATGGCATGAAACCAAAATATGATGTTATATGTAACTATCGTAAGCAAGTAAATAAAAGAGAGAAAGAATAGAGGTTGGAAGACATACACAATATTACAAATGTGCCCTCATACAAGAGGGTCCGAACTTAAACTAATTATTACAACACCAAATTAACTAACCTGACTAACTATTACAATAACTAAATTTAACTAGTTATAACAATTTTGAATGAATCAATTAATTTAAACATACTACTATCAATTAAGTGTCGCACACACACAAACGAGAACATCCTCTGGGAATGTAATGACCCCAAAAGTCATCCTTATTTAATTAGGGGTTCATGTGTTTTAATTCAACTATATCTATTGGAATTGAAAATGTTTTTATCTATTTTGGGGTATTAATTGAGGTAGTGGTGTGATGGTAAAGTAAGATTGGACCAAAAACTTTAATTTGAATAATTCGCCTACGATCAGCCGTCACTCTTTTGCCCATTTCTTTTTCCACACTTTGAATTTGGATGTGAGGTTAGAACCATTGGAAAGATTATTTTCGGGGCTTCAATTTGGACACAAGAATGACCTAAAACGGAGTCCGGATGAGAGAGTTACGCCTGTTTGAAGTTTTCATATTTGTGCTGGAAGCAGGACCGCACGTGCGGGAAATGCGGCGCACGTGCGGCGATGTGTGGGGCAGCAGCTCAAAAACGTGATTTTTGAGTCATTTCTTATATTTTCTTTCCCTCTCTTCTTCTCCCCTCTTCCATGTCCGAAACCCTAGCTCCCAAAACCTTGATTTCCTCCACTTTTCTCAACAAATCCACCATAGATCTTGCATCAGGATGGAGAACAAAAGAAAGGGGCGTTTTCCACCGATTGAAATTCGAATTTGTGGAGGATTCTTTTCAAAGCTTGCTTTTCTTGCTTGAATATTGAGGTAGAAGTCCTTTTTCCCTTTCAATATTTGTATTCATGGTATTTTGAGTATATAAATACAAAATCTATAGTTTTGAACATATTATGTTCAACTTGAGATTTGGGGATTTCAGGTTTATAATGTTGGAGATGTAATTGCTGGGTTAAGGTGATGGATTATGAACTTTAGACTTATAATCAATGAGGAAATTGGAACAAAAGATAATGGGTTAAGAAATTTGGATTTTTCTTGAAATTCCTAGGTTTTTCTTGAAACCCTAGGTTGATTAATGAAGATAACTAATGAATTGGCCCAAATTGAAAGTAGAGTAATGAAATTGAGGTATTGAATTATATGTGTTCAAGTTTAATTGGAATTTAGAAATGTTTGAAAATTATGTTTAAAATTTGCGAATGAACTATGTTATGAACATTGTGATTCATGCTTTAATGTAAAAAAATTGGAGAAATAATTTATTAAGGATATGGATGACATGAACTCGGTTGTGGAATGTGGAAATAGGATTTAAGAATTCCTCTTGAATTATGTTGAATTATATTTAATGATGTTGAGTTGAAGCATGTTGTTTATGTTGAATTGTGGCGATTATGTTGAGTTTGATTTTTGTAACCTAAAACGTGGAGTTTTCTTAAATGGGTTTAATTCCAAATTATTTTGCTAAATACTTGTGGGCTTGCTTAGTTATTAAAATCAAGAGAATGATTTAATGGAGCTTCTTTATGGAGATAGGAAATGTTTGGTTTTGGTGAAAACCTTAGACATTCAGGGATTTTTTTTGGAAAAATGTGGAAGATGTCCATGCAATTCATTTCTATCTTGAAATCGAAGTGATTGATTATAAATTTCATACTGTGTTTGCAAGAATAGTAATCTTCTATTTATATATATATTGAGATGGAGGAAATTGGGGTATAAATGGATGCTTAATGGTGGGCTTTTGAAGAATAATGAAGGAAAGAAAAAAAAAAGAACTAATGATCAAGTTATGTATGTGTACAGGGCACACTCCAGAAGGGACAAGCACTCCGTTCTAGCACTGTGAGTAATAGTACCCTCGATGTACTTTAATCATGATGATTATGTTTGATGTTAACATTATATTTTATAATTATGTTACTTGGAAATAACATGATGTTATGGAATTTGAGAAACAACGTGGAATTGTGGAAACATCGAAGGAATTTGTGAACTATGAACATATGAGGCCGAAGGCCTTTTGTGAACTATGACTTTATGAGGCCAAGGGCCTTTTGTGGCTCTTGAATCTGTGAGGCCGAGGGCCGTTTTGTGACGTTATGAACCTATTCCAGAGGCCGAGGGCCAAATTGTGAAATTGTGCATCTAAGTTGTGAAACTAAAAAGCCAAGGGCTATTTTTGTGAATATGTGAACCCATCAGGCCAAGTGCCCATTTGTGAAGTTGTGAACCGACGAGGTCGTTTGGAACCTATGAAATGAATACTACAGTCCAACATCATTATGTGATTCACGTTAGAATGTAAATTGTTCTGTCTCCATGAATAGTACTGGAATGACACATGATTTCTATAAATAATTATTATTAATGTTATGGTAAACCATGGGGAATCTATGAGCATTATTGAGCAGTATACTTTGTTTATGAATGATAATGAATACTAACATTCTGTTATCTACAAGATAGCTATGTTGATTTACAACGAATAATGGAACGTATACGTTGTGGAACTATGGTATTTACGCATCTCTGGATTATTCAATCGGCAAAATGTATGTACCCTTTTGTTAACACTTAACAACAACATTCTGTTAAGCTTATATCAACTACGTTAGTTCATGTGAATAATGAAAAGAATGTATGTATCTTTTGTATGGTTCTGAAGTTAATCTAATCTGATGATTTCTGGTATGGAACAAAGTGCTGTATGGAACTAAGTGCTACACCTTGGTGGGAGTCACCTCTAGAATCCATACGAGCCCCCTCTTGAGTCCATACACGCTTCTGTATATTTCTATTATTATTTGGGCCTAAGGCCGTTCTATTATTATTTGGGCCTAAGGCCATTCTGTTATTATTGGGCCTAAGGCCGTTCTGTTATGATTGGGAATTCTGTTATTTCTGGGCCTATGGCCATTCTGTACACATTGGGCTTAAAGTCACTCTGTTAAGAAAATTGGACCTATGACTGTTTGGAAATAACTACAGGATGTAATCAATCTTGTGTCTCTGCAGTTTTCTGTTTTGTTATTTAAGCTAAACCTTACATTATTTATGTACCATTATTCACTGAGTTTCACTCACTCTGTTTTGTCTATTTCTGTAGGTAATCAACTGGAAAGCCAGTCCTAACCTATGAGACTTTTCTTCTCTTGTCAACCTCAGTGTGTCCAGGCACTTAGGATGGAGCCCACGCATCTAGTAAAGCTTTAACTAGGTTTTTGGTTTATGTTTTGATGAGTTACCTATGGTTGGATGTAAATGATCCTTTTCCTCTTTTGTACTTTTGTGTGAATGGGAATCTTTGTAACTAAGCCCGGATATATGCTTCCTGTGTATTATATATTTAATGTAATGATTGCGGTCCTGGCATAGTAGTAGTAGCTCAATGGATGTTATATTTAAGTTATTTTAAATTGCTTATGCTTCCGTTCAGGCCCCACTTATTATATATATCAGGTTAAATGTCCGTATTCGAATAGGTCATGCCCAAATCTTTTAGGGGCGGGATTGGGGCGTGATAGGGAAACCTCTCTGTTTTACTGTCAGAATCTGATCTATTTGCAGTTAGAAAATTGTTCTATTTTTGCCCCAGCTTCTGCTCTGTTTTGCAAGAAAAATACCACTGCCTGTGCAACAAAATGTGGTCAGCTGGCCTTGAGAGGTGGTCGGCCGGACAAAAAAGTGGCCGACTAGCCACTGTTTTTGGGTTCTACCCTGCTGCCACAAAATCAAAACAGAGCAAAAACAGAGTGTTTCTAGGAAATGTTTATCCTCTCTGTGTCTCGCTATCATGAAACTGATCAAGGGAGGAGTAGACTCGATTCACAAATCATCAATTGTCGCAAAGTTATTGCATGACGATCTATGAACCGATAAGACAAAACATCAATAAATGGAAATAAAAGACCAACGAAACCATTCCCCTATCATGGAGATACCTTAAGGGAAGTGGTAGACATTGCTTCTTGAATCATTAATATCACTAAAGAGTATGTAATGATTCGGGATGCAATAGGTTCAATATAACGTCCGATTGAACCTAACCTAATTTTATTACTCTTTTTTACCACTTTTAACCCAATTTTAACCTTTTTGTACATTACCTTGCCATTCTTTATTCATTTCTGTCCAAACATTGAGTGTAAAAAGCGATAAGGAGAAGTGTCAAACAAAAAGTTGTGCTTAGCATGAGAGAGATGTAATGCCTTGGTAATGAATCTCCAAAGAGATTAAACCATTAAGCTTGGAAAGTCTTTTTCTCATGCTTTGAACAACAACCAAGTGTTTGAGACAACTCTTAATCAAAGGAAATAATGAAAGGAGGGAGGTTGTCATATGTGGGCTCGAGGCCAACATGAACTGATTTCTTAAAGGGAAAAGGAAGAGACAAAGCTCTGATGAGAATCAAAAATTCATGAAGAATAAGAAGTGGAAATCCGAGACATCTATGTGAGATAAATTCAATCAAAGAAAGAATTCAACACCGGTTTGTACAGAATGTGGCAAAAAGTAGGCAGCGATGTGCTATCGACTTTTTGGGGCTTCTTATAGGTGTGGCGAAATGAGTTGTAACGTAAGGGATTGTCACCGGATTGAACAAAATGTGAATGTGCCCATTACCTTAGTTGGTTTTGTACCAATGGCAAGGCCTGTTACGACAAGTGGAATTGCCAACCATGGTAGAGTAATTGCACTCATCCCAGAAAACACTCAAAATACTAGGACTGTTGTCCCAGGTACCTTTTTCTGTTCATAAACGAATGCTTATGTATCAATTGATGAGGGACTCTTATGTATATGCACCTTTGCAAAGAATGTTAATTGATTATAGATATATATATATATATATATCTGTACCTTTGTTCAAGATGATTGTTATAGCACTGATTCCCCTTCACTAGACCATAAGGGCTATAACGCTACAACTATGTGACTAGATTGGACACCCCATATAATGAACTCCATGTTATGTGTGATCATGTACCTTGCTTAGTTAACGTGGATTGGATTCTTAGAATCATGAATTTGTGATGATATGACCTACTTAGAATTTCCGTACAAACAATTTCATATTATGTAAGAATTTTATGTTATGAACAACTGTGTATCAGTGTATCTACATGTGAACTTATTTGAAGACCACTATATGGTGTAGGACCTAAGCCACTTTGATGTAAACCATTATGATGTACGAGTTTGAGAACAAATGAATGCAGAACGACTGTGAGACTTCGGATGAAATCTCTAGGCGAATTGATTGTAACCCTCAGAACTACAAGTACCTTGTTTGCGAATGATGGGTAAAACCTTTATCTGCTCTAATTTGATGAGAATCTTTATCTAGCTTGATTTCGTTATGAATGAATTACAAATTGTGGACAAACAAATGACTGCAGTATATTATGATAAGGACCGCGTGTGGATTGCCAATAACCGACGCGACTACTATTAAGAACCAACGTTCAACTATGGGGCAAGTACATGGTGTAGATGAAGTAGGTTATGTGGGGTTGACAGGGATTGATTTATCTGCTACTTCTATGTTACTGTGTTTTGATCTGATGCAATAAGAATTGTTAACTTTGAGTTATTTTGATTATGAACAGTACTTGGGAAAAACCTTAACTATCTGGGAGTGAATTTGTACGTTTTGTAATTAATGTAATATCAGCATGCCTTATAATTGATACTATGCGGATATGAGAATTATGCATGTTATGTGATTGATTATTCCGATGTTATCCTTGTTAACTTGGGAATGTGTATGAATAGGGGGAGAGATCAACAAGAAACCCATGTATGGCAAGGCCTTCCGTACAATTAGCCAGTAGGGGAAAATTATACTTCTCTTTTGTTGACCTCTCTGACCTTCTGAACAGATTCTTGACCTTATTTAGACACTCCGAAAAATGAAGTGATGATTAGAAACCCATTGCAAAAGGATATGAATTAGTGAAAGAAAAGTGTACAAATGGAACAAATTATGGAATAAATTATTTATCGAATGTGTTTGTGTGAAATGTTGTGTAGGTCGTGTGCCAGAGGAGATGCCACAAGACCAAACACACTGTGAGTAATAGTAATGTAAAGATATGTTCTTAATTAATTATTTTGATCCATGTACAATGACCATTCTAGAATTGTGTTTTGATCGAAAAGAATGAGTTTCATGATTGTTATATGACATGGGCAATATGGTCCTAAGCTCGTTTCGGTTATGCTAAGATGTGCTTGGGCCCGAGGCCATTTTGTCATTTGTGGGCCCAAGGTTGTTTTCTCATATGTGGGCCCAAGGCCATTTTCATATAAGTGGGCTCGAGGCTGTTTTGATATATGTAGGCACGAGGCCATTTTGTCATATGTGAGCAGAGGCGTTTTGATATATATGGGCTGAGGCATTAGATATATGTGGTCCTGAGGCTATTCTGTTATATGTTGGGCCTGAGGCCGTTCTATATATGTGATTATGAATAATGTTATGAAGGATGTAATTTTGGAAAAGTATTGTGTTCACATAATATTCTTTCTTTTAATTCAAGATTATTGATTTGATTCTCTTTACTTTACTATTATTCATTGAGCGTCGCTCACTCCCTATGTTGTTTGTATGTAGGTGATCAGTATGGAGGTTAACCTTAGAGCCAACCTCAGGAAATTGCTTATGGGGACCTATCATGTCGAAACTCTAAGATGGAGCTGTTGTCTTTTGACTTTATGTCTATGTTAAGACTTTTGTTCGGTGTTTGTTATGTTGGTTTTGTGGATATGTAACTTAATGTCTTGACTCCTATGTATATAAGTATTTTATATTGACCATTTAAGCACCGCATATGCAGACGTTATTTCTTAAATTTGCTTCCGCTTTAGGCCCCGTACTTGTAAATATTTTGTAAAATATATGAGGCCGTAGGTAATCAAATGATTACTCGCCGGTTATGATCTGAACTTTTAGGGGTGGGTTTGGGTCATAACAAAGTGGTATTAGAGTTCGAGTTAATAACTCACACACTGGTCCAATTGAGCAATAGGGAGTCTAGAAAAGAGTTAGGAACATTTGCATTCGTGTTACAAAGGTTTGAGTTAAAATGTGAATCCATGCTCTTATGTGAGCATGAGAAGTATCTATGTAAGTATGTGATATGATATGAACAAAAAGTTATGTGAAATGATGTGTAATTTTGATGTTAATATTGAATGCGACTTATGTGAACATGAACATGAATGTTTAATGATTTATGTAAACCTACACGTGCAATCTGTTGTTGATATGTGTTTATCTATAGCAAAATGGTAGAAACAAGGGCAGATGAATTGGAGGAGTCTACCTTCTCTCGACTTGATTGACTTGAAAGAATGGTAGAAGAAATAGCAAGGGACTTAAGACAGCAAAAGGTGTTAGATTTTGCCCTGATATCTAAGGCTAACATGAACCGATTTCTTAAAAGGAAAAGAAAGAGACAAAGCTCTGATGAGAATAAAAAATTCATGAAGAATAAGAAGTTAGGAATTGTTATATCATGAATTGGACTCAATGCTTGAATGTAACTTGTTAAGCAAACATTGATTATTGTCTAAATGGGTAGTGTTTTCTTGTGGAACCCATGGAAGAAATCCTCACCCTATTTAATGTGTTGTTGACGACTTATGACTTGTATAAGAATGAATGTTTGGATTATGGTTGCAAAGGAATTGGTGGATCAAGGGTTTACCTTTTTATTAATGTCCTATTGATGTCGTGTCACCATTGACATAGTTGGAAGAATTCATATAAGGTGCCAAGAAAGGAGTACTTTGATATATTGAGAATTAAGTAAAATCATGACTATCATTTGTGATCAAGCCTTGACTATTTGGAGCCATGGGGGTTATGTGGAAATATGTGAATTATTAGCAAATAGGTGGTTATCTAAATAAAGTATCTAAGTAATGCGATAGAAAGAGTGGCGATCGTGGTTAATATGTTTTGTGGCTTGATGTTATTAGGTTGATCCCGAGATCTATTGAATAGCTTTTGATACCAATATGCACTGGGACAAATCACCAATTTGGGTTATTAACCATGCAATGAAGATAAGTTGAACTTCTGTGATGAGAACATCGATGGGTAAGAAAGTTGTTTAAGAAAAAGAAAAAGGGAAAAGTAACGAGAAAGAGATATATATTTTGTTTTCCATACAAGTAAATAAGTTTGGAGGACCAAACTTCCTAAAGAGGGAAGACTGTGATAACCCAACCTATATTATGATTAATTATGCATGTAATTATGTGTTTGATATGAATTTTCATGTTTAATTAAGTGATTCATGTGATTTTGGAATTATATCTGTTACTTATAGGAAAATCTATTACGATTACAACTTTGAACTGAAAATTGAAAGCATTAGAGGTGCCAGAAACCAAAACCGATTTCATATCTGTGCTTAGCATGATTTTTAGAGCCTACTGTGAAATTTGGTAAAATGACAATTCGTAATGTACTAATTGAGTTAATTTAGCCTAAGTTATAAGTTTTCATTTTAGCCTTGAGATTATCTTTTATGAACAACTCTTGCTAGAGAGAGAAAGAAAGGGGAGAGCTCTAGAATTGAGAAGAAAGGCTGGAGATTTGGAAGTGAATCAAGGGGAAATTCTAGATTTGAGCTAAGGTATGAAAATCTATCTAGAATCCTTGTAAATAACTCATATTTTGTTTGAAATCAAGAGGAAATTGGTGATTTTAACCTATATGAGTTAGGGTTTTGGGTTGTGTGATTATTTGAACTAAATTCAAGAAATTGAGCATCGATCTCTTTAACTTTGTTCGATTTGAGTTCAATCTTGTGAATACTTCATGAAGTGAGTTTTAGATTGTTTATACAACAAAGATTTGAGTAAAGATCATCCATATATATATATATATATTGAACTTGATCATGTGATTCTTGAATTTATGGAAAAGATGAGCTCTTGATCTTGAACTTTAAGCAAGATTGATGTATTTGAGTTGAAATTTCACTAAAATCATGTTAGTATATCATGTTTTTGAGTTAGTTTTACATGTATTTGGGCTTGAAATTGCGTTTGGAAACTTGGGTTTTAAAGCTCATTTTTGGACTTTCTGGTTTTGCCCAGACCGCTCGTGCGACTGCGAGCTCCACACGAGTGGTTCATGAATCAAAACAAGGGAGTACATTCTACTTACTCCAGTGGCCAACACTTCCGCACAAGCGGAACCTAACCGCATGAGCGGTGAGGCCTGTTGCATGAGCGGCCAGCAGGGGAAAATTCTGCTCCTCTTTTGTGGACCTCTTTGACCTTCTGAACACATTCTTGACCTATATTTAGACATTCTAGAAAATGAATTGATGATTAGAAACCCATTGAAAAAGGATGTAAATTAGTGAAAGAAAAGTGCACAAATGGAATGAATTATTGAATGTGTTTGTGTGAAATGTTGTGTAGGTCGTATGTCGAAAGGGACACCGCAAGACCAAACACACTGTGAGTAATAGTAATGTAAATATATGTTCTTAAGTAATTATTTTGATCCATGTACGGTGACCATTCTAGAATTTGTGTTTTGATCGAAATGAATGAGTTTCATGAATGTTATATGACGTGTGCAATATGGACATAAGGTCGTTCCAGTTATGCTATGATGTGCTTGGGCTTGAGGCCATTTTGTTATATGTGGGCTCAAGGCCATTTTGATATATGTGGGCCCGAGACCTTTTTGTCATATGTGGGCACGAGGCTGTTTTGATATATGGGGGCCCGAGGTCATTTTGTCATATGTAGGCCCGAGGCCATTTTGATATATGTGGACCTGAGGCCATTCTGATAAATGTGGGCCCGGGGTGGTTCTATTATATCTTTGGGCCTAAAACATTTAAGTAATATGTTGGGCCCAAGACTGTTCTGTAAATGTGATTATGGATAATGTTATGACGAATGTAATTTTGGAAAAGTATTGTGTTCACATAATATGCTTTCTTTTAATTCAAGATTATTCATTTGATTCTCTTTACTTTACTATTATTCATTGAGCGTCGCTCACTCTCTTTGTTGTATGTATGTAGGTGCCTGGAGGTCAACCTTAGAGTCAACCTCAAGGAATTACTTATGGGGACCTGTCATGTCAAAACTCTAAGATGGAGCTGTTGTCTTTTGACTTTATGTCTATGTTAAGACTTTTGTCCAGTGTTTGTTATGTTGGTTTTGTGGATGTGTAACTTAATGTCTTGACTCCTATGTATATAAGTATTTTATCATGACCATTTAAGCACTGCTCAACAGACGTTATTTCTTAAATTTGCTTCCATTTAAGGCCTTTATACTTATAAATATTTTGTAAACTGTATGAGGTCGTAGGTAATCGAGTAATTGCTGGCCAGTTATGATCCGAACTTTTACGGGTGGGTTTGGGTCATGACACAAAGCCACATCAACATCCCTCTATTCTATATGAATAGCAGTATGAGCATGGTTTGTGCTCAAACTGGCTTGCTAGGTTGTTACCCAATACCTTTAGCGTGAAAAATATTTTTATTGGTAATTTTGAAGGGTCATTGTAGAAACTTTGGCCTTTGTTGGTGCTTGTAGACTCATACCAGCAATTTTTTTTTTGGATAATATTTAGAAAGTTATGATATCATATTGTGTTGTAAGTTAATATTATTTTAGAAATTTTGACATTTATGGGAAAAATGTTATGAATTGTTGAATTTAATAATCAATTCATTTTATCTTGAAAAAAAAAAATTCTTAAGCTTTCTCATTATTTCCATCTTCGGATCCTAGAATTGTATTGTTCATTTTTATTTTTAAAGATTTTTTTTTTTTTTTTTTTTTATGGAAAAGCTATTAGTTCCATTACACTTTTGTGTAATTGTGTATATTTATGGAGTCTGGATTATGTAACATGCATACTTTTAAGATTTATACCTAAGCATAAATATATATATATTCATCCACTATTTTAATATAGATCTCATTTAATTGTTATTTTCAATTTTTTTAAAAAAATATTTATACAAAAAATCAAATTATGCCTTGATTTACGAATTTTAAAAGGAAAGTAACTAATTCATTTCAAACTTTACAGGGTTAATTACTTAAAAATCCTATTGTAAGGTTAGTGTTCCATTAAGTCCCCATTTTTTTCTTTTTCTTTTTATTTTTATTTTTATTTTTATCTTTATTTTTTACACGAAGCAATTATTTTTCCCAACTGTTGCATGTGATCCAATAGAAACCACCACTTCAAATAGATGTTATTTCCTCTAGAAGGTGTATTTCCATGAAATACCATTTGGGATAGTGTAGACACCCCCATTTTTGACCTCCCTTAAGACTTGGGCGTTACTGATGGTTTACTTAGTGATGTAGGCTATGCAGAGCAAAGTTCAATTTCTTCAGTAAGAGGAGAGTCAAATCCCAACCTTACACCCCATTTTGGACCAAAGCTATTTTGAATGGTTTTCAGACCTTAAAACCCTCTTTTTCAAAACATTTTTGAAATAAAGTTTCTACGATGTTCTGAGGCTCGCATTTTGTTAAATGATGCGCTTTTCGGTAAACCGAGCAAGGACAAAGTGGAAATGAATGAAAGAGAGTTGAGATCTTTGAAAAATCTTTCAAAACACCTTTTTTAGGGGTTTGGAATTGAAGAAAAGAGGAGAAGAGGGAAGAAACCAAGTTGGAGAAGAAGATTGGGTATGAATCACTAAGAGAGAGTCAAGCGGTCCTCGCTAAATCAGGCCTATCTATCTATACACTTTGATTTAAGCTATGAGGCCACCACCGTTGGAAATAAGACTTCTAGGGCTTCATTTTTCACTCAAGAATCTCCTAAAGACGAGTCCCGATGGAGGAGATATGATTGGTTGAAGTTGGGCATCATTCCGGTTGGACCGAAACTGAGTGGCTTCAGCAAAAGAGGCATAACTTTTTTCACAATTGAAATTTTGATGCAAAGCTGCCATCATTGGAAAGCTTACTTCCGGAGCTTCAATTTGAACATAAGAATGACCTGAAAAGGAGTTCATATGAAAAAGTTATGCCCATTTGAAGTTGGACCTGCAAAGTAGAATTTCCTGTCGGCCACAAATATGTGCTGTCAGCCACAAAAGTAGTAGATCGGCCAAAAAAGTAGCAGATCGGCCATCACAAGTAGCAGACCGGCACTAAAGATGGCCGATCGGCCAAAAGTGACCCAAATTTTTTTTTTTTTTGAAGATATTTCTCCTCCAGCTATTTCCAGCTTGTGCCATCTGTCCCAAATCAGATATTTTCGACCAAACTCTTCCCTTTTGCTATATATAGAGCCAAATATCTCATATTGAAGGTAGAACTTCTTGAGCAAGTTTTGAGAGCTTCTCTCACTAAAATTTCATCTCTCTCTACAATTTTCAGAGTTTGATCTCTGCCTCTCTCTCTCTAAAGCCTCTCTCTCTTGCCCTTTGGTGCATAGAAGTTCATAGAAGTAGAGAAATACAACTCCTTTGCCTAGGCATCCTTCATCAAAGTTGCATATCCATGGGCTGAGGTCTCTTGGAACTGGTTTTTGGGCTGATAGAAGGCCATTTGAGCCAAGAAAGAGGCTCTTTTGCTTTGTGCTACAGGGTATGCAGGAGGAAGATATGGTCGGTCGGCCAGCTTTAGTGCCGGTTGGCTACAAACATTTGGCCGAGAGCTATACTTTTGGTCGATTGCCTGTTTATCTTGGCCGATGGTCCTATATTTTGGCCGGTGACCTCCCACAACAACGAGGAGTGGTTGAAGCATCCTTGAGACTTGTGCATTTTGAGGTGCGAGCAATGCAAATAAAGGCAACATGAATCATGGCAATGAATTTCGAAATGGCCGTGAGCATGCATTTGTCCCTCTTCCCGAGGCTGCTTTACTATTTTCATAGCTTAGTTAATTTGTTTAATTAGTTAAGTGTTATGTAATAATTAATTAGCTTGTTAGTTAGTTAATTAGTTAATTTGTATTATTCTTTCGGTCCCTCCGTCGAGAGGGCTAATTGTTGTAATAAGCGTGCGTGTGTGTGATGCTTGTCTTCCAACCTCCATTTCTTTCTCCCTTTTACTTAACCACTTACGATGGTTAGTTTTAGGGCACGTTTCAATTAGCATCCTTATGCTATGCATGTTTGCATTCATTCATCAGTATTGCATGCACCGGGCTCGGCGCATCATACTAACTGCATTGTATTTCAATTCCAAGTTGAAAACATGTATCAATTGTTGCATCTCATATGCCATCTTAGATTAGCCGAGCCTATTCTAGTCGCATTTCGCATGCATTGCATTAGCTATCTTAACATGAACTAGGATCATGCATTGATTACTAATTAGTTTCTTGTTTTGGCTCGGAGTACAATGTGAGTGTTTACGTTTTAGCATCTTGCATGTGTGTTAATGTTGTCATGAAAGCATGCTTGCCATGAGGCTAATTGCTTATGTGATATAACTGCCTGAATACCTGTGGGTGAAGGTTGGATTACTTGAATTGGGACAATCCATTGAAATCCGTGTTTTAGCCTACTCGCGAGTAGCAAACTTCAAACCATTTCCAAATAAACGGATATGCGATGATTTGTTCCGAATTAGGTGATCTAGTCTATACTTGTGTGTTGTGCGCGTCACATAGTAATTCTAGCTAATTAACCAAAATAAGAACACATATGTTTTCAAAAACTAGATATCATGCTTAGTAAAGGCCGATCTTTGATCAGGCGAGCGGGGGTGCTCATAGATGACCTTCCCCAATCGTACCCAAGTTCCCGAGCCAAGGCAACTTTGATGATGATGGGCACGTGGCCATCGGCATGAGTCAGGGTTTCCTAAATCCATCCAAAACAAAATATTTAGGTGGCGACTCTGTATCTGGCAAAGCAGTCCATGTTTGACACTTCTTTACAAAAATCAGTTTTCCAAAACGATTTGCCACATTTGGGCTCTTTGGTGATTTATCAATCTCACATTGCACATTGTGAGATCAGATTAAGAACCGTGACACATTGAGTCCGAACTGTAGTAGCATGAGGCCCTCAGGGCGCGTCTACAGATAGTTAGATGTGCGAGTTATCTTTCATTTGCCACCGTGGGTGTTGTGCACTTAATTTTTAAAGGGGAATTAAGAAACCTTTAATAATGAAAACTAAGTTAAGAACCAGTCCGTCACAACCAAGGAAATTCTAGATTCGGGAGCTTAGACACAAAAGGGGGAAGGCCATTGAATGATAACACCCCTTTTTACGAAATCCGAAAATTAGCCTCTACTCACTTTCTATTTTATGATTCTAGCGGTTAATTATTTACACAAATTCATTTTAAGCTCTAAAACCTTTAACTAACCTAAAACTATGTGATTGGAGTAAAAATGAATATCATATATTTTAGATTGAATGAATAAAGTCATATTATTCACAAAAAGTGATTTTTCATTAAAAGTGGATTTTTGACAATCCATGACCTTAAACATAAATTAAAATACACAATATTCATGAAAACATACAAAACACATAATTTTGCATATAAAGAATATATAGACTTGGATTATGGAAAGACAATGCAAGAAGCAAGCACATGCCAAGGAGGATAAGAGAATTTACCCAGTCGCCCACTTTCAGTGTCTTTCATACATGCATAAAATAAACATGAACCTATTTATATACAACTAAACATACAAGAATGATCTTATGCCCGGTTTAAGGCTACTAACATGATGATTATACATAAAATGCAACTACCAAATAAAAAACAAAAAGACTAGAAAATTACATGATGATCAAATCAGGTCATGCATGATTATTATGCGATTAAATGAGGCCTAAAACGTGTTGTTCTAATAAAATAAAGAAGACATGCAAAAGAAAGGCGAAAAAGCCAACAAAATTGAAAAACTGCATGATGCTATGATAGACTAAGAACCTAACATGCTTTACCACAAAAAATAAACAGAGATTAGGTATTGAAATTGAGAAAAGAATAAGAAAATACCTGTTGCTCTACATAAACCGAAGAGCAAACCAAAAAATAGAAAGAAAGGCCAAGTTCCTTGCTTGCAAGCCTCCCTTAAACTTGGGTTCTGAGTTCAGTTTGAGTTCTTCAAGTCCTTAGGGTACTTTCAAAGGTTTGAGTTGCTGTATGGCTAGGAAAATTTCATGGCTAAGGCAAAGGAGGGAGAGAAAATAAGTGTTTTGCTCTCAAAACTCAGAAAAATCTTTTCAATCTCTTAATCCTTTTGAAAGGGAGAGAGATATGGTGCTTATACAGGCACAAAGAGTTGTAAGGGCAAGTTAGGGCAACCCACATCACTTTGTCTTCCGTCTTCCACCAGAAATGCACCAAGATCGAGGTACCAAAAACAACTCGGTCACACTTGGATGTGTGCACACACAAACCTGGTGTGCACTCACAACTAACGTCTGCACTCACATTTTTGCCTTAGTACATGTGCCATGCATGCATGCACAACTGTGGGGTTCCATGCCTTTGGATTGCTTGTGGCTCAAGTAAACCCGAATTACTTTCTGATCGATATTTTTGATAAAACTAGTCACTAATTTTGGAAAACATATTCGATCAAAGCACAACCGGGCTTCTCTCTCCTTCTTGTGGTTCAAAAGTTGGTTTTTGGCTAAAAATGTATCCAAGGATAAAATGATCATTTTCACAAAAAGTTGATTTATGGCCAAAATAGGTTTATACAACAACTCTAAACAACTTCAAACATCCTAAAGATGAAGTAATTACAATTTCATCATCGGGAGGCTTGCAAGCACCCAAAGTCTTAGGGTGATTTCACTAAAAACTAATAAACATCAGAAAATAAATTTCTGTTTTACTAAAATGTGACATATTTTGTCCGACTTTTTAAAAAAAATTATTTCTCCATATTACAAAGATTTTTAGCCTTCAATCTATTCTGGAAAGTATGCCTAACTTGAATATCTAACAAATGGTACAAACCTCACTTCTATTTGACATCGTTTGACGGCTCTTTTCATTTTTCAAACTCAAACTACTTGCACTAAAGCTTGTTGAAACTTTCTGTTTGAAAACACTAGTTTTTTTTTTGGTATTAAATTATCTTTCTTAAAATAGTTTTTAGCTCTAGAGTTTTTCCATACATATTTTCCTAACTTGTTGAACTACATCCAGTAAAAATACTATAATTAATTGACTTCATTTGGTGTGGATTTCATATTTTCTTTAGAATAGGTTAGTGCTAAAAATTTGGGAATAGTATAATTGTGTAATCTTGAAGTGTATTGTGAGTATGACTTGTCTATTATTTGTTTGCTATTATGATATCATTAGTGCCTCCTTGATAACACTATTTCCTCATGTACTAGTTGACTTGTGTCTCGTATTGCTAATTATCTTTCATTGCTAAGCATGTTTCATAATAAACTTAAGAAATGGGAAACCTAATCGAGTGGTATCGAGTTGCGTTCACTTGTAATAAATTAAAAGATAGTTGAAATGGTTGGTTTGACAATGAAAAAGATGGTGGGACGTGTTACCTTTACGTTAAGTCTTGTGCAAGTGGTCATAGCGTAACCCTCAGACGGAATAGGTGTATTCAAACTCTATGCGGCGGTTTATTTTAGAGGGATAAGATTGGCTCCAGTCGGGGACATTTAGAGTGTTTACCCTAGTTTTTGTTGTCCATTT
Source organism: Camellia lanceoleosa (assembly GCA_025200525.1). NCBI lineage: Eukaryota > Viridiplantae > Streptophyta > Magnoliopsida > Ericales > Theaceae > Camellia > Camellia lanceoleosa. The sequence continues at coordinate 64,555,403 of CM045772.1, forward strand.
TGAGGTCTACTGATGGAGCTACCTGATAAATAATTGTTGTATGCATCCGTGATAAGGTCTGCGAAGTAACAAAAAGAGAAGCACCAAATAACCGAATCCAATCCTTTCATTTAGGAGGAGGAATCTCTTTGGGGGATTCTAGCTATTTTGTTCACTACTAACTTGTCGAGCCATATTGTGTTGTTATCATGTATCCATGCTTTTTATTTGTTCATACTTGTTCTTTGGTTGTTTGTTTGGTTCAGGGAAAGATGGGACGTGTGTGTATTTTTACTTGTCTTCGCAACTCACGACTTTTTGTTGCCTTGGTATTCAATGCCAGGTTTTGAAGAATTTACCAACGAAAAAGACTTTATGGAGGAGCTCAAGAAGCTGCTGCAGGAGTGGACTGGTGTTAGAATTCTTCGTCATATTGAAATTTATTTTTACTTGTAGCGTAAAATTAGAACGCGTTACTGTACTATAAAACTCTGATGTATAATTATTTATCTTTGAACGTGTAACATTAGTGAAACCTTGTATTACTCTGTTATTTTATTCCTTGATATTCTGAATTTTTGGGGCGTCATAGATTAGATCGTTGGAGTGCCCTCTCGGTTGGTAACAACCAGTTTAGGTCTTTTGTTCCTTCTTTTATGTTGTGAATTCCATCTAGTGTATGTGGTTTTCAGTTTTGTTTCCTGAATCTTTGTGGAGGATTCAATTTTATTGTGTGATCAAATTTTAACACACACAATTATTATTCAAGATGAACTTGATTGACTATGTTTTTTTGCCACCATGACAACACATGTGAATTATGAACCTGATTTTTTATAATAATTTGATGAGAGAGGGGAAGAGAGAGAAAGTAGTGGGGAATAATGGTTGTCAAACAAAGTATGTAGTGGGGAATAATGGTTGTTCAACAAATTTAAATGCAATAGTGGGTAAAAAATGAGGACCATTATCGTAAAGCCCATTATCGTAAAGCCCTGAAATTTTTCCATAAGAATATGCCAAAACAACTACAATAATATACCCAAAAGTCATCCTTCTCATTGAACTAAAAGATAAAGAGATTACAATTCACCATATACATTTCCACAATGTTTAGAATTCGTATTCCATTTCAATGAACTAGGTGGCCTTACAAAATATAAGCCTCTAGGGCGTACAATTACAACAAAATAAATTAATAGTCTTGTTACAAAAATTCCAATTCAAAATAACAAAATACACTTGAATCAACTTTTGCCAAAAAGAGTTATTGCTTGACCAATGTTTCAGGGAGGTGGTACTTTATCAATTCCTGAAAAATAAGATAGGGTTGAGCTATATATCCAGTAGGAAAATATTTAACCAAGTATTTAATCCTTTGAATGAGATTATGGTATCTTTGCGACAAAACATTACAAGGAAATTTATCTTTACATGTAATCCTTAATAAACATATAGATCCAAAACAACCAAACAATAACAATGACTATTCATGTCATCAAGCACAACAATCAAACATTCACAACCATAGAGCATAAGCCATGAGTCCACAGAAGAGTCTAATTTAAAACACCCTTTACTTTTGTTTTAAAACCACCCTCGCATTTGCCGGTTATTATCTGGAGGAGTGGGCACCCCAAAGAAAACCATCCGTTTTTCACTTTTGTCGGCTATCATCTGACAATCCAAAAGCATTTTTCCCACGTTAAATCTAGTGATAAGCCTAGGCAGGCATTTGGTCACCTTTTAAACTCCTTGCACGGTACCAACACAACACCATATTTGGAAAACCGACTCTTACAGGACTCATGCACAATTAACAATTCATTTTCATTTTATTCCATCAACAACCATCCAACATTACCCAAGAATTGAATACAACATAAGATTTAAGGAAAAATAACATCCAAACCACAATTCCTTTGCTATATCAACATTCACATCTTTCATCTATTTGTTATTCACAATATTTCATGGATCAAGAAAAGTCCCCTTCTGTAGATCGCCCCGAGAACTCCCGCTCATGTGGCGCGAATTCGTTTGTTCTTTAGCTACTACAATTCAGACTCGTGTCACGGTTCTGAATCTAATCTCACAAAGTGCAATGTGAGATCGATAAATCACCAAAGAGTCCAAGTCCGGCAAATCGTTTTGGAAAATTGATTTTTATAAAGAAGTGCCAAACATGGACTGCTTTGCCAGATACAGAGTCGCCACCTAAATATTTTATTTTTGGAAAATTTAGGAAACCCTGACTCGTGCCTAAGGCCACGTGTCCGTCATCACCAAAGTTGTCTCGGCTCGGGAACTTGGGTACAAGAGGGAAAGGTCATGCAATGAGCACCCCTGCTCGCCCAATCAAAGATTGGCCTTTACTAACATGATATTTTGTTTTTGAAAACATATGTGTTCTTATTCCGGTTTTTAACCTAGAATTTCTATGTGATGCGCGCAGCATACAAGTATAGACTAGATCGCCTAAGTTAGAACAAAACATTTCTTGTTCATTTGTGAAAATGGTTTAGAAGTGCTACTCGCAAGTAGGCTAAGACACATATTTTGATGAATTGTTCCAATTCAGGCAATCTAACCTTCACCCGTAGGCTCAAGCAGTTAGCCTCATGGCAAGCATGCTAACATGGCAACATACACATTTCATGCAGTATGCTAAAGCGTAAACACTCACAGTGTACTCTGAGCCAAAATAGAGAACTAGTTAGAAATCATACATAGTTCATGTTAAGATGGCTAACGCAACACATGCAAAAATGCAGCTAAGATAGGCTCGGCAATCTAGAATGGCATATGAATGCGACAATTCGATACATGTATTCAAATAGGAATTGAAATACAATGCAGTTAGTATGATGCGTCGAGCCCGGTGCATGCAAAACAGATGAATGGATGCACACATGCGAAGCATAAGGATGCTAATCGAAATATGCCCTAAAACTAACCATTGTAAGCGGTTAAGTAAAAGGGAGAAAGAAATGGGCGTTGGAAGACATGCATCACACACACGCACGCTTATTACAACAGTTGGCCCTCTCGACGGAGGGTCCGAATAATAAGCTAACTAGCTAATCTAAGCTAATTAAACTAATTATTACATCACAAAACTAATTAACTAACAAGTTAACTAATTAAGTACAAAACGAAGCTAATTAACTAACAAGTTAACTAACTAGTTATTATAACACAAATACGTAGCTAAACGCATTAACTACTTAAATACAGAACCAAAGCATAAACTAGCTAAGGAAAGTAGTAAAAAGAGGTCCTCGGGATGAGGAATGCATGCATGCCCAATCGCCTCATTCGAAAATCCGTCGCGATGCCGCAATTTGCCTCTATTTGCAACTGTTCTCAAAACCTTACACAAAGCTCCACAATGCTTCAACTCCACCATGGGAACCTGTAGGAGCATGGCTGACCAGTTGTTGATGTTGCCAACCATCTACCGACCATTTTTCTTTGTTGTAGACCAGAAAAAGTGGTCGGCCAGCCAGTTATTCTGGTCGGCCGACCAGTTGTTGCTGCACTTCTCCAATTTGCTGCAACAGAGAGCAAGAAAGAGCATGGCAATGTATTTGCAAGATATGTATGCACAACCACCCTCTCTATCATTTCATAAGCTTAAGGGAGTGTGGTTCTCGACCCTCAGGCCACTAATCACGCATCTTGATGCATGATGGCCGAGAAGCCAAATTGCACAATTCAATATGAAATGAATGCACACATAAACACATAAAGCCTTGACCTCTATCATGTATGATCAAGAGGGTCGATGACCAAGAATTGAGGCACGTTTCATCACTTCAAGTATGAAACGTCCCTTATTTCTCGTGTTTGGACTAACACCTAATCCAAACACAATGCAAGCAACTAGCATGCTAAATGCAAAATGCCAACAACAAACATGCACAATGCAATGTAACATGATCAACTTAACAAAGCTAATGACATGCAAACAATGCTAATGCAACATGAGCATGCTGTCAATGCTAATGCATACACAATGCAAGGTAACATAAGCATGTAACAATATGAGACAATGTAACAACATTCACATAACATGCTCCATGGACTTAAACCAAAATGGATAGACCTTAGTCATGCCCAAATCAGTGGCCATAATGCTAAAACTAAGGCATGAAGATCAAGACAAGCATGCTCAATGCAATGGCCCATCAACTAGGCATAAGAGCACAACCCTCAAGAGTGCTCAAGGAGTGATAAATATGGAAGTGTAACAACACCACATGCTCTAAAATTAAGTATGAAATGATGCCAAATCATTCAATCAACACAAGCAAGGCATGCAAGAGTCCTAAAGCATGAAAGCTAACAAAGAGGACTACAAAGGGGGCATGCAATACATGGCACAAATGCATGAACCAACTATGGATAAAGCTTAATTAGGTCTAATCAAAGACCAAAACATGCTAAGATGAGGGCTCAAGGACCTAGGCAAGATGACATACATGCTAGGCCACAAACAAGGCAACAATGCATAATACTCAAAGGCACTTAAAGAGTGAATGAAGTGGGAACATGGAAATGCTATATGCTCTGAAATGTCATGGTAAATGATGCCAAATCATGTACACAACACAAAAGAAGCATACTATGGTACCCAAAGCTTGAAGCTAGCATAGGCATTTGCACTACAGCTATGCAATACATGAAGCATATGGCAAAGGCAACCCAAAATAGTCCTAGAACATGTCAAAATGAGTCTAAAACATGCATGGAAGGAAGCCAAAATAAGCTAGCATGGAGAGCATAAGGCATGAAATATGCAAGGCCAAAAGGGAGGATTACATTACACTTACCAAGACCAAGCATGAGATGGCTTTGCCGACAAAATCAGAGTTATATCATGGAAAAATAACCCCAAAAACACATTGAAATGATAGCTCGCAAGCTTAGGCATGAAGGCATACGCAATGACTCATTCTTAGGCATAAATGACCAACCCTTCAAAGCATGGAAAGAGTGACAAATGCAAGTGTATGACCATGAAACATGAAATGAAATCTCATAACAAATGATGCCAAATCATTCAAATAGCCCAAGTAATACATGCTAGTGGACTTAATACACAAAGCTAACAAGCTAGAATGCATTATAGCTATACAAAGCATGGCATGCATGACCAAAACAACACAAATCAGAGCTAGAGCATGCTAAAACATGGACAAAAGTTTCTTAGAGTTAAGCCAAAATCATGTTAAAATGATGGTCTAAAGCATGATACACATTAGGCTAATTTGTAGGATTGCATTACAAGTGCATGGAGCATGCAAGGGGCTATCAAACCAAACCTTAACAGCGTTATCTCATGGAAAAACAACACCAGGAACATGCTGAGATGGACTCAAAACAAGCTAGAAAGACATCCTCAAACATGAGGCACACAAAGCTAGTTTGTAAGATTTACACTACAAGTGTACTAAGCATGCAAGAAATGACAAAACCAAGTCAAAACAGTGGTATGCCATGCTGAAATAAGGCCTAAAATAGGTTGAGATGTGGCCAACACAAGCTTAACAAACATGCTCAAACATGAGGCATTCAAAGCAAGCATTCAAGAACACAACGAGAGGGGATGACCCTCTCCCATTTGGGACCTTAAAACACCATTTCCACCACTAAAATTCCTCTAAGTTTCAGTGGTGAGAAGGCCAAAACAAGGTGGTCCCAATAGCTTAAAAGGAAGGTTCAAAACAAGGCCTCACAAGGCACAAGAGGGGGTAGACTACCCCCAACACAAAAGAGACCTTAAACAAACATGCTAAGGACTAAAAATCAGAACTTTTTGCAGTAGGAAGTTAAGCCTAAAACACCATGGAAATAGGGCTAAAAGCTTAAGCAAAAAGCAAGGTTCAAGAGGGTAGAAACTCACCCTTGTAGAACCCGTTTAAAGCTGCAACTCCAGCAACTTTTCTGAGCTCAAACCTCTTCAAAAACTCCAAAATCGACCTCAAAGTGCTTCAGCAACAATATAATGGTGTTTGAGTGTGTGTTTGTGTGCAATAGTATGATGAATATACACTTTAAGGCACAAAACAAGAGCAAATAAGGCAATATAGAGACAAGTGTGTATCTATAGCTCAAGCTACAAAATCTGAACCTGGAGGAGGGAGGGGGAGGTTCTCTCTTATAGAGAACCAAAGTTCAAGCTTGTTGGACAAGCTTTTGGCCTAAAGCCATCCCTCCATACACGTGTATGGAGGATGGCTTCTGTGCTTACCAGCTGGCATAGTTGGCAAGAAAATATCTCCAGGAAGCTGGTGGAAAGCTACCGACCACTTGAAGTGGTCGGCCAGCTACTTGTAGTGGTCGGCCGACCACCACAAGTGGTCTCCCAAAAAAGAAAATTGGTCGGCCCTGCACACTGAAAGCAAGGCAGTGGTATGGTGGCCAACCAGAAAAGGTGGCCCAAAGACCAAGAAAACCAGTTGCTCGGCCAGAAAACTGGCTGGTAGGAAGAAAAGTGGTCTCCAAGGGGAAGAACTAGTCTCCCACCCTTGTACCACCTTGCAAATAAGGAAAACAAGGTTTGTACCAAAAACAAACCAAAAAGGATGCAAGACGAAAGTTCGGGAGGCAAAGCGCGCAGTCGAAAGCCTCGAAAACTAGTCTACCGGCACCAAAAGTGGTCTACGACCACAAAAGTGGTCTCCCAGACCACAGTGTCCCTCTAGGCAGAGGCAACAAGGTATGGTTCAAAAACCACGCCAAACGGAGAACGTTAAGCGATCCCGAGACAAGGCACGTGGTCGAAGACTCCGAAAATCAAAAAATGGTCTCCAAACGAGAAAAGTGGTCTACGACCACAAAAGAGTGGTCTACAAGACCACTCCCACCCTCCAGGGAAGAGAAACAAGGCTTGGTCCACAAACCGAGCCAAAACACAAAGAGTTCAGAGGCAAGGCACTCAGCCGAAAACTCCAGAAACTCGAACAAGCACAACATGCACTATCACCGAGTGCTCAATCGATGACGTCTAAGTCTTAAGGTCAGTCAAAATGGGGTGTCTACACCTTCAACGTGGTGTTTTCAACTCAAATGGAGAATCTAGGGTTTTACCAAATTTAGGGGTTTTTCTCCTCTATCATAGATATGATTTGTAACAACATTTATATACATGTTTTGAAAAAAATGAGTAAAGAAATCTCAAGCAAGAGTCAAGTAAAATGGTTTATTTATGTAAAACATGAGATTGATCCAGCAATACTCTCCAATTAACTTATAAATCACAACCATACCATGAAATCCCTTCAAAACAAAGAAATACTAAGGTAAAAGTATCCATACCTCAAGTCGTGAAGAAAACCTGAAAAACTCAAGGTCGATGAAGCCACGAACTTCTCAGATCAATAGAAAGCCCTTGACAAGATCTTCAAGTTATCTCAAAGGATCAAGGTGAGAAGACGCCTCTAAGAGAGTAGATCTAAGGATTGAAGTGGAAAAAGTGAGTTTTTGGGAGAAAGAGAGAGAGACTCTCAGTTTTGAGAGGAAAAATAGAAGAAAATTATGAGAGAGGTGTGGTTTGGGTCTATTTATAGTAGTAGAGAATAGCCCTAAGGTCAATGAAAAAAGATAAGTCCAAACCCCCCAAAAGTAGGGCCCATTCGAACCCTAAAATTCTGGAAAAAAAAAATGCAGGTGTCGAGCCTTCCGGTAAAAAAGACAATTTGGTAGCAAGCAAGGTGTCGACCCTTGGACAGGAAGGGTCGACACTAAATTCTAGCAACTAACACATAGATTCTGCAATATACAAGGGTCGACCCTTCCCAAACTAGTGTTGACCGTTGAGACCAACAACAAAAGACAGGTGTCGACACCACCAAGGCTGGTGTCAATCCTAAATTCTAGTAACACCTCCAGAAACACTACAACACGCATGGGTCGACCCTTAGGAAGGCTAGTGTCGACCCCAGAATAGAATTTCTAAGTTTCCAAGGAACTTTTTGACAAGAACAAATGCGAACGAACAAACCTAACGAGTTTAAATCGGATGGTACTCCTTCAAAATCAATATAAAACAACTCCAACGACTCCCAAAATGAAAATAAAGATATTAAATACACATTCCAATAAATTAAAACACCCAAGTGTTACAACCTCCCCACCTTAGGAAATTTTTCCCTCAAAATAATATCCATCCCCACTATGATAACAAGGTTTGGCAACAATTTCATATTTATTCAATCCTCAACAAACTCATAACCAAGCAATACATATATATATATATATATATATCAATTTGGCTCCAAGACAAGGAAATAATAGAAGGTTTTGGCTCATGCCCAATTCATCAAGTACAAAGAAGGAACAACAAAACAAATACATCACAATTTAGAAAATAAGTTAGGGTACTTCTCGTGAATCTCCGCTTCACGTTCCCATGTAGCTTCCTCTACACCGTGATGGTGACATAACACTTTAACTAAGGGAATTGTTTTACCCCTCAAAACTTGTTCTCTAGTATCTAAGACTTGGAGTGGTTTTTCTTTACAAGACCCATCTTCGTCTATCTCAATCTCTGTCCAATCTAACACATGAAAGGGATCAGGTTCGTACTTACGAAGCATAGACACATGAAACATATTGTGGACCCTGGAGAGTTGTGGTAGCAATGTAAGGCAATATGCAACTTCTCCAATCCGCTCAATGATATCAAAGGGGCTGATGAATCTAGGTGATAGCTTTCCGCTCTGGCCAAATCTTATCAACCTTTTCTAGGAGATATCTTCACAAAGACATGGTCACTAATTTCAAATGATAAGGGTCATCTTCTTCTATTTGCATAGCTCTTTTGCTGACTTTGAGTGGTAACTAACCTTTTCCGAATGAGAGCTATTTTCTCAGTAGTTTCATGAACTAGATCTGAGCCTAGCAAGGGTGAATCTCCCACTTTAGTCTAACATACCGATGATCTACACAGACGCCCATACAATGCCTCGAAAGGTGCCATCTCGATGCTTGCTTGGTAGCTATTGTTATAAGCAAATTCAACTAAAGGTAGGTGTTTCTCCCAAGACCCTTTAAAATCTAGTGCACATGCCCTCAACATGTCTTCCAAAATCTAAATAGTACGTTCGGATTGCCCGTCGGACTGAGGGTGGTAAGCAGTACTAAAATTCAATTGAGTACCCAAGGCACTTTGAAGGCTCTGCCATAGCCTAGCTGTAAAGCAAGGGTCTCTATCAAACACTATACTCACTGGTACCCCATGGAGGCGAACAATCTCACGGATGTAAAGTTCAGCTAGAAACTCTATGGAATCTCCCATGCTCATGGCGAGGAAGTGAGCGGACTTAGTAAGTCTATCCACAATCACTCATATTGAATCATTGCTTCTTTGAGTAGGAAGGCTAGAAACAAAGTCCATGTTGATGTGTTCCCATTTCCATTTAGCAACTAGAAGAGGTTGTAACAATCATGTCGGTCTTTGGTGTTTAGCCTTAACTTGTTGATATGTCAAACACTTGGACACAACATCCTTTTTTATACCCCTCCACCAAAATTGACGGCTTAGGTTATGGTACATTTTAGTGCCTAAGGGATGCACAGCTAGGTGGGAATTATGGAAGTCCCTCAAAACTTCATTTCTTGTAGATTCAAGTACAAACAATCGGTCGAGGTAACGAACACTAGAATCTGTATGAATATTTAAACCCGTCTCTTCCTTCCCTTGAAGAATTCTCCCTTTAATTGCATCCACTTCTGGATCACCCAGTTGTGCTTCAACTGCTCTTGCAACAAGGGTAGGTTGGGCGATGGTGGTGAAAAGGGTAGCCTTTTCTGAAGATTCACCAAGCTGTAAAGCAAATTCATTGGCATCCTCCATCATCTTCCATTCCCTCATCGCTAGACTAGCCATCATGCTTACCAATTTTCTACTCAAAACATCCGTTACTACATTGGCTTTACTGGGGTGGTCGTGTATTTCAAAATCATAGTCCTCTAGAAACTCCATCCATCTCCGTTGGCATGGATTCAAGTCTTTTTGGGAGAATAGGTATTTGAGGCTTTTATAGCCGGGGAAGACTTCAAACTTTTCACCATATAGATAGTGTCTCCACAACTTCAAGGCAAAAAAACAATGACTAGTTCTAAGTCGTGCATCGAGTAGTTCCTTTCATGCATCTTTAGTTGACGCGAGCTATATGCTACCACTTTACCCTCCTGCATTAGAACACATCCCAACCCCTCTCTAGAAGCATCATAATATACCGTATAACTTAAGCCTCATTCCGGAATGATAAGAATTGGAACGGTGATCAATCTAAGCTTTAGTTCTCGGAAAGCATTCTCGCAAGCTTCGCTCCAAACAAACTTTACTCCCTTATGGGTCAATCTAGTTAATGGTGATGCTATAGAAGAGAAATTCTTTACAAATTGGTGGTAGTAACCGGCTAAGCCCAGAAAGCTACAAACTTCTGAGGCATTCTTAGGCTACTCGCAATTCTGCACAGCTTCTATTTTTGAAGAATCCACCATAACTCCATCTCCCGAAACTATGTGACCCAAGAACTTCACTTTGGAAAGCCAGAATTCACATTTCTCATATTTCGTATACAAACGATGCTCCCTAAGAAGTTGCAAGATAGTACGAAGATGCCCTTCATGTTTCTCTTCAGAAGGTGAATAGATAAGAATATCATCTACAAAGACGACCACAAATTTATCAAGAAACTCCCAAAAGACCCTATTCATTAAATCCAAGAATGTTGCTAGAGCGTTAGTCAACCCAAAGGGCATAACCAAGAACTCGTAATGACTATATCGGGTATGAAAAGCAGTTTTGGGAATGTCCTCCTCTCTAACTCGAATTTGGTGATAACCCGGCCTTAAATCTATCCTGGAGAAACAACGAGAGCCTTTAAGTTGATTAAAGAGATCATCTATCTTGGGCAAAGGGTATTTATTCTTGACTGTGGCTTGATTCAATTTACGATAGTCTATGCACAATCTTAAGGATCCGTCCTTTTTCTTTGCAAACAACGTCGAGGCTCCCCAAGGTGAGGTGCTAGGGCGTATAAAGCCCTTACTAAGTAACTCTTGCAATTTTTCCTTCAGAACCACCAATTCAACTGGGGCAAACCTATATGGCGACAAGGAGATAGGTGTCGTACCCGGAAGTGAGTCTATGGTGAACTCTACTTCCCTATGAGGAGGTAATTCTATAAGATCGTCAGGAAAGACATCGAGGTATTCACATACTACCTTTCGAAATTCACCCCAGATTACACCACTTCTATCATCCAAAAAGGCAATTAAAAGGGAATTAAACTGGCCCCGACCACATGGATAGTTTGGGAAGGGTAAGGATCTATCGTGCTTGTGTCCTAGAAACATGAAACGATCACTGCTTGTAGTGCACATCGTAACTCTCTCTCGATAACAATCTATGGTTGCCCGATAAGTAAACAACCAATCCATATCGAAGATAACGTCAAAACTCGACATTTCCAACCGGACAAAATTAAACGGGAGTTGTCGACCCGCCACCTCAATTACACACCCCTAACATCCCTGGGTCAGAATGACCTTACCTCCAACTGGTGACTCCACTATAAGTGAAGATTGCACTTGCCAACTCTCTAACCCCAACAATGATACAAAAGATGTGGCAATAAATGAATGTGATGCTCTAGTGTCAATCAACACATTAGCCCAAGTATTGAAAATAAGGAATGTAGCTCTCACAATTGATGGCCCCGACGTTTGTTCAGAAGCGATGACAGCGTATACTCTTCCCTGTGACCTCTGCTCCCCTACATCACCTCTCTGAACATAAGCTTGTTGTGCGGATTAAGCAGACGTGGCTCCATGAACTGTCCTAGATGCTTGTCCTGACTGAGATGGCTGATAAGATTGCCTCTGTCCCTGACCCATCTGTAAACCTCCTGACTGTCGAGACCGTGGCACACTCGGAGTCCCTACTTTCTGCGGGCAGAACTTCTTCAAATGTCCCGGCTGACCACATTGATAACAAGATTGGGGCTGGCTTTTATTCTAAGGTTGACCATGTGGATGCATAGGTTGGGACTGTGCTCCACTTTTCTCGTCGTACTCTCTGACCTTGTGACCCATTTGGCCACATCAATAACAAGCACCAACAACTCAGGTCATGCTTCCCGAACTTCCACTCTTCATGGAACAAGAGGATTTGGCTTGTGGTGGAGGCGATTAAAAGGATGATGATGAACCCCTCGACCTTTCTGAAGAATTCGTGTCACCCCTAGCATCAGAATGTCCTGCTCTCTTCAATCTTTGCCTTGCCTCTTCGGCCTCTATAGTAACCTCCACATGAGTTGCCGCTTCAACCAAACGGTCATAATCATGTGTCATATTGCCAACCACCTTTATCAGGATCTTTAGTCTCAATCTTTTCTCAAATTCAAGACACCTTCATTTTTCTGTTGCCACTAATTCAAGTGCAAAACGCGAGAGGCTAGTGAATTTGGCTTCAAACTCCGCCACTGGTGTACCTAATTGTAATAACTCCTTAAACTGCTTCCTCAGCTGCTCCCTAGCCGTGGGAGGGAGGAATTTATCTTGGAAAGCTTGCACAAATGCTTCCCAAGTATGTTCAAACCTATGCTTTATGGATTTCCGTCATTGCCCAGCCTCCCCTTTCAACTGGTAGGCTGCTAATGCCACCCGCAATTCATTTTCTCAAATGTCAAGATCTCAAAGTACTTGACTAATTGCTCCAACCACTCGTCAGCTTTCATCGGATCAGGCTCGTCGTTATATTCGGCGGGATTGGAATGAAAGAACTCCTTTTTCAAAAAGGAAGCTTTTTTTTCTCCCTCAATGGTTCTAGTTGCTTGCTCGGCTCTCAATATCTCCATGGACTCCCGTAGAGCCCTTTCCATTTCCCTAGCCAAGGCCCCCATAGCTTTTTGGGCCGGTGGAACGGGTATATTGTTTTGACCCACCCCTTCTTCTTGCAGAGGGATCTCGGGTTGGGTCGGAATATTCCTGCCTCCTTGACGAGGTCTACCGTAAGCTCTAGCACATCCCAACATCTATAAGAAGTAGAGACAATATTAAATTCAAGACCAACTTGCCCAACCTAAGTGCTCCATTCTTAGTCCTTACACTTATACACCGTGTAAACACACAAACTTTCACATAGAATAATCCAAACAATCACACATACAATCACATAAAAGCACACGTGAGTTGTAATCCTAAGATATTAGCTAATTCCATGGCAATCAAGGACCTCTAAGTGAAAAGAATAGTGATCAAGTGCCTTTCCGAAAGGATTTCGATGAATGTAACAGACAAAAGCCATATCATAGGATTCTAACCCCATACCCACATGATCACATGAAAACACATAACACACAAGGCATCCTAAGCATTCCGTCCTAGTCTAGGGACCCTATTGTGACACACGTCACTTCCCACGAGCCCGAGGTATTCTAACCTATGGCTTTGGTACCATATGTAATGCTTTGAAATGTTTCTACAAGAATATGCCGAAACAACTACAATAATATACCCAAAAGTCATCATTCTCATTGAACTAAGAGATAAGAGATTACAATTCACCATATACATTTCCACAATGTTCAGAATTCGTATTTCATTTCAATGACCTAGGTGGCCTTACAAAATATAAGCCTCTAGGGCGTTACAATTGTTCCATGGAGTGTAATGTAACACGCCACTTTCTTAATTATATATTGTGCTCTTATCTTTTCTTATTCCTTGGTATGGGTAGCAATGGGGATCATTGTTCTATGAAGTGTAATGTAACAAACCACTTTCTTATCTTATTCCTTGGTATGTATGTACCCTTTGGTGTTTATGATGCATTTTAGGACGTCACTAACTATTACACAACTGATATTATCTTAGAACATCATATTTTGTCCTTTTCTTTTTGTTCTTCAGCAGTTACACAACTTGGATATAGGAGTGTAAATTTGGCTCGACTCGAGCCAACTCATCATCGGGTCGTGTGGGCTCCCATCAAAATTTGGGCTAGGCCAAATCGACACACGTGGCAAAAATCTAGGCCCAGACCCAAGCCCACTCAAAATAGGGCCCCGAGCTGGGCCTAATTCACAAAATGCGTGGAGGCAGAGGCACTTACATCCATCAAAGAAAAAGACGTCAAGAAGTTTGTCTAGCAAAACATCATAACCCAGTTTGGAATCCCCAAGGCGTTGATATTAGATAATGGCACCCAATTTGATGGCAGAATCTTTAGGGGTTTTTGCAAAGAGCACAAGATAGAATTCTATAACTCCACATCAGCATACCCCTAAGCCAATGGCCAGGCCAAACCGTCAAACAAAGTGATCTTAGATGGTCTGAAAAAAGAGGTTAGAAAAAGCAAAAGGAAAGTGGGTTGAGAAACTTCCCCATGTCTTGTGGGCCTACCAAACTACGCCTAGGCGATCAAAGGGGAAAAGCCCTTTGCCTTGGCCTGCGACATAGAAGCAATGATCCCTCAAGAAGTCTGCCTCCCCACTATCAGAAGCGGAAATTTTGATCCAGATTTGAATGGAAAAGTAATAACCTTGGGTCTAGATCTAGTCAAAGAACGAAGAGAAAGGGCGTTGATCCACATCGCTTCGTATCAGCAAGAACTGTCTAGAAAATATAACAAGGCGGTGTATCCAAGGCAATTCAAGATTAGAGATTGGGTACTGCGCAAAGTAATGGCAAACACGTTAGTGTCTGGTGATGGCAAATTAGGACCCAATTGGGAGGGGTCGTACAAAGCTGTGGGGCTAGCCGAGAAGGGAGCTTACCACTTGGAACACAAAGATAGCTGAGCTATCCTAAGGCCAATGAACATAGCCAATCTCAAGATATTTTATTTTTAGCACTTTGTACTTGTATTTTTTTCAACTTTTTGTTTGATATTTAATAAAAACAAGTAGACAGCTTTTGAACATTTTTCAATACTTGTATTTAATTCGGTCTGTAAGAAACCTTTACCCAATTAGGAGCAAAGTAGGTTGACAGGTTTGACCAACTCTTTCTAAATTTTTTTTGCACAAATGGGGCCAAAGTGGGTTGGCAGGTTTGACCAACTCTCTCTTGGAATCTTTGACCGAGCTGATTATCTCGGCCAAAGAAGATTGGCAGGTTTGACTAACACTTTTTGAACTCTTTGACCGAGTTGATTATTTCGGCCAAAGAAGATTGGCAGATTTGACCAATACTTTTTCAACTCTTTGACGGAGCTGGTTATCTTGGCCAAAAAAGGTTAGCAGGTTTGACCAACATTTTTTGAATTCTTTGACCAAGCTGGTTATCCCAACCAAAAAAGGTTGGTAGGTTTGACGAACACTTTTTTTATTGAGATGGATAACTCAGCCGAAGAAGGTTGACAAGTTTGTCCAACTTTTTTGAGATCTTTGACCAAAATTGTTATCTCGGCCAATGACAGTTGGCAGGATCATGTATGGCCGAGTGAATTAGCTCGACACAACATGTATTCAAAATTGTACGAAATATTTGAAAAGAAACAACTGGCATGTAAAAAGGTGGAATATTTCCATTGATATTGAAGTTGAATACAAAAGAAGGGGCTGTTGGCCCGGTTACATTGTGAAAATACAAAGAAAAAAAGAAGAAAGTACAAAAGCAAGCTTTATCACGGTCACACAAATAGGTCGTCCAGCTCGGCATCGGCACCAGCACTGACTTCATCTCTAGCTCGGTCGGGTCCAACATCATCTTCTAAGATCAGGTCAGTGATGCCTTCTTTAATGATCAGGTTTGGCTTGGTCTGGCTTGGCACCTCCGACCGAGTAGGAAGTGAGCTTTGTCAACCATGATCAACTGTTGACACATAAGCATTGTTCGGTGCTGGGCTCTCTTTCTCCACCTCCAAGAATTTTTATTGAACGACATTAGCATAATCCGTCATGTAGCTCGATATAAAGTGTGGAGGAGGATGTAGGAAAACCTTAGAATCGTGTGCCTGGCTAAGCTTCTCCGATGCTACCTGTAGACACCCCATTTTTGACCGTCCTCAAGACTTGGACATCACCGCTTGAACACCCGGTGATTATCCATGTTTGTGTTCGTTTTGAGTCCCCGGAGGTCCCGACTGCACGCTGTGCCTCAGGATCTCTTAACCGGTTTGTTCTGTGCTTGGTTTTCCACCAAGGCTTGTGTGTGTTTGCATTTGAGGGTAGGGGAAGGCTTGTTAGCCATCCCTAGAACCCACCGGCTGCCTCATACCTACACCGGCTCTCCCTTGTAGCCATCGGCACTATTTTATTCAAATCCTTGGCCGATCGGCACTGTATGATGCCGGCCGGCACATTTTTGTGCCGGTGACTGTTTTGGCCGGCCGGTGACCCTTCTGAGCCCCTCTGAGGATGGTGCATGCCAGCTGTGCCAGCTGGATTACACCATCACTCCTCCCCGTGCATAACATTGCACCCTTTGCACCTTTGCACCCTTAAAGCTTCTAGAAGGGTGACCCCTTTTGGCCAAGCTTCTTGGAGAAGCTTGGCCAGCTGTCTTGGCTTCCCTTAGAAGCTAGGAACCCTTTGCACCCCTTGACCCCTTTGCTCTTACTTAGTCATTAAGCTTAGAGCCCTTTTGTTGCCTATTTAAGCTTGTATTCATCTCCTTTGTAGGGGGTTAGCAATTTTAGGTCATAAACCAGAGATTATACATACATTCTCTGATATACATCCATATATATCTATATTTCCCTCTCTCTCCTCTTGTGTGTGTGTTTTAGGCCCCAAATAGTGTGTTTTACCTCACTTTTGCACCATTACACACACTATTACACCTAGCTCCGAGATTGGGAGGCTTGGAGGTTTGTTTTGTGTGATCTTGGATTGATTTTGATCACTAGGAGAGGGCTGGACCACCTGTTCTTCATTGGATCTTCAAGGGTGAGCTTTTTACTTTAGTTTCCCCATTCTTGCAACCTATTTCTGCCCTCTTTACTTTGTGATTTTGAGTTTGTGTTTAAGATAAAAAAGTCTTGTTTTTACTTGTTCTTGAACCTTCATTAAGATCATTTTATGGTTTGAGTTAAACCTCATCACTTTGAGCCTTGTTTGGCCATCTTTGGTGCCTTTTTCTTAGGCCTTCTTGTTTTGGTGTTCTTTGGTCTTCTCACCACTGAAAACCAGTGGGTTTTCAGTGGTGAGGATGATATTTTCGAGCCTCATTTAGGGGAGAGACACCCCTCTCCCTTTGGTCCTTTGTTTGCCTTTGTTTTGGGCTCATAGCATAGCATGTGTGCATGTTCGCATTTGGCTTCATTTCAAGACTTTTTGGGCTGTTTTAGGTCATGTTTGGTCTCTGTTTTTGGTTGGAATTGTAGCCTCTAACATGCCTCTCATACTTCCTTTGAAATGCTCTCTTGTGCTTAAAAGAATGCCATGTTTTGAGGCCATGATTTTTGCATGTTTTGGCTTAGTTTCATGAAGATGCTAGCATTGTTTTGCCATGTTAGGGCTATGAGCCACTTGATTTTGTCATGTTTGGTATGCTTGAAGTGATTGTCTTGCATATCGGCTTGTAGGCCTTACTTGTATGGGGTGCTAGCATGCTTAACTTGTTTTGATCTAGTGATTTGGCATCATATTAGATCTCATTTCATGTCCATTAGTCATGTTTGCATGTTGGCATATGTGGCTTAGCTCATGTTTTAAAGATATGCTCTTGAATGCTTTAAAATAGACATTGTGCATGCTTGCATGATTAATGCATTTTGGGGGTACCATGGGAAGATTTGGGTGTCATTCCACATGCTTAAAATCTGTTTTGCTTGTTGAATGCACGTCATGAGTGGTTGTATGAATGATGTCAAATTACTCTCTTTGGTGTCCTAGACTTGGGCCCATTGAATAGCATGCTTATGTGGCATTTTCATCATGTTGTGAGGCTTGTTTTGCCCTTTGTTTTTGGGAGCTTGAGGCTGCCCTCTATGGCTTGAGTCCATTGTCACATGCTTATTTCATGATTGTTGCTTGCTTGGTCAATATAGCCTTGAATGTATGCTTGTTAGTTCCATGTTAATTGGCCCATCTTGCATGCCATTTGTATCCTACATACTTTAGCTCTTTGCATGCTTAACGTGATAGGTTGCATTGCATTTGAGCCTTGCTTGCATACTTGCATCTCATAGCTTGGTTTGGGGTTGTCAAGCCAAGCCTAGGATTGAGGGGAGTTCACATTTCAAGTGGTGTAACTCACCTCAATCCTTGGTCACTAAGGCCCTTGATTTCCACTTGATAGGGACTTAGTATTCATTTGTTGTGTCGCATGCATATTTACATTAAAATGAGCAATCTTGGTTCCTTAGGCTATCATGCATCAAATGCACAATTGATAGCCCTAGAACCAAGAGCCACACCCCCTTGAGTCCCTAAACATGATAGGAGATGTTGGACATGCTCACATTTGCCCAAAAACCATGCCTATGCATTCTTTGTCATTCTTCTTCTTTGTCATCATCTGGGCGAGGAACTTTATGCCGACCGGCATAAAATATCGCCGACCGGCACTATTTTTGTGCCGATAATTATCAAGTGCTGACGGTGGCCCTTTGGAAGAAGCCGATGACTACTTGCCCGGCGGTGGATCATTTCAGGCCTCTTGGAAGGTATTCTGAAGTTTTGAGAATTTTTGGAGAGGCAGAGCAGTAAAAACAGAGACAGTAGTGCCAAGGTGTGGGCTTTTCGGGCAAGGTGGGCATCGGGCATGCATCATTCGCGCATCCCAAGGGCCGAGGCCCCATTTCATTTCACTTAGATGCTTTAATTTCAATTACTTAGAAATTTGTAATAATTTATTTATTCATTTATTCTTGATTACGTATTATTTATTTATTTGGTCCCTCGGCGAGGCGAAAATGTAATAAGTGTGTGTGAGTGGGTGTATGTCTTCCAATCCCCATTTCTTTCTTCCCTTTTATTTACACCTTATGATGGTAGATTAGGGCACGTTTAATTTTAGCATACCTTATGCTATGCATGCGTGCATTCATGCATTTGTTTACATGCATCGGGCTCGGTGCATCATACAAAAGATCGTACTTTCAATTCCAAATTGAATACGTGTTATTTGTAGCATTCCATATTCCATGTTTAGGATAGCCGAGCTGCCTAGATTACATCTTTGCATGTGTTGCATTAGACATTTAGTATGCTTAGGTCCATGCATGGATTTCTAATAAGCTTGCTTTTGGCTTGGAGTACTAGGTGAGCTTTTATGCTTTAGCATATCGCATGTGTGTGAATGTTGCCATGATAGCATGCTTACCATGAGGATAAGTGCTTATGTGATATAACCGCATGAATGCTGTGGATGGAGGTTGAATTACCTAAATTGGGACAACACATTAAAGCTGTGAGTTTTAAAGCCCACTAGATAGTGGCAAAACCGTCTTTTCTAAAGCCCGCTTGAGTGGCAAAACACGCATTTTAGCCTACTTATGAGTAGCAAATCATTTTTCAAAACAAACACGTAATGTTTTGTTCCAACTTAGCGATTTGGTCTATACTTGTTTCTTTGTCGCATAACATAGTAAATCTAGGCTAATAACTTAGGAATAAGAACACGTAATGTTTTCAAAATCGGATATCACGGTTAGTAGAGGCGGTCTTGGACGGCGAGAGGGTGCTCATAGTGACCTTCCCGATCGTACCCAAGCTCCGAGCCAAGTCAATTTTGGTTATAGCGGACCGCGTGGCCTTGATCGAGTCGAGGTTTCCTAAATTTCCCATTTTAAAGAATATTTAGGTGGCGACTCATGTCGCAAAGCGGTCCATGTTTGGCACTTCTTTTCAAAATCAGTTTTCTCAAAGCGATTTGCGAGTTGGACTCTTTGGTTCAGATTTAGAACCGTGACAAAAATCGAGTCGAGCTGTAGAGTGAAGCCCGCAGGCGCGTCTGATTTGGCGACTTCTTTGGGGAGTTTAGAGAGCTTGACTCAAACTCGTGATATCCTGTTTTGATTTCACTTATGTGTCTCTTTGCATTGCATGTGCATTGGTGCGCCTAGGACACCGTGTTGGCCATCTGCTATTCCTGAGCGGTTTGCCGGAGGCTTGTCTTGTCAAGGCATGACCGTAAGGCTGACCGGTTGCGGGCTCTGCCAGTATGGGAACACAAACCCCGGTTTACCGGGGCACCCTTTTTTGACCATTCGACCTAGTTGCATAGTCGGAATCCGTAGTGACCATTCCAAACTAGGACAGGTTGCTTACCCGATTTAGGATGTTTGAAACCGCTGCGTGCGTAGTGAAACCCTAGCTCTTGACGAAATAGGACAGGGAAACCCTACCCCAACATAGGGGTGTATTGGCTCTCATTTACTTGCTATGTGCTTTAGAGTGTAACTCTGCGAGGAACATCTGACTCGGTTGCAAGTTTAAGTATCGGGCCGAGGGCATCGATGTCGATGTTTTGGGAATCGGTTATGCGTGGATATCGATTCGAGCCTAGGGGCAATGGTTCATGATCGGTGATCGATGGTTGAGAAACAGTGTATCCAGCATTCGACCGTTTATTTTAAAATACCCCACCGTATGTTGTGTGTTTATTTACTTTTCGCCGTTATGCTGTCCGATTATCTGTTTATTTATGTGTTTTATTTATCTTTTTATTAGGTAGTTGTGCACAATTGCTACCGATCCGATAGATATTCCCAAGCACCACGGGTCGAGGTCGTCGACTCTTCGATCGAGGATCGATAGGCGGACAACGATGTACTACTCACTACCCCGGTTACTAAGCGGAAGTCGATAAAGCGAAGGACATCAGTACAACGATCGATTCAAAGGGCTTTGTCTACCCCACGTGTTCATGAGAGATCGGGGTTTGTGTTACCAACAGAGGAATTTATACGATAATCCGGCGAGCAGGATAGTATGGCGGTTTGGAGAGATGGTGCGCCACCTTCAAGAGAGCATGAAAGCAATGCAACAGGATGCCGTCCGTCAAGCGGACTTCGCCAGACAGCAGGCCACAGTTGTGAAGAAACGGCGAAAAACAATTGCTGTGCTAGAACGACAAGCTGGAGCATCTGCGCATCAAGTTCCTCCCCACCAGAGTTCCTAACGTCGGGAGACGGCCAATGTTGACGTCTGAGCTACCCGGACCACCCCCACCTCCAACCCTACCCCAAATTCAATCTCAGCTACCAAAAACACCCACCAATCTACCGGACTCTCCCTTTGAGTCAGGGACTGAGACCGCCGCCCGCAAATCAAACAAGCATGAAAAGCTATTCAAGAGATCTGAAGGGGTCAATACTATCCCGATATTGAAGATGGTTACCCGACGCCTTGTGTATTGTTGCCCGACAGTTCAAAATGCCTCATATCGACGGTTCGATGGGTCCGAGGACCCTATGGTACATTTAAGACTATTTTCGGACGTCCTAAGGCCAATGGGCCTCGATGAGCTCGAAGTTGTCTGTTTGGTCGAACCTGACGGGTGTGGCGTCTGCATGGTATGCTAAGCTAGATGATGACGTGAAGAGAAATTGGGACGAAATGGCTGAGGCCTTCATTGCGCAGTATTCAAACAACACACAGATTGAGATCACTACTCGTGATCTCGAAACAACCAGACAAGATCCTAAAGAGAGTTTCTCTGTTTTTGTAACCGGTGGAGGCGAAGGCATCGATGATGACCTTAAGGCCAACAGACAGAGACCAAATACGGATGATTGTGCGCAATCTCCAGCCGGCGTTAATGAAGAAGATGATTGTAGTTCCCTTCCCCACTTTCTCAGATCTGCCTGATATGGGGATGCAAATAGAGGATGAGTTGAACCAGGGCCCGTTTGACCAAGATCGGGAGCAACCTCGAAGGACCTTCAACCGCAACACTAATACTGAGCCGAGTGGCACATCGCTACAGAACCTCCGAAGTGAGCATGGTCACCACAAACCCCCACAAAGAAATCTGGCTTCGCCATTCTCCGGTCGTCAGGAAGCAACCCACAAACAACCAAATACCCACCCAAAAATTCGAACTTTCGCTCCACTCTATATGCCCCTATCCAAAGCTCTAGGGGTATTGACCAAGAAAGGGCACCTGGGGCCCCTGGAGCCCGGGCCCCTACCAGAAAAACTCCCTCCTCCCCATTACCCGACCAAATATTGTGCATTTCATCAACGACGGTCACGACAAACCCGATGCTTCGGTTCGCCATGAAATTCAAGACCTTATCGATAACGGGGTGATTTTGCCTCGAGAAGCCCAATGTTACCACAAATCCCTCCTGCACATAACCAAGCCCCACCACCTAAAAGACTTAATTTCATCCATCAGGGGCGCATCTTATGACCCTAGTGTTTATATCACACCCACCCACTTGCCTAAACGGAGGTGTTCCTCCTCGAGTGCAACTTGTGCATGATGGACATCTCCGTGACCCTAAGCCGTCGGTGGTGACCACGAGAGCAGGAGAAAGGGACCCGAAGGAGAAAAGGGTTGTTGAATCGAGTCTGCGGAATCTGAGTTCTGATGGGGAAGACATCTGATCCGAGTGACTACATCTCGTTGATAAGCCAAGATAGGCCCAAGATGGAACTTAGCGGGGAAGAATTGTGCATGATCAGGGATAGTGCAGGACAAGGAATCGATGAGGTAACAATAGTAGAAGAGGACTGGCCAATCTACAACTCTGATGACCAATATCCGGAGGGCCTTGGCGATTCGTGGTTCAATTATGAGGATTGATAGAAGCTCTTGGGTGGTTGGACGAGCACCCGATGTGGTAGGAGAATTTGCGGAAGCGAGCTCAAAGGCGGGAATGAGAATATCGGTGACGGTGGAAGGTCGAAGAGAGCATATTGCGGAGAGCGCCAAGCGAAGAATTTCGCCGGGATTGGAGCATCTTGACCACGAGGAATTGTTGAGCAATGGGATATATTGGCACGGTCGAGCAGGAAAGGTTTGAGGAATCTGAGAGAGCCAGAAGGCAAAGGCCCATGTGGGTGAAACCAGCTGTGTCTTGTGAGGCGGATAATGCTACGAGTACGAGAATGGAAAGTGCCGTAAACGAGAACGTCCATGCGAGCCGACGGATGTTTGTCGATTCTTGACGGGATGTGGTGGGAAGATGAGGATCTTTGTCTTGCCCATACAGACGAAGGCTGGGGAAATGATCAACCTGACGGTACCTGGTACCTGGGGGAAATCGACCACATGACTAGGAGTGGACGGTATTTCAAGCCTCCGCACCTGGAGCAACCAGAGACGTCCGGAAAGGATAGGGAGGCAGAGAGACAGAAAGAAAAGCAACTTGAAGATGAGGCCGTATTAAGACAGTTGAAAAAGATACAAGCAGACATCTCCATCTGGGGACTGCTTATGGCTTCTCGAGTGCATAGGGAGGCTGTTTTATCAGCCATGGATAAGGCAAAGCTTTCAATAGAAACAACACGGAAGCGACTAGTGGGGCTAGTCTTTTCGGGAGGGGCTACCCCGATGTTGACATTTGCTGATAAGGAATTACCGCCTGGGGGCACAAATCACAACAAGCCACTCTACATCTCCGTAGAGTGTAGGAATAAATGGATACCGGTAGTCCTTGTTGATCTGAGGTCGCCATCAACGTCTGCGACAGGGCGACTTCTGTGATTGGTGCGAAGGTCGCAGACTTTGTACCAACAATCCAGTCATCGGGGCATATGACAATACAAGCCGAGAAGTGATGGGAACCGTTAAAATCGGACCAAGGTTGGTAGGGACAACAGGAAATAGATTTTCATGTCTTGGAAGTACCTGCAACTTTCAATTTGTTGTTGGGGCCGTGGCTGCATCAGGTGAAGGCAGTATCATCTACTTTACACCAAATGGTGAAATACCCCTATGGGAAGGGAGTAGCCATCGTCTTCGGGAATTCATCGATTCATCCACCACCAGAAGTATCCACGCCTGTTCTGGAGATAGAGCATGGCCTGGAAGACGTGGTCATATCAGGTTTTACCCTGGGCCGAGGCTCGGGTTGTCTGAGAACGTCATGGCCACTAACGAAGGGATATATGTTAGTGCCCAAGCAGTGTACCTCATGAACAAACTCCAATACATCCCCGGGATGGGATTAGGGAAAAGCGGCCGTAAGGACATTGCAACACTGGCTGAAATGCCGCACAACCCTCACACCTTCGGCTTGGGTTACCTGCCCACCAAGGAAGATTGGGTAAGAAGAGGAAAAGAGATGGCTGGAAGAGCCAAGGCAAAAGCAGATATGGGAAACCTTTTGAATTGATGCAGGCCCATCCGGGTACCTTGAGCAGACGTTCGTCAGGAAGAAGACTTCCCATGCGGTTTAGAGCCATGGCTGAATAAAGAAGGGAAACGCACGCCGGGATTTGAGATTTTCTTCGACTTGCAATTATCTGGGGATGATGTTCTTTGAAGAAGCGAGCAGAACCCGACGAGTTGAACATAGCAAGGAATTGGAGTCTGCGGACCTGAGTTTGAAATGGGGTATGGCATATCTACTTCAGATCCTTTGATCAACCAGGTGTGCTCGGGGGATGACTCTTCGGTGTCCATGATCGGAGATGAAACGGGTGTGGGCCAACCAGCGCCTATTTTGGATGCGTCCATCGCACCCTCCCTCATCTGGCAGTACGAGGAGGGATGTTTATCAAGCGACAAGGTCGGTGGTAGTGAGCCGGAATCTGATTCCACTGAGTCTTGTGGGTCGGAATCAGGTTCCAGCTCGTCTGAGTCTGAGTCCGGTATTCCTGGGAGTGATAACCCGGATGCCACAGTCCTGTCCAGGTCGTCTTTTTCTTTCTCTTTTGAGTCTGTCGTAACAGAAGAATCGGACGGTTTGGAACTATCTAATGAGAATGAGGTAACTGTGGTTTCCGAGTACTTTTCTGTGCCTTTGGTTTATTGCCATCGGGACTTTCAAAATTTTGATGAAAGCAGCGAGGGCGAAATTCCTCGGTTTTGCAACGACTAATTGAACAAGAGCAAGAGGTTTGTTAAACCCTTAATTGATGAAATCACTCTGTGAACGTCGGTCTTGAGAAGGACCATGGTAGTCGGAATCGGGTCCACGTTGTCTTCGGAGGAACGCTTAGTCGCTTTATTAAAAGATTTCAAAGATGTTTCGGCGTGGTCCTCGAAGACATGCACGAATCGATCCCGAGATTATACACCGAATCCCTCTTGACCCGAGGCCCGACCTGTCAAACAGAAACTCAGGAGGATCCGCCCGATTGGGCCATTAAGATCAAGGAAGAGGTCACCAAGCAAATTGACGCAGGGTTTCTGCTGGTATCTGAATACCCGACTTGGCTGGCCAACATTGTACGATCTTAGAAGAAGGATGGTAGAATCCGGGTATGTGTGGACTTGAGGATTTAAACAGAGCGGTCAGAAGGATGACTTTCCCTTGCCACATATCGACGAGTTGGTAGATTTCACAGCGGGGCATGCTTTGCTCTCATTCATGGATGGCTTCTCAGGCTATAATCAGATAGTAATGGCACCCGAAGATCGGGAGAAGACCGCTTTTACCACCCCGTGGGGTACATATTGCTACAGAGATGCCATTTGGGCTAAAGAACATTTGGGGCTACATATCAGCACGCTGCAACTACAATATTACATGACATGATCCATAAAGAGGTCGAGGTGTATGTGGACGACATGATTGTCAAGTCCAAAGAAAGAGAGGGCCACTACACCGCCTTGCAAAAGTCTTTCCAAAGGGTCAGTGAATTTCCGCTGCGGTTGAATCCTCAGAAATGTACGTTTGGTGTTACAGCGGGCAAAATGCTGGGATTTCTGATTACACAAAGGGGCATCGAAGTCGACCCTTCCAAAATCAAGGCCATCTTAGAAATGCCACCACCAATGACTGAAAAGGAGGTGCGAGGCTTTCTGGGTAAAGTGCAATTCATAAGACGGTTTATCTCTAAACTGACCTTGACTTGTGAACCACTTTTTGGTCTCTTGAAGAAAGGAAAGAAGTTCCAATGGGACGGCCGATGCCAAGCCGCGTTTGAACAGATTAAAGAGTATCTCCAGAATCCGCCCGTGTTGTCACCACCAAAGCCGGGGAAACCGTTGATATTGTATCTGTCAGTGACTGAGACTACAATGGGCTGTATGCTCGCACAAGAGTCGGAAGACAAAGTAGAAAGGGCCATATACTATCTGAGCAAGAAGATGTTGGATTACGAGACCCGCTACACCCCGCTAGAGAAGGCTTGTTTGGCCTTAGTATGGGCTACCCGGAAGCTGCGGCACTACCTGTTAGCTCACTCTGTAATGTTGGTTTCCCGACTTGATCCCATCAAATATCTTTTCGAGAAACCAGCGCTTACGGGTAGGCTAGCTCGTTGGTTGCTGTTGCTCTCAGAATTTGACCTCAAATATGTGACACGCAAGTCGGTAAAAGGGAGGGCGGTGGCAGAGTTCCTTGCCGACCACCCGGTTGAAGGGGATGAAGCGGTTGAGTACCTATTCCCAGATGAAGCTATTCTACACGTCGAAGATGAAACCTGGACGATGTACTTTGACGGAGCGTCAAATCAATATGGGTACGGGATAGGAGTGCTGCTGATAGCGCCTGACGACTCCCGTATCCCCTTAGCATTCAAACTCCGGTTCAAAGTCTCGAACAATGAGGCAGAGTACGAGGCATGTATTGCCGGGTTAGAAGCTGCCCTAGAACTAGGGGCAAGGCGGTTGGATGTCATTGGAGACTCGAACCTAGTTGTGTCTCAAGCAAAAGGAGATTGGAAAGTGAAGGAGGAAAAGATGATAATATACCACCAGACCTTGGATTTGTTAATCCCTCGGTTTGAAAAGCTAAATTTCACTCACCTATTGAGAGAGAACAACAGGTTTGCAGACTCGTTAGCAACTCTATCCTCCATGATAGACATCCCATCTGGGGTCCGGATGCGTCCAGTCATTGTCGACCAGAAGTTTGCACCTGCCTACGAGTCAATCTCTGCCATAGATGAAGTACAAGATAACAACCCTTGGTATCACGATACATGGAACTTCTTGGAAAAGGAGGCCTATCCACCAGGAACAAATGCCAAGGACAAGAGGGCCATCAGAAGAATAGCTGTTCAGTTTATCATCTGCGGGGGAAAATTGTACAAGAGAGGTCATCTGGGAATGCACAAGCTGTGTGGAAGCCGAGGAGTCGGTTACTGATGGAGGCCATCCATGGAGGAGAATGTGGGGCACACATGAACGGGGTGATGCTGGCACGAAAAATTCTCAGACAAGACTACTACTGGTCTACCATGGAGGAAGATTGTATCGGTTTTGTTCGGTGATGCCACAAATGCCAGATTCACGCGAACCGTATGAACATCCCGCCATCAAAGTTATACAACATGACATCACCATGGCCATTCTCAGTCTCGGGCATCGATGTGATCGGTGCTGTTACCCCCGAGGGGTCGAATGGGCATGAGTATATCTTGGTTGCAATAGACTATTTCACAAAGTGTGTCGAGGCTCAATCTACGCCAGGTTGAAGGCTTCGCAAGTCGCAAAGTTTATCGAAACAACATTATCTGCCGTTATGGAGTCCCGAATGAGATCATTTCGGACAATGGTTCTCACTTCAAGAAAGAGGTGATTAATTTGCTGGAGAAGTATAATGTGGCTTTTCATAAGTCATCCACATATCGGCCGCAGACCAACGGAGCAGTTGAGGCCGCCAACAAGAACATCAAACACATACTGCAGAAGATGGTAGAAACCTATCGGGACTGGCCAGACAAGTTGCCATTCGCTCTGTGGGGCTACCGGACTTCAATTAGAACTTCAACTGGAGCAACTCCTTATTCGCTGGTCTATGGGATGGAAGCCGTTCTACCGATTGAGATTGAGGTTCCGTCGTTGCGAGTGCTGGCTGAGTGTCAGATAACTGAGGCGGATTGGCAGCAGAGTAGGTTCGAGGAACTTATGCTCTTTGATGAAAGAAGGCTGAAAGCACTGTACCATGTCCAAGGTTATCAGCGCAGAATCGCCCGGGCTTTCAACAAGAAGGTTAAGTCCAGGAATTTGAAGGAAGGAGATTTGGTGCTCAAGGACAACCGAGCTCCCATCCACGACCCAAGGGGCAAGTTCAGACCTAATTGGACGGGTCCCTATATCATCAAGTCTATATGGTCGGGTGGAGCTGTGGTTCTGATGGACCTAGATGGCCTAGAGTTCTCCCAACCGATCAACATGGATAAGCTGAAGAAATATCACCCCTGAGAGGCTCGCTAGGCCGAAAACCCGGAAGGGCGACCTAAGCAAAATTCAGAGCACGAAAAATTAGAAAATATAAAAATCGAGCTCGCAAGGTTGAAAACCCGCAAAGGGCGGCCTTGGCAAAAGTTAGAGCGCAAAAGGAGAGTGAAAATACTCGAGTGAACCCAAGCCTGAACTACGTAAGGCTTGATTCCCATCCTTGGATCGTGGCGCCTTCATCCTCAAGTTCACCATAAACATTTTCCCGATCGCCTTTTTTCTATTTGATCGTTTTGGTCATCTGTGTCCATCAGCATTCATCGCAATCTCCGGTGCAGTGCTATTCAGACTAGGGGCAACTTTCCGTTGCCATACAGCGCCGCGGCACCATTCAAACTAGGGGCAATTTTCCAATTGCAGGAATCTGGGGTTGTACATCTCAGTGACAAATTTCAGGCGTGTCCAGTTCTGATCCATATCGAAAATGGTTTTGAAAAAGTTTTAATGAAGATGACTTTGTTCAAATAAATCTTTTTACAACTAAGACCATTTCTGGACCAAAACGGAAAATTTTCAGTACCACAACCTTCAATTTCATTGATTTCAAATAGAGTTCTCTTGCTCTTGCATACAATCGAAGTTGCTTTTTATTACATTCATAAAGAAAACTTGAAAAGTACTAATAAAGCAATAACCGGCATGGTCAAGTCAAATGTCCTCGCGCCTCCCGAGCCGGGTCGAAGCCTTCGATGCCAAAGTGGGTCCCTCCTGTGCCTCTTCATTAAGCCAATCCAAGCACTCATCAGACAAAGTACAACTGAAAGTGGGAGCGGAGGCCAGGAGTTCTCTCGTCCTCCATGCTGTGGCATACCGGCCACCAGGTGTGCCTCGTTAGGAATGCGGAGCACTCTATCCTTCCGGCAAGTCGATCATGACCAAACCGGGCGCAGGATACGGAATGGGAAGTAGAAACACATGAGTCAAGCCAATCAACTGGATCCCTACCGACGGGTCATACCATAACCCATCGTTGGGAGAATGACCCACGGGCACCGCCAAGCAATGCGATCTGGAGACAAACTGCACATCCACTCAAACCACCAACTCCCATCAAGAGCGTCAACTAGGCGTTGCCTGAAGAAATAGCCGCGCTACCGAATACCTGAGCAAGAGTCCACAACTTTCAGTTTATCCATTAACCACACCTGGGGAGGGATAAAAAATGAGAGAATAAAGAATAGAGAGAAGTACGATGAGAGGAAAAGTAAGAAAGGGGTTTTTGTGAGAAAAACCGAGCCTGAGAGCCGAGTGATGCGAGCAAACATAAAAGTGAGATAGGGTGGGAAACATTACCTGCAGTAATAGTGGACTCCCTGCTAATCTGATCGTCTCTCGATGATAAAAGGCGTCTAAGCCAAGTGTGTCTCACCAGACCATGGCAATGCATTTTTGCCCTCCTTCGAGCCTTTGGCAACTTCAATCAATCGACACCGATCCTCCGGAACCAGAGACGAATGTAAAATGAGATAGCATACATAGACAGAGGGCGTGCGCCGAAAGCCTTGCTGCTGATGGTCGCCACGATCACCGATCTCGTAAAACGATGCATCAAACTCGGAATGTCTAGAGTCCCGTCACAAATCAGAGAACGAGCATCGGGTATTGAGAGCCCACACATTTGTCCTAAGGCTTGAGCATGGCCAAAACGAAATTGGGGTAGGATTTCCTCATTGCGCCCAGATTCCATTAGAGCTTGGAAATCTTCGAAAGTGGGACACACTTCTTGCCCGCTAAAACTAAAGACATGCGTTCGTTCGAGAACCTTGCCGCATGGAGGAACGGAAAATGCAGCGGGTGCGCAAAGTGAATAGTGCGTTTATGCCGAAAGCCCGGAAACTCAGCTTTTCCGAGCCGTCCAAGTTGTTAATCCAAGTTGCGAGATTTTGAGCAAGAAATTCCTCCATTTGGAGTCAATTAGTGTGGAAATGAAGAAAACCACGAGGCTAAGATCTTTTGTAGAAGATAAGGTTGAGTGGAGGACACATGTCAACATTCTGCTGGTGCAGACAGTCTACAGCCGACCGGCAGTAAAAAGTGCCGACCGGCTACAATTTTGTGCCGGCCGACCAAGTATTATGCCGATGACAATTATATTCGGCCGACGACCTTGGTGTCCAGCCGATGGTCTTCCTTCTATGATTTCTAAGCTTATGTCAATATTCGGGAATTCCACCCCTCTCAGCACTCTCCGGTGATTGATTCCCGTTGAGTCACGCGTATTTGTTTATCGAGTTGTTGTATATTTGCTTATCGAGTTGTATGCCACTCACTTTAAGTCTTTGATGTGTCTATCAAATTGTGCTTGCACTTGGCTAGTCTGTCGAGTCTTTGATTTGCTTATCGAGTTGTAGTTGGTTTACTACCTGATTATTACGATGCGATGCTTTGTTTTCATAAACACAAGTTTCAGTTTCAGTCACATTGTGGTGTGAAACTTTGCGATACGCTGCATAGAACATGCAAATGCAATACCTTTTGAACATATAGTTGTTTCATCTCCATCATATGTTTTGCAAAAAACACACGATTTCGAGAAATAAAACCTGCCTGAGGCAGTGCAATGTGCTTAAACTCCTAGTAAAAAGGGAAGTAAAGCAAGAAAATAACAGGGTAGCGGGGTGCTGAGTTTGACATTGGTAACCTCCTCCTTTCGGCCATTGCACCTTTTACGCCCTTGTTCGAGATAGTCATGTGATTTGGTATCTTCATCGCTCAGTATACCCAAGAACCGGCACCCTCGTAATATAAGCAGATTCGAGTTGGCCTCAGATTACAACTTCGGTGAGCGATGCCGAACGCGAAGGATGTCCTTCTCGTATCCTTTACGTCAGAATTTCAAAAGAAATTGTTTCAATTATGCTGTGTTGCAGTACGTCGCATTTCAACATCATGTTTTACTATGTTCAATTTCAAGTTCCTCTCTATACACATTGCATTGTATGCGTGCTATGCTTTACTGATATGTGTTCAATTACCTTCTATACACATTGCATTGTATGCGTACTATGCTTTACTGATATGTGTTCAATTTTCTATACACATTGCATTGTATGCGTGCTTTGCTTTACTGATATGTGTTCAATTACCTTCTATACACATTGCATTGTATGCGTACTATGCTTTACTGATATGTGTTCAATTTTCTATACACATTGCATTGTATGCGTGCTTTGCTTTACTGATATGTGTTCAATTACCTTCTATACACATTGCATTGTATGCGTACTATGCTTTACTGATATGTGTTCAATTTTCTATACACATTGCATTGTATGCGTGCTTTGCTTTACTGATATGTGTTCAATTACCTTCTATACACATTGCATTGTATGCGTGCTATGCTTTACTGATATGTGTTCAATTTTCTATACACATTGCATTGTATGCGTGCTTTGCTTTACTGACATGTGTTCAATTACCTTCTATACACATTGCATTGTATGCGTGCTATGCTTTACTGATATGTGTTCAATTTTCTATACACATTGCATTGTATGCGTGCTTTGCTTTACTGACATGTGTTCAATTACCTTCTATACACATTGCATTGTATGCGTGCTTTGCTTTACTGACATGTGTTCGATTACCTTTTATACACATTGCATTGTATGCGTGCTTTGCTTACACGTGGTCAAATTATCTCACCTTACACATTGCATTGTATGCGTGCTCTGCTTTACTGTGTGTGTTCAATCACACTTTTCTATACACTGAATGCGTTGTCACGCACTGTCGATTGCATTGTCATGGATATTGCTAACAGTGTCATACCTGCTAAGTTTGTTTTCTTTTCAGGCACGATATTGTATGTACGGCTCATTTGAGGCCGGTGAAACCGGACGAACCGCACAGGTATTGTATCTCCCGAGTTGAGACGTATTGAGAATGCCATAATTCTCTTACACCCTTTCTGCATTGTAATGTAGACTGATGTATGCTAGCTTGTAACTGTTGCATGTGTGCTCCATTACGGCTTCCTTTGCATGATCATGAGTTATGCTCGGCTTCTTGCATTTTCAGTTGCATTTTGCCCCGCCTGCGCATATCTTGTTTGCCTTGTATGCTTGTCCAAGTCTTCGGCCTTGCCAAAGATGGGTCGTCTCTGGGCTTTGACATTCACTCCCGTCATTGTTATGACTTCCGAGTTCTGTCAAAGAGGGCAATCAGACACCCCATTTTTGACCGTCCTCAAGACTTGGACATCACCGCTTGAACACCCGGTGATTATCCATGTTTGTGTTCGTTTTGAGTCCCCGGAGGTCCCGACTGCACGCTGTGCCTCAGGATCTCTTAACCGGTTTGTTCTGTGCTTGGTTTTCCACCAAGGCTTGTGTGTGTTTGCATTTGAGGGTAGGGGAAGGCTTGTTAGCCATCCCTAGAACCCACCGGCTGCCTCATACCTCCACCGGCTCTCCCTTGTAGCCATCGGCACTATTTTATTCAAATCCTTGGCCGATCGGCACTGTATGATGCCGGCCGGCACATTTTTGTGCCGGTGGCTGGTTTGGGCGGTGACCCTTCGAGCCTTCCGAGGATGGTGCATGCCAGCTGTGCCAGCTGGATTACACCATCACTCCTCCCCGTGCATAACATTGCACCCTTTGCACCTTTGCACCCTTAAAGCTTCTAGAAGGGTGACCCCTTTTGGCCAAGCTTCTTGGAGAAGCTTGGCCAGCTGTCTTGGCTTCCCTTAGAAGCTAGGAACCCTTTGCACCCCTTGACCCCTTTGCTCTTACTTAGTCATTAAGCTTAGAGCCCTTTTGTTGCCTATTTAAGCTTGTATTCATCTCCTTTGTAGGGGGTTAGCAATTTTAGGTCATAAACCAGAGATTATACATACATTCTCTGATATACATCCATATATATCTATATTTCCCTCTCTCTCCTCTTGTGTGTGTGTTTTAGGCCCCAAATAGTGTGTTTTACCTCACTTTTGCACCATTACA
Organism: Camellia lanceoleosa; assembly: GCA_025200525.1. Taxonomy (NCBI): domain Eukaryota; kingdom Viridiplantae; phylum Streptophyta; class Magnoliopsida; order Ericales; family Theaceae; genus Camellia; species Camellia lanceoleosa. Next base: position 64,588,603 of record CM045772.1, read on the forward strand.
CACACTATTACACCTAGCTCCGAGATTGGGAGGCTTGGAGGTTTGTTTTGTGTGATCTTGGATTGATTTTGATCACTAGGAGAGGGCTGGACCACCTGTTCTTCATTGGATCTTCAAGGGTGAGCTTTTTACTTTAGTTTCTCCATTCTTGCAACCTATTTCTGCCCTCTTTACTATGTGATTTTGAGTTTGTGTTTAAGATAAAAAAGTCTTGTTTTTACTTGTTCTTGAACCTTCATTAAGATCATTTTATGGTTTGAGTTAAACCTCATCACTTTGAGCCTTGTTTGGCCATCTTTGGTGCCTTTTTCTTAGGCCTTCTTGTTTTGGTGTTCTTTGGTCTTCTCACCACCGAAACCAGTGGTTTTCAGTGGTGAGGATGATATTTTCGAGCCTCATTTAGGGAGAGACACCCTCTCCCTTTGGTCCTTTGTTTGCCTTTGTTTTGGGCTCATAGCATAGCATGTGTGCATGTTCGCATTTGGCTTCATTTCAAGACTTTTTGGGCTGTTTTAGGTCATGTTTGGTCTCTGCTTTTGGTTGGAATTGTAGCCTCTAACATGCCTCTCATACTTCCTTTGAAATGCTCTCTTGTGCTTAAAAGAATGCCATGTTTTGAGGCCATGATTTTTGCATGTTTTGGCTTAGTTTCATGAAGATGCTAGCATTGTTTTGCCATGTTAGAGGGCTATGAGCCTTGATTTTGTCATGTTTGGTATGCTTGAAGTGATTGTCTTGCATATCGGCTTGTAGGCCTTACTTGTATGGGGTGCTAGCATGCTTAACTTGTTTTGATCTAGTGATTTGGCATCATATTAGATCTCATTTCATGTCCATTAGTCATGTTTGCATGTTGGCATATGTGGCTTAGCTCATGTTTTAAAGATATGCTCTTGAATGCTTTAAAATAGACATTGTGCATGCTTCCATGTTTGGTGCATTTTTGGGGGTACCATGGGAAGATTTGGGTGTCATTCCACATGCTTAAAATCTGTTTTTGCTTGTTGAATGCATGTCATGAGTGGTTGTATGAATGATGTCAAATTACTCTCTTTGGTGTCCTAGACTTGGGCCCATTGAATAGCATGCTTATGTGGCATTTTCATCATGTTGTGAGGCTTGTTTTGCCACTGTTTTTGGGAGCTTGGAGGCTGCCCTCTATGGCTTGAGTCCATTGTCACATGCTTATTTCATGATTGTTGCTTGCTTGGTCAATATAGCCTTGAATGTATGCTTGTTAGTTCCATGTTAATTGGCCCATCTTGCATGCCATTTGTATCCTACATACTTTAGCTCTTTGCATGCTTAACGTGATAGGTTGCATTGCATTTGAGCCTTGCTTGCATACTTGCATCTCATAGCTTGGTTTGGGGTTGTCAAGCCAAGCCTAGGATTGAGGGGAGTTCACATTTCAAGTGGTGTAACTCACCTCAATCCTTGGTCACTAAGGCCCTTGATTTCCACTTGATAGGGACTTAGTATTCATTTGTTGTGTCGCATGCATATTTACATTAAAATGAGCAATCTTGGTTCCTTAGGCTATCATGCATCAAATGCACAATTGATAGCCCTAGAACCAAGAGCCACACCCCCTTGAGTCCCTAAACATGATAGGAGATGTTGGACATGCTCACATTTGCCCAAAAACCATGCCTATGCATTGCTGTCTGTCATCGCTATCCGTTCTGCGCAGGAACTTTATGCCGACCGGCATAAAATATCGCCGACCGGCACTATTTTTGTGCCGATAATTATCAAGTGCAGCCGGTGGCCACTGGAAGAAGCCGATGACTACACTGCCCAGCCGGTGGATCATTTCAGGCCTCTTGGAAGGTATTCTGAAGTTTTGAGAATTTTTGGAGAGGCAGAGCAGTAAAAACAGAGACAGTAGTGCCAAGGTGTGGGCTTTTCGGGCAAGGCGGGCATCGGGCATGCATCATTCGCGCATCCCAAGGCAGGGCCGAGGCCCCATTTCATTTCACTTAGATGCTTTAATTTCAGTACTTAGAAATTTGTAATAATTTATTTATTCATTTATTCTTCGGTCTGTATTATTTATTTATTTGGTCCCTCCGAGCGAGGGCGAAAATGTAATAAGTGTGTGTGAGTGGGTGTATGTCTTCCAATCCCCATTTCTTTCTTCCCTTTTATTTACCTGCTTATGATGGTAGATTAGGGCACGTTTAATTTTAGCATACCTTATGCTATGCATGCGTGCATTCATGCATTTGTTTACATGCATCGGGCTCGGTGCATCATACAAACAGCATCGTACTTTCAATTCCAAATTGAATACGTGTTATTTGTAGCATTCCATATTCCATGTTTAGGATAGCCGAGCCTGCCTAGATTACATCTTTGCATGTGTTGCATTAGACATTTCAGTATGCTTAGGTCCATGCATGGATTTCTAATAAGCTCTGTTTTGGCTTGAGTACTAGGTGAGCTTTTATGCTTTAGCATATCGCATGTGTGTGAATGTTGCCATGATAGCATGCTTACCATGAGGATAAGTGCTTATGTGATATAAGCGCATGAATGCTGTGGATGGAGGTTGAATTACCTAAATTGGGACAACACATTAAAACTGTGAGTTTTAAAGCCCACTAGATAGTGGCAAAACCGTCTTTTCTAAAAGCCCGCTTAAGAGTGGCAAAACCTGCATTTTAGCCTACTTATGAGTAGCAAATCATTTTTCAAAACAAACACGTAATGTTTTGTTCCAACTTAGGCGATTTGGTCTATACTTGTTTGCTGTGCGCATAACATAGTAAATCTAGGCTAATAACCGGAATAAGAACACGTAATGTTTTCAAAATCGGATATCACGGTTAGTAGAGGCCGGTCTTCGGACCGGGCGAGAGGGGGTGCTCATAGCTGACCTTCCCCGATCGTACCCAAGCTCCCGAGCCAAGTCAATTTTGGTTATGACGGACACGTGGCCTTCGGCACCGAGTCAGGGTTTCCTAAATTTCCCATTTTAAAGAATATTTAGGTGGCGACTCTGTAATCTGGCAAAGCAGTCCATGTTTGGCACTTCTTTTCAAAAATCAGTTTTTCTCAAAACGATTTGCCAGAGTTGGACTCTTTGGTTCAGATTTAGAACCGTGACAAATCGAGTCCGAATCAGAGAGTGAAGCCCAGGCGCGTCTCGATTCTGGCGACTCTATTTGGGAGTCTAGAGAGCTTGACTCAAACTCGTGATATCCTGTTTTGATTTCACTTATGTGTCTCTTTGCATTGCATGTGCATTAGTGCGCCTAGGACACCGTGTTGGCCATCTGCTATTCTGGCGGTTTCTTGGGAGGCTTGTCTTGTCAAGGCATGACCGTAAGTGACGGTTGCGGGCTCTGCCGATGTAGAACACAAACCCGGTTTCTGGGGCACCCTTTTTTGACCATTCGACCTAGTTGCATAGTCGGAATCCGTAGTGACCATTCCAAACTAGGACAGGTTGCTTACCCGATTTAGGATGTTTGAAACCGCTGCGTGCGTAGTGAAACCCTAGCTCTTGACGAAATAGGACAGGGAAACCCTACCCCAACATAGGGGTGTATTGGCTCTCATTTACTTGCTATGTGCTTTAGAGTGTAACTCTGCAGGGAACATACAGCTCAGTTTGCAAGTTTAAGTATCAGGCCCGAGGGCATCAGTATCAGTGTTTTGGGAATCAGTTGTCTGTGGATATCAGATTCAGGCCTAGGGGCAATGGTTCATGATCAGTGATCAGTGGTTGAGAAACAGTGTATCCAGCATTCGACCGTTTATTTTAAAATACCCGACCGTGTGTTGTGTGTTTATTTACTTTACGCCGTTATGCTGTCCGATTATCTGTTTATTTATGTGTTTTATTTATCTTTTTATTAGGTAGTTGAGCACAATTGCTACCGATCCGATAGATATTCCCCAAGCACCCTGGGTCAGAGGTCGTCGACTCCTTCGATCTGAGGATCTGATAGACGGACAACCAGTGTACTACTCACTACCCCCGGTTACTAAACGGAAGTCAGTAAGGCAGAGGACATCAGTACAACAGTCAGTTCAAAGGGCTTTGTCTACCCCACCTGTGTTCAGTAGAGATCGGGGTTTTGTGTTACCAACAGAGGGGGAATTTATACCAGTAATCCAGCCAGAACAGGATAGTATGGCCAGTTTGGAGGAGATGGTGCGCCACCTTCAAGAGAGCATGAAAGCAATGCAACAGGATGCCGTCCGTCAGCGAACCGCCAGTAACAGCGAGCCCGCGATTGTGAGAACAGGCAGAAACAATTGCCAGGCTAGAACAGCAAACCGGAGCATCTGCTTCGCATCAAGTTCCTCCCCCACCAGGAGTTCCTAACGTCGGGGAGACAGCCAATGTTCAGACTGATACAGAGCTACCCACAGGACCACCCCCACCTCCAACCCTACCCCAAATTCAACCTCAACTATCAAAAACACCCACCAATCTACCGGACTCTCCCTTTGAGTCTGAGGCTGATCCCACCGCACTCAAATTAAGCAAGCTTGAAAAGTTGTTCAAGAGATCTCAAGGGGTCAAGACTATCCCCAATATTGAAGATGGTTACACCGACGCTTGTTGACGCCGCCAGATGTGTTCAAAATGCCTCATATCGATCGGTTCGATGGGTCTGAGGACCCTATGGTACATTTAAGACTATTTTCGGACGTCCTAAGGCCAATGGGCCTCAGTAGGCTCCAGAAGTTGTCTCTGTTTGGTCGAACCCTGTCGGGTGTGGCGTCTGCATGGTATGCTAAGCTAGATGATGACGTGAAGAGAAATTGGGACGAAATGGCTGAGGCCTTCATCGCGCAGTATTCATACAACACGCAGATTGAGATCACTACTCGTGATCTCGAGACAACCAGACAAGATCCTAAAGAGAGTTTCTCTGATTTTGTAACCCGGTGGAGGGCGAAGGCATCGATGATGACCTTAAGGCCAACAGACAGAGACCAAATACGGATGATTGTGCGCAATCTCCAGCCGGCGTTAATGAAGAAGATGATTGTAGTTCCCTTCCCCACTTTCGCAGATCTGCATGATATGGGGATGCAAATAGAGGATGCGTTGAAACAGGGTCTGTTTGACCAAGATCGGGATCAACCCCGAAGGACCTTCAACCGCAACACTAATGCAGGCCCGAGTGGCACATCAGCTACGAGAGCCTCCGAAGTAAGCATGGTCACCACTAACCCCCCACAAAGAAATGCGGCAGCTTCGCCATTCTCCGGTGCGTCCGGAAGCAACCCACAAACAACCAAATACCCACCCAAAAATTCCAGAACTTTCGCTCCACTCTATATGCCCCTATCCAAAGCTCTAGGGGTATTGATCAAGAAAGGGCACCTGAGGCCCCTGGAGCCGCGGCCCCTACCAGAAAAACTCCCTCCTACCCATAACCCGACCAAATATTGTGCATTTCATCAACAGCACGGTCACGACACCGACGATGCTAGGTTCGCCATGTAATTTAAGACCTTTTCGATTACGGGGTGATTTTGCCCCGAGAAGCCCAATGTTACCACAAATCCTCCTGCACATAACCAAGCCCCACCACCTAAAAGACTTAATTTCATCCATACCGGGGCCGCATCTTATGACCCTAGTGTTTATATCACACCCACCCACTTGCCTAAACCAGAGGTGTTCCTCCCTGAGTGCACTGACTTGTGCATGATGGACATCTCCGTAGCCCAGCCCTAAGCCGATGGTGGTGACCGAGAACAGGAGAGAAGGGACCCGAAGGAAAAAGGGTTGTTGAATCGAGTCTGCGGAATCTGAGTTACGATGGGAAGACATCTGATCGAGAGTGACTACATCTCGTTGATAAGCCAAGATAGGCCCAAGATGGAACGCCAACAGGGAAGAATTGTGCATGATCCGAGGGGATAGCAGGACAAGGAATCGATGAGGTAACAACCGTAGAAGAGGACTGGCCAATCTACAACTCTACTGACCAATATCCGGGAGGACGCAGCGATTGCGTGGTTCAATTATGAGGATTGATGAGAAGCTCTTTGGGTGGTTGGACGAGCACCCGATGTGGTAGGAGAATTTCAGCAGAAGAGCTCGGCAGAATGAGAATATCGGTGACGGTGGAAGGGTCGAAGAAGCAGCATATTGGGAGAGCGCCGGCCGCGAAGAATTCGCCGGGATTGGAGCATCTTGACCACGAGGAATTGTTGAGCAATAGGATATATTGGCACGGTCGAGCAGAAAGGTTTGAGGAATCTCGAGAGAGCCGGAAGGCAAAGGCCCATGTGGGGGCTGAAACCGTGTGTCTTGAGAGCGGATAATGCTACGAGTACGAGAATGGAAAGTGCCGTAAGTCACGAGAACGTCCATGCCAGAGCCCGGCGGATGTTTGTCGATTCTTGACGGGATGTGGTGGGAAGATGAGGATCTTTGTCTTGCCCATACAGACGAAGGCTGGGGAAATGATCAACCTGACGGTACCTGGTACCTGGGGGAAATCGACCACATGACTAGGAGTGGACGGTATTTCAAGCCTCACTTTGGAGCAACCAGAGACGTCCGGAAAGGATAGGGAGGCGAGAGACGAAGAAAAAGCAACTTGAAGATGAGGCCGTATTAAGACAGTTGAAAAAGATACAAGCAGACATCTCCATCTGGGGACTGCTTATGGCTTCTCGAGTGCATAGGGAGGCTGTTTTATCAGCCATGGATAAGGCAAAGCTTTCAATAGAAACAACACCAGAACAGCTAGTGGGGCTAGTCTTTCCGGGAGGGGCTACCCCGATGTTGACATTTGCTGATAAGGAATTACCGCCTGAGGGCACAAATCACAACAAGCCACTCTACATCTCCGTAGAGTGTAGGAATAAATGGATACCGGTAGTCCTTGTTGATCTGAGGTCGCCATCAACGTCTGCGGCAAGGGCGACTTCGCGATTGGTCCGAAGGTCGCAGACTTTGTACCAACAATCCAGTCATCGGGGCATATGACAATACAAGCCGAAGTGATGGGAACGTTAAACTCCAGACCAAGGTTGGGCCGGGACAACAGGAAATAGATTTTCATGTCTTGGAAGTACCTGCATCTTTCAATTTGTTGTTGGGGCGGCCGTGGCTGCATCAGGTGAAGGCAGTATCATCTACTTTACACCAAATGGTGAAATACCCCTATGGGAAGGAGTAGCCATCGTCTTGAGAATTCATCGATTCATCCACCACAGTATCCACGCTGCTCGGAGATAGAGCATGGCACGGAAGGCGTGTTCATATCGAGTTTTACCTTGGTGAGGCTCGGGTTATGCGAACGTCATGGCCACTAACGAAGGGATATATGTTAGTGCCCAAGCAGTGTACCTCATGAACAAACTCCAATACATCCCCGGGATGGGATTAGGGAAAAGCGGCCGTAAGGACATTGCAACACTGGCTGAAATGCCGCACAACCCTCACACCTTCGGCTTGGGTTACCTGCCCACCAAGGAAGATTGGGTAAGAAGAGGAAAAGAGATGGCTGGAAGAGCCAAGGCAAAACAGATGGGGAAACCTTTTGAATTGATGCACCGGCCCATCCGGGGTACCTTGAACGGACGTTTCGTCCGGGAAGGGGAAGACTTCCCATTCTGCGGTTTTCCGGAGCCATGGCTGAATAAAGAAGGGAAACGCACGCCGGGATTTGAGATTTTCTTCGACTTGCAATTATCTGGGGATGATGTTCTTTGAAGAGCGCACAAACCCGCAGTTGAAATTTGAACATAGCAAGGAATTGGAGTCTGCGGACCTGAGTTTGAAATGGGGTAGCATCGCATATCTACTTTCAGATCCTTTGATCAACGGTGTGCTCGGGGATGACTCTTGATTGTCCATGATCGGAGATGAAACGGCTGTGGGCCAACCAGCGGCTATTTTGGATGCGTCCATCGCACCCTCCCTCATCTGGCAGTACGAGGAGGGATTTTTATCAAGCAGCACCGGGTCAGGTAGTGAGCCGGAATCTGATTCCACTGAGTCTTGTGGGTCGGAATCAGGTTCCAGCTCGTCTGAGTCTGAGTCCGGTATTCCTGGGAGTGATAGCCCGGATGCCACAGTCCTGTCCAGGTCGTCTTTTTCTTTCTCTTTTGAGTCTGTTGTAACAGAGGAATCGGACGGTTTGGAACTATCTAATGAGAATGAGGTAGCTGTGGTTTCAGTACTTTTACGTGCCTTTGGTTTATTGCTTAAATCAGGACTTTCAAAATTTTGATGAAAGCAGCGAGGACGAAATTCCTCGGTTTTTAGCGACTAATTGAACAAGAGCAAGAGAGGTTTGTTAAACCCTTAATTGATGAAATCACTCATGTGAACGTCGGTCGAGAAGGACCATGGTGGTCCAGATCGGGTCCACGTTGTCTTCGGAGGAACGCGGCTTAGTCGCTTTATTAAAAGATTTCAAAGATGTTTTCGCGTGGTCCTCACGAAGACATGCACGAATCGATCTGAGATTATCTGACCGAATCCCTCTTGACCGAGGTCGACACATCAGCGAAACTTCGGGAGGATCCTGGATTGGGCCATTAAGATCAAGGAAGAGGTCACCAAGCAAATTGACGAGCTTCTGCTGGTATCTGAATACCGACTTGGTGCCAACATTGTACGATCTTAGAAGAAGGATGGTAGAATCCGGGTATGTGTGGACTTGAGGATTTAAACAGAGCCGGTCAGAAGGATGACTTTCCTGCCACATATCGACGAGTTGGTAGATTTCCGCGGGGCATGCTTTGCTCTCATTCATGGATGGCTTCTCGTGCTATAATCGGATAGTAATGGCACCGAAGATCGGAGAAAGGCCTTTACCACCGTGGGGTACATATTACTCTGAGTGATGCCATTTGGGCTAAAGAACGCTGGGCTACATATCAACGGGTCAACTACAATATTACATGACATGATCCATAAAGAGGTCGAGGTGTATGTGGACGACATGATTGTCAAGTCCAAAGAAAGAGAGGGCCACTACACCGCCTTGCAAAAGTTTTTCCAAAGGATCAGGGAATTTCGGCTGCGGTTGAATCCTCAGAAATGTACGTTTGGTGTTACAGCGGGCAAAATGCTGGGATTTCTGATTACACAAAGGGGCATCGAAGTCGACCCTTCCAAAATCAAGGCCATCCTAGAAATGCCACCACCAATGACTGAAAAGGAGGTGCGAGGCTTTCTGGGTAAAGTGCAATTCATAAGACGGTTTATCTCTAAACTGACCTTGACTTGTGAACCACTTTTTGGTCTCTTGAAGAAAGGAAAGAAGTTCCAATGGGACGGCCGATGCCAAGCCGCGTTTGAACAGATTAAAGAGTATCTCCAAAATCCGCCCGTGTTGTCACCACCAAAGCCGGGGAAACTGTTGATATTGTATCTGTCAGTGACTGAGACTACAATGGGCTGTATGCTCGCACAAGAGTCGGAAGACAAAGTAGAAAGGGCCATCTACTATCTGAGCAAGAAGATGTTGGATTACGAGACCCGCTACACCCCGCTAGAGAAGGCTTGTTTGGCCTTAGTATGGGCTACGGAAGTCTGCGGCACTACCGTTAGCTCACTCTGTAATGTTGGTTTCCGACTTGATCCCATCAAATATCTTTTTCGAGAAACCAGTAACTACGGGTAGGCTAGCTCGTTGGTTCTTGTTGCTCTCGAATTTGACCTCAAATATGTGACACGCATAAAGTCGGTAAAAGGGAGGCGGTGGCGAGTTCCTTGCCGACCACCGGTTGAAGGGATGAAGCGGTTGAGTACCTATTCAGATGAAGCTATTCTACGTCGAAGATGAAACCTGGACGATGTACTTTGACGGAGCGTCAAATCAATATGGGTACGGGATAGGAGTGCTGCTGATAGCGCCTGACGACTCCCGTATCCCCTTAGCATTCAAACTCCGGTTCAAAGTCTCGAACAATGAGGCAGAGTACGAGGCATGTATTGCCGGGTTAGAAGCCGCCCTAGAACTAGGGGCGAGGCGGTTGGATGTCATTGGAGACTCGAACCTAGTTGTGTCTCAAGCAAAAGGAGATTGGAAAGTGAAGGAGGAAAAGATGATAATATACCACCAGACCTTGGATTTGTTAATCCCTCGGTTTGAAAAGCTAAATTTCACTCACCTATTGAGAGAGAACAACAGGTTTGCAGACTCGTTAGCAACTCTATCCTCCATGATAGACATCCCATCTGGGGTCCGGATGCGTCCAGTCATTGTCGACCAGAAGTTTGCACCTGCCTACGAGTCAATCTCTGCCATAGATGAAGTACAAGATAACAACCCTTGGTATCACGATATATGGAACTTCTTGGAAAAGGAGGCCTATCCACCAGGAACAAATGCCAAGGACAAGAGGGCCATCAGAAGAATAGCTGTTCAGTTTATCATCTGCGGGGGAAAATTGTACAAGAGAGGTCATCTGGGAATGCACAAGCTGTGTGTGGAAGCCGAGGAGTCGAAGCGCCTGATGGAGGCCATCCATGGAGGAGAATGTGGGGCACACATGAACGGGGTGATGCTGGCACGAAAAATTCTCAGACAAGACTACTACTGGTCTACCATGGAGGAAGATTGTATCGGTTTTGTTCGGTGATGCCACAAATGCCAGATTCACGCGAACCGTATGAACATCCCGCCATCAAAGTTATACAACATGACATCACCATGGCCATTCTCAGTCTGGGGAATCGATGTGATCGGAGCTGTTACCCCGAAGGGGTCGAATGGGCATGAGTATATCTTGGTAGCAATAGACTATTTCACAAAGTGGGTCGAGGCCCAATCTTACGCCGTGTTGAAGGCTTCGCAAGTCGCAAAGTTTATCAGAAACAACATTATCTGCCGTTATGGAGTCCCGAATGAGATCATTTCGGACAATGGTTCTCACTTCAAGAAAGAGGTGATTGATTTGCTGGAGAAGTATAATGTGGCTTTTCATAAGTCATCCACATATCGGCCGCAGACCAACGGAGCAGTTGAGGCCGCCAACAAGAACATCAAACACATACTGCAGAAGATGGTAGAGACCTATCGGGACTGGCCAGACAAGTTGCCATTCGCTCTGTGGGGCTACCGGACTTCAATTAGAACTTCAACTGGAGCAACTCCTTATTCGCTGGTCTATGGGATGGAAGCCATTCTACCGATTGAGATTGAGGTTCCGTCGTTGCAGTCTTTGGCCGAGTGTCGAGATAACCGGCGGATTAGCGTGAGTAGGTTCGAGAACTTATGCTCTTTGATGAAAGAAATTTGAAAAGCACTGTACCATGTCCAAGGTTATCAGCGCAGAATCGCCCGGGCTTTCAACAAGAAGGTTAAGTGCAGAAATTTGAAGGAAGGAGATTTGGTGCTCAAGGACAACCGAGCTCCCATCCACGACCCAAGGGGCAAGTTCAGACCTAATTGGACTGGTCCCTATATCATCAAGTCTATATGGTCGGGTGGAGCTGTGGTTCTGATGGACCTAGATGGCCTAGAGTTCTCCCAACCGATCAACATGGATAAGCTGAAGAAATATCACCCCTGAGAGGCTCGCTAGGCCGAAAACCCGGAAGGGCGACCTAAGCAAAATTCAGAGCACGAAAAATTAGAAAATATAAAAATCGAGCTCGCAAGGTTGAAAACATAAAGGCGGCCTTGGCAAAAGTTAGAGCGCAAAAGGAGAGTGAAAATACTCGAGTGAACCCAAGCCTGAACTACGTAAGGCTTGATTCCCATCCTTGGGATACGTAGGCAGCTTCATCCTGAAGTTCAGCCATAAACATTTTCCCCGATCAGCTTTTTCTATTTGATCGTTTTGGTCATCTGTGTCCATCAGCATTCATCGCAATCTCCGGTGCAGTGCTATTCAGACTAGGGGCAACTTTCCGTTGCCATACAGCGCCGCGGCACCATTCAAACTAGGGGCAATTTTCCAATTGCAGGAATCTGGGGTTGTACATCTCAGTGACAAATTTCAGGCGTGTCCAGTTCTGATCCATATCGAAAATGGTTTTGAAAAAGTTTTAATGAAGATGACTTTGTTCAAATAAATCTTTTTACAACTAAGACCATTTCTGGACCAAAACGGAAAATTTTCAGTACCACAACCTTCAATTTCATTGATTTCAAATAGAGTTCTCTTGCTCTTGCATACAATCGAAGTTGCTTTTTATTACATTCATAAAGAAAACTTGAAAAGTACTAATAAAGCAATAAATCCGGGGCATGGTCAAGTCAAATGTCCCTGCGCCCCCTCCCAGAGCTGGTCGAAGCCTCTGATGCCAAAGTGGGTCCCTCCTGTGCCTCTTCATTAAGCCAATCCAAGCACTCATCAGACAAAGTACAAGCGAAAGTGGAGGCGGGGGCAGAGTTCTCTCGTCCTCCATCTTTGTGGCATACCAAGACATTGTGTGCCTCGGGTTAGGAATGCAGCCGGGTACTCTATCCCTTCCGGCGGGCAAGTCTGATCATGACCAAACTGGCGCAGGATACGGAATGGGAAGTAGAAAACACAGTGAGTCAAGCCAATCAACTGGATCCCCGGCTGACGGGTCATACTATAACTCATCATTGGGAGATTGAGCCATGGGCACCGCCAAGCAATGCGATCTGCAGACAAACTGCACATCCACTCAAACCACCAACTCCCATCAAGAGCGTCAACTAGGCGTTGCCTGAAGAAATAGCCGCGCGCTGAATATGCTGGGCAAGAATCCACAACCTTCAATTTATCCATTAACCACACCTGGGGAGGGATAAAAAATGAGAGAATAAAGAATAGAGAGAAGTACGATGAGAGAAAAAGTAAGAAAGGGGGTTTGTGAGAAAAAAACGAGCCTGAGAGCCGAGTGATGTGAGCAAACATAAAAAGTGAGATAGGGTGGGAAACATTACCTGCAGTAATAGTGGACTCCCTGCTAATCGATCGTCTCCGACGATAAAAGCGTCTAAGCCAGCGGTGTCTCGGCCAGACCATGGCAATGCGACTTTGCCCTCCTTCGAGCCTTTGGCAACTTCAATCAGCCGGACCTTTGGATCCTCCGGAACCAGAGGCAACGAAAATGAGATAGCATACATAGGCAGAGGCGTGCAGCGAAAGCCTTGCATGATGGTCGCCACGATCACCGATCTCGAAAAAGCAGACCAAACTCGGAATGTCTAGAGTCCCGTCACAAATCAGAGAACGAGCATCGGGTATTGAGAGCCCACACATTTGTCCTAAGGCTTGAGCATGGCCAAAACGAAATTGGGGTAGGATTTCCTCATTGCGCCCAGATTCCATTAGAGCTTGGAAATCTTCGAAAGTGGGACACACTTCTTGCCCGCTAAAACTAAAGACATGCGTTACCGGGTTCCAGAACCTTGCCGCGGCATGGAGGAACGGAAAATGCAGCGGGGTGCGGCGCAAAGTGAATAGTGCGTTTATGCCGAAAGCCCGGAAACTCAGCTTTTCCGAGCCGTCCAAGTTGTTAATCCAAGTTGCGAGATTTTGAGCAAGAAATTCCTCCATTTGGAGTCAATTAGTGTGGAAATGAAGAAAACTACGAGGCTAAGATCTTTTGTAGAAGATAAGGTTGAGTGGAGGACACATGTCAACATTCTCCGCGCATGCAGCCAATGACCGGGCAAGAAAAAGTGCCGACCGGCTACAATTTTGTGCCGGCCGACCAAGTATTATGCCGATGACAATTATATTCGGCCGACGACCTTGGTGTCCAGCCGATGGTCTTCCTTCTATGATTTCTAAGCTTTCTATGCTGAATATTTGGGAATTCCACCCCTCTCAGCACTCTCCGGTGATTGATTCCCGTTGAGTCACGCGTATTTGTTTATCGAGTTGTTGTATATTTGCTTATCGAGTTGTATGCCACTCACTTTAAGTCTTTGATGTGTCTATCAAATTGTGCTTGCACTTGGCTAGTCTGTCGAGTCTTTGATTTGCTTATCGAGTTGTAGTTGGTTTACTACCTGATTATTACGATGCGATGCTTTGTTTTCATAAACACAAGTTTCAGTTTCAGTCACATTGTGGTGTGAAACTTTGCGATGTTGCAGAACATGCAAATGCAATACCTTTTGAACATATAGTTGTTTCATCTCCATCATATGTTTTGCAAAAAACACACGATTTCGAGAAATAAAACCTGCCTGAGGCAGTGCAATGTGCTTAAACTCCTAGTAAAAAGGGAAGTAAAGCAAGAAAATAACAGGGTAGCAGGGTGCTGAGTTTGACATTGGGAACCTCCTCCTTTCGCCATTGCACCTTTTACGCCCTTGTTCGAGATAGTCATGTGATTTGGTATCTTCATCGCCAGTACCCAAGAACCGCACCCTCGTAATATAAGCAATTTCGAGTTGGCCTCGTGATTACAACTTCGGTGAGCGATGTTTTAACGCGAAGGATGTCCCTTCTCGTATCCTTTTACGTTTCGTAAATTTCAAAAGAAATTGTTTCAATTATGCTGTGTTGCAGTACGTCGCATTTCAACATCATGTTTTACTATGTTCAATTTCAAGTTCCTCTCTATACACATTGCATTGTATGCGTGCTATGCTTTACTGATATGTGTTCAATTACCTTCTATACACATTGCATTGTATGCGTACTATGCTTTACTGATATGTGTTCAATTTTCTATACACATTGCATTGTATGCGTACTATGCTTTACTGATATGTGTTCAATTACCTTCTATACACATTGCATTGTATGCGTACTATGCTTTACTGATATGTGTTCAATTTTCTATACACATTGCATTGTATGCGTTTGCTTTTTCTTGATATGTGTTCAATTACCTTCTATACACATTGCATTGTATGCGTACTATGCTTTACTGATATGTGTTCAATTTTCTATACACATTGCATTGTATGCGTGCTTTGCTTTACTGATATGTGTTCAATTACCTTCTATACACATTGCATTGTATGCGTGCTATGCTTTACTGATATGTGTTCAATTTTCTATACACATTGCATTGTATGCGTGCTTTGCTTTACTGACATGTGTTCAATTACCTTCTATACACATTGCATTGTATGCGTGCTATGCTCTACTGATATGTGTTCAATTTTCTATACACATTGCATTGTATGCGTGATTTGCTTTACTGACATGTGTTCAATTACCTTCTATACACATTGCATTGTATGCGTGCTTTGCTTTACTGACATGTGTTCGATTACCTTTTATACACATTGCATTGTATGCGTGCTTTGCTTACACGTGGTCAAACTATCTCACCTTACACATTGCATTGTATGCGTGCTCTGCTTTACTGTGTGTGTTCAATCACACTTTTCTATACACTGAATGCGTTGTCACGCACTGTCGATTGCATTGTCATGGATATTGCTAAAGGTCATACCGCTAAGTTTGTTTTTCTTTCAGCACGATATTGTATGTACGGCTCATTTGAGGCCGGTGAAACCGGACGAACCGCACAGGTATTGTATCTCCCGAGTTGAGACGTATTGAGAATGCCATAATTCTCTTACACCCTTTCTGCATTGTAATGTAGACTGATGTATGCTAGCTTGTAACTGTTGCATGTGTGCTCCATTACGGCTTCCTTTGCATGATCATGAGTTATGCTCGGCTTCTTGCATTTTCAGTTGCATTTTGCCCCTGCCCTCGGGCGCATATCTTGTTTGCCTTGTATGCTTGTCCAAGTCTTCGGCCTTGTCAAAGATGGGTCGTCTCTGGGCTTTGACATTCACTCCCGTCATTGTTATGACTTCCGAAGTTCACAAAGAGGGCAAATCAGAGACACCCCATTTTTGACCGTCCTCAAGACTTGGACATCACCGCTTGAACACCCGGTGATTATCCATGTTTGTGTTCGTTTTGAGTCCCCGGAGGTCCCGACTGCACGCTGTGCCTCAGGATCTCTTAACCGGTTTGTTCTGTGCTTGGTTTTCCACCAAGGCTTGTGTGTGTTTGCATTTGAGGGTAGGGGAAGGCTTGTTAGCCATCCCTAGAACCCACCGGCTGCCTCATACCTACACCGGCTCTCCCTTGTAGCCATCGGCACTATTTTATTCAAATGCTTGGCCGATCGGCCTTCAGATGATGCCGGCCGCACATTTTTGTGCTTGGATCGCTTTGGCCGGCCGGTGACCCTTCTGAGCCCCTCTGAGGATGGTGCATGCCAGCTGTGCCAGCGGATTACACCATCACTCCTCCCGTGCATAACATTGCACCCTTTGCACCTTTGCACCCTTAAAGCTTCTAGAAGGGTGATTTTTGGCCAAGCTTCTTGGAGAAGCTTGGCCACTGCCTTGGCTTCCTTAGAAGCTAGGAACCCTTGCACCCCTTGACCCCTTTGTTTACTTAGTCATTAAGCTTAGAGCCCTTTGTTGCCTATTTAAGCTTGTATTCATCTCCTTTGTAGGGGTTAGCAATTTTAGGTCATAAACCGTAGATTATACATACATTCTCGATATACATCCATATATATCTATATTTCCTCTCTCCTCTTGTGTGTGTGTTTTAGGCCCCAAATAGTGTGTTTTACCTCACTTTTGCACCATTACACACACTATTACACCTAGCTCCGAGATTGGGAGGCTTGGAGGTTTGTTTTGTGTGATCTTGGATTGATTTTGATCACTAGGAGAGGCTGGACCAATTGTTCTTCATTGGATCTTCAAGGGTGAGCTTTTTACTTTAGTTTCTCCATTCTTGCAACCTATTTCTGCCCTCTTTACTTTGTGATTTTGAGTTTGTGTTTAAGATAAAAAAGTCTTGTTTTTACTTGTTCTTGAACCTTCATTAAGATCATTTTATGGTTTGAGTTAAACCTCATCACTTTGAGCCTTGTTTGGCCATCTTTGGTGCCTTTTTCTTAGGCCTTCTTGTTTTGGTGTTCTTTGGTCTTCTCACCACTGAAAACCAGTGGGTTTTCAGTGGTGAGGATGATATTTTCGAGCCTCATTTAGGGGAGAGACACCCCTCTCCCTTTGGTCCTTTGTTTGCCTTTGTTTTGGGCTCATAGCATAGCATGTGTGCATGTTCGCATTTGGCTTCATTTCAAGACTTTTTGGGCTGTTTTAGGTCATGTTTGGTCTCTGTTTTTGGTTGGAATTGTAGCCTCTAACATGCCTCTCATACTTCCTTTGAAATGCTCTCTTGTGCTTAAAAGAATGCCATGTTTTGAGGCCATGATTTTTGCATGTTTTGGCTTAGTTTCATGAAGATGCTAGCATTGTTTTGCCATGTTAGAGGGCTATGAGCCACTGATTTTGTCATGTTTGGTATGCTTGAAGTGATTGTCTTGCATATCGGCTTGTAGGCCTTACTTGTATGGGGTGCTAGCATGCTTAACTTGTTTTGATCTAGTGATTTGGCATCATATTAGATCTCATTTCATGTCCATTAGTCATGTTTGCATGTTGGCATATGTGGCTTAGCTCATGTTTTAAAGATATGCTCTTGAATGCTTTAAAATAGACATTGTGCATGCTTCCATGTTTGGTGCATTTTTGGGGGTACCATGGGAAGATTTGGGTGTCATTCCACATGCTTAAAATCTGTTTTTGCTTGTTGAATGCACGTCATGAGTGGTTGTATGAATGATGTCAAATTACTCTCTTTGGTGTCCTAGACTTGGGCCCATTGAATAGCATGCTTATGTGGCATTTTCATCATGTTGTGAGGCTTGTTTTGCCACTGTTTTTGGGAGCTTGGAGGCTGCCCTCTATGGCTTGAGTCCATTGTCACATGCTTATTTCATGATTGTTGCTTGCTTGGTCAATATAGCCTTGAATGTATGCTTGTTAGTTCCATGTTAATTGGCCCATCTTGCATGCCATTTGTATCCTACATACTTTAGCTCTTTGCATGCTTAACGTGATAGGTTGCATTGCATTTGAGCCTTGCTTGCATACTTGCATCTCATAGCTTGGTTTGGGGTTGTCAAGCCAGCCTAGGATTGAGGGGAGTTCACATTTCAAGTGGTGTAACTCACCTCAATCCTTGGTCACTAAGGCCCTTGATTTCCACTTGATAGGGACTTAGTATTCATTTGTTGTGTCGCATGCATATTTACATTAAAATGAGCAATCTTGGTTCCTTAGGCTATCATGCATCAAATGCACAATTGATAGCCCTAGAACCAAGAGCCACACCCCCTTGAGTCCCTAAACATGATAGGAGATGTTGGACATGCTCACAGTTGCCCAAAAACCATGCCTATGCATTGTCTGTTGCTTCGTCATGCCATCCGTCTCTGGCAGAACTTTATGCCGACCGCATAAAATATCGCCGACGGCACTATTTTTGTGCCGATAATTATCAAGTGCAAATGTGGCCACTGGAAGAAGCCGATGACTACACCGCCTACCGGTGGATCATTTTCGGCCTCTTGGAAGGTATTCTGAAGTTTTGAGAATTTTTGGAGAGGCAGAGCAGTAAAAACAGAGACAGTAGTGCCAAGGTGTGGGCTTTTCGGGCAAGGTGGGCATCGGGCATGCATCATTCGCGCATCCCAAGGCAGGGCCGAGGCCCCATTTCATTTCACTTAGATGCTTTAATTTCAGTACTTAGAAATTTGTAATAATTTATTTATTCATTTATTCTTCGGTCTGTATTATTTATTTATTTGGTCCCTCCGAGCGAGGGCGAAAATGTAATAAGTGTGTGTGAGTGGGTGTATGTCTTCCAATCCCCATTTCTTTCTTCCCTTTTATTTACCTGCTTATGATGGTAGATTAGGGCACGTTTAATTTTAGCATACCTTATGCTATGCATGCGTGCATTCATGCATTTGTTTACATGCATCGGCTCGGTGCATCATACAAACAAAGATCGTACTTTCAATTCCAAATTGAATACGTGTTATTTGTAGCATTCCATATTCCATGTTTAGGATAGCCGAGCCCCTAGATTACATCTTTGCATGTGTTGCATTAGACATTTCAAGATGCTTAGGTCCATGCATGGATTTCTAATAAGCTTCGCTTTTGGCTTGGAGTACTAGGTGAGCTTTTATGCTTTAGCATATCGCATGTGTGAATGTTGCCATGATAGCATGCTTACCATGAGGATAAGTGCTTATGTGATATAACTGCATGAATGCTGTGGATGGAGGTTGAATTACCTAAATTGGGACAACACATTAAAGCGTGAGTTTTAAAGCCCACTAGATAGTGGCAAAACCGCTTTTTCTAAAAGCCCGCTTGAGAGTGGCAAAACACAGATTTTAGCCTACTTATGAGTAGCAAATCATTTTCAAAACAAACACGTAATGTTTTGTTCCAACTTAGGCGATTTGGTCTATACTTGTTTCTTTGTCATAACATAGTAAATCTAGGCTAATAACCGAATAAGAACACGTAATGTTTTCAAAATCGGATATCACGGTTAGTAGAGGCGGTCTTGGACCGGGCAAGAGGGGTGCTCATAGTGACCTTCCCGATCGTACCCAAGCTCCGAGCCAAGTCAATTTTGGTTATGAGCGGACCGTGGCCTTGACCGAAGTCGGGTTTCCTAAATTTCCCATTTTAAAGAATATTTAGGTGGCGACTCTGTAATCTGGCAAAGCAGTCCATGTTTGGCACTTCTTTTCAAAAATCAGTTTTTCTCAAACGATTTGCCAGAGTTGGACTCTTTGGTTCAGATTTAGAACCGTGACAAAAATCGAGTCCGAACTGTAGAGTGAAGCCCACGGGCGCGTCTACACTACCCTCTAGCTGCACTTGAAAAAGATATTCCTGGTGGCTTCGCATTGCTAGACATAGGTTTCTTCACCTTCCTTGAAACCTTGGTCCTCAACGTTCTCCATCTTTTTCTCCAGCGCCCTTATTTCGACGTTTTTCTTCTTCTCCAACTTGGCAAGCTCACGTAGATAGCGATCCTTCTTCTTGGCAAAGGCCTTTTCCTTATCTTCCTCGGTCGTGCGAACTTGCTCGGCCAGTTGATCTTGGTCGGCACTTAGCTGGGCCAGTTTGGCCTTGATATCTTTTAGCTTAGTAGCTTTGGTTTTAGCATCAGCAATGGCATCCCGAGCTATTTTCCTCAACTAAAGCATGCATTGGTGGGTAACGTGGTTCTTTTACATGGTCTGCAATTCAGTCAACAACCAATGAGTTAAATTGAGCAAAAAGTTACAGAGAAAGCAAAAGGAAATGTAGAGTCCAAGCTTCCTAGCACCAGAGACTTAGTAGCTGACTGAATAGCTTTCAGCTCGGTCAATTGTTTGTGCCGCTCCATGTTGGCCAGCAGGCATAGGCTCTTGGACAAATTGAAGGCCCACAAATGGTCCTTCTCAGTGCTCACAGAGTCAGTGGTGGTCACAGTATGGCCTTTGAAGGTTACGACTAGTGCCCACATTGGTGAGGAAGAAGGGTCAGCTTGGCTAGAATGGCAACTTTCCTGGATAGGCTATGATTCGAGTAGTTCGGCCTCAAGCGTGGTCTCTTCTTTATCCACCAACCGTTGTTGCTCGGTGGATGAAGTGCGAGCATGCTTGCTAGGCTAAGATGAAGAGGCCCTGGTGGTTGGAAGGGCAACGACAGTCTCACACAGTTGATCGGTTGGAACTCGCTCGTTCTGGACCTCGACAGAGGCAGCCGAGGTTTGCTCGATGATAAGAGTGCACACGACTCTCTTTTTTGCCATTTCTTGTTCTTCAGTGAAGGGGATGAGATTGATTTAAGAAAGATTTGGGTTTGGCTTGGGCGAAGACTCCAAAAGAAAGTTAGAAACCTTGCCCTTTCACTTGCCGCTGTAACGGTAAGTCGGTTCGAAGCCCAAGAGCTCAGTCTAGTCCCTCTACCTGTATCTTAGCAAAGTACGGAATGCGTTCTGATTGGCATAAGCATAATCAGCCTATTAAAATGACAGAGAAAAGACCGAGCTACTCTCACCAACTGTTCTTTTATTCCAGTTGATGTCATAGCCCGGTATTTGGGCTTCATGGTCCTTATAGTTTCTAGAGACCCAAAGAAAATTGTCATCATTCAAGCCTTTGTCCAGCGTTCTTTTGATGATTTTCTCTCGACCTCTTTTTCCTTTGAGGTAGTACACTCAACTGTCATCATTCTAACCAAGCGAATATTGATGAAATATCTCGGCCAGTCCAAGGTTGAGACCGAGACGATCGTTGAGCTCGACGATGCCGTTTATAATTCTATATGTGTTGGTGGACACCTGGGTGGGGTAGAGTCTGGTCTTCCCAAGGAATTCACGAACGAGGGGTTGGACCGGGAATCGGAGTCCACCCTCTACAGTTGACAGTACGATGAAGGGGCAAAAATCAGATTTGCCCCTGGCGAGCTAACCATGAAGTGGTATTTGCCAATTGCCTTTAAGTTAAGGGTTATTGGGGTTTGCTCGGCTGAATTGATCAGCGTTGTTTGGTTGCTCAGTTATGGTGTCCCTGGACAACCTAGTCAAGTCTACAAAGTGAAAATATAAAATGTGTTATGCCCAAGTGTTGACCGAGCTAAGTCAGCAGTGTAAACTAATTGATAGTTTGCTCGATCGAGAAAGTGTGCGCAATGCCCAATTTAGCTAAGAAAGTGTGCAAGGTTTTAGCCTGATCCTGACTAGGGGCAAGGTGTTCGCTCGGTCGAGCAAGGTGGTGACATTCTTAGCTCGGTCATGACTCCTAAAACCATGCAAACTAGTTTTTATTTTGATCTCAGCGTGATTTCGAATCAAATTCACTGCTCATGACTGGTTCTAGTTCTAGCCATGGGTGGTTCATCTTAGAGCTTGAGATTTTAAAGGCTTATAGTAGTGCTAAGACTAGCAAAAATAATTCTTCGGACGATTGTGAGCTCAATGGTGCAGGAGTTCGAGGCAATGATGGAAAAATCGAGATGAGAAGAGGAGGCACAGGTTCTAGGGTTTGCGTTGGAGAAGATAAACAGTAGAGGATGAGGGATGTTTGCATTGACAATATATGTAGAGGACGAACGGGCGCCATCATTCAAAATTTTTGGGAATCGTGCAGGACGGCTGTCCTGGCTGCATGGGGCCATTAAAGAGGTGACACGTGTCAAGAACGCGGCGTGGTGTCAATGTTGTTAATTATCTAGAGCATCAAACGATGTTAGACCGAATAAATTAAGAAAATCGAGTGGCAAGGGTTAGACCAATTTGACGAAATGAATTTCATCTCGGCTGGGGAAAGTAATCCCAATCACGATTCGCAGATGAAATTAAGGGGCAATTGAGAGGGTAATTTGTGTGATCAAATTGAGCCGTGCTGAGTAACGCACTTCGTGATGGTTGGGCTGTACAGTGGGCTGAGAAAGATCTCATGTAGCTCGGTCCTAAGCAGAATGGATGTTAGGTAGACCAGAGGGTTTGGGCCTACCTAGCAGACAATCAAATAAGTGAAGGAGGCCGAGCTACCCTTAGCTTGGCACAACTTGTGGGGAGAACGGACGCACAGTGTGATCAATAGTAAACCAAAACATGGTAGCTTGATCAAACATTTATAATCGAACATGATGTTGTTGCCATCTCACTTGGCTAGCAGTGAGGGATGTGTTCTGAGGATAAGCATTGTCCTCAAGAGTGTGATTCCTATAAGGACTCTACTAAGGAAAGTTAGAGTTCTATTAGGATTGTGCCACATGGAATCTATAAAAGTTCATGACAACACCTATTTCAAGGTATTGTAATTCTTATTCATGAACAAGCAGAGCTTATTATCTATTGTCTATCTTGCTGACTAAGGCATCGGAGTGGTTTCCGGTACACACCTGCTGGCTCGCTCACGTTTGTGTTCTCAGGTGATAAAGATGACGACGTTTGGAGAAGTGAAGGCTTGATCAACAGGATTACACGAGACATATTATTTTGTGCTTCGTACATAAGCTAAGGACCTAATTCGTCATAACCAGAGAATTTCATATTCGGGAGCTAAGGTACAAAAAGGGAAGGTCATTGAATGAAAGCACCCCCTTTTGCCCAATCCGAGGATTGGCCTCTACTAATTCTCTATTTTATGATTTTAGTGGTTAATTATTCATACATGTCATTTTAAGCCTAAAACCTTTAACTAATCTAGAACTAGACGATTTGAATAAAGAATGAATACTACTTATTTTATATTAAGAGTAAAGCCATTATTTTCAAGAATGGTGATTTTTAGGCAAAAAGAATGTTGGCAATAAAGTCAAACTAAAATAAGTAATATTCACAAAAGTATTCAAATCACACAATTTTGCATAAAATGGCACATAACTTGCATATTTGAAAAGCAATGCACCAATTAAGTACATGCTATGAAAAATTGAGGAACTTGCCCAGATGCCCACTTCAAGAGTCTTACATGTATTCATAAATTAAACATGAACTATAAATGTGCAACTAATCACACAATAATGAACCTAAACCCGATTTGAGGCCACTAACATGATTTTTATGCAAAAAAGAAAAAGTGCAAATAAGAAGTAAAAAAACTGAAAATGAAAACTATCCACATGATAATTCAAACCGGGTTATGTGTACTTATTACATGATTAAATGAAGCTTAAACATACTGATTTATTAAAATAAAGAAAGACATGTTAGAATTGGCGAGAATGTTAGCAAGACTTACAAAAAATGAATGAACTGCATGATGTTGTGATGGATTAGCTAATGAAAAATAGGACAAAAAGGTATTGAAATTGACAAAAGAGTAGGGTTTTACATTCTAGTTTTCAATAATCGAAGAGCACGCGAAGAAAGGTGCAAGGAAACGTTTCTTGCTTGCAAACCTCCCTTAAGCTTAGGTTTTGACTACAGTCCCAGTTTTTCAAGTCCTTAGGTTATTTTTATTGCTTTTAGTTGTTGTTAGGGTGGGAATTTCGAAATTGAGGGTGAGGGGGAGGGTTTCTCCCTCACAAGCTCTCAAATGCTCTCAAAGATTCATAAAATGCTAACCCTCTTACAAGAAAGGGGGTAGGGGTGCTTTTATAAACACTCTTAGCTTAGAGATGAAGCCAGATGAGGCTGCTAGGGTTGAGCATCACCTCTCTTCGATGCCACATTGCCATCATTGCAAAATTTCCATTCCTGCCTGCTTGGGGAAAGTACGATCATGCATATAAAGTGCGGCCACACAAGGTACATGCGGGCGCACGTTCCACCGAAGGTCATGTGTCAACTTTGCATGGTTAGGTGTGGTTTTACATGGCTTTTGCACAGTTATGGCCCAAGTAAGCCCAAATTGCCTTTTGATCAATGTTTTTGATAAAATCGGTCAATAAATTTTGAAAATATCATCAATCTAAATGCAATTAGTCTTTCCTTATTTCTCGGTGTAGTGAAATTGGTTTTTGGCTAAAAATTGAGTTTAGGGGCATTTTGGTAATTTTTACAAAAAAGTCAGTGTTTAGCTGAAATAGGTGTAACAGTAACTTTAAGCAATTTCCAACATTTCAAGGGTAGAGATATTACCACTTCATCATCGGAAAGCTTACAAGCAACCGAAGTCTTAGGGTCGGTCAAAATGGGATATCTACAAGTGTCTAATGATATCTCATCCAAATCGCCTTGAATCCACACCTTTTCACTATAATATTTTCTTCTCGTAAGCGCATGCATATGATATCTCGATATCATGAGTGCTTCTATCATTTCAGGTAAAAGTCTGTTGCAGTCATCGCTCAACAGTCGTCCACCTGCACTAAAAGCTATTTCAGAATCCACTATAGAAATATGAACAGTTAGTATATCACGTGCCATTTGTGAAAACACATGCCACATACTTTCATTTTGTTTCCACCATTCCAAAATATTGAAATTATCATTATTATCAATAGTTAGGTTATGCAAATAACGTTGTATTTCAGAATTACTTATGCTTGCATTTTGAGATAGTTTTTTTCTACTTTTTATCGCTGAAAAAACACTCAATCTTCCACCTCCACGAGATGAGGTGGGTGTAATGTGTGCATGTCTATTTACAAGTACAACTTCCTTAGAATCAAATATTTTTTTTGCATGTTTGCATAATAGGCAAAAATTGTTTTCATCTGCAAAAATAAGTTGTAAAATTAGTTGTAAACCAATCTCTTTAAACTTAGGATCAACTACGTTGGCTAAACCTAAAATATAAGGCAATGGATCAAAATATTTGTCATATGTTTTCTTCATTGCTGTAATAATGGGGATATAATATTCATTATTCATATATCTTATCAAAATTTTTATTATTTCTACTGACATATGTAAAACAAATGGTGAAGTAGGTGTATATATATAAGAAAATTATTTTGTTGCTGTATCAAAAACTTTTAGAAAGTCTTTATATAAGTGCATGTTGAGCCAATCATCATACTTAGGTTTCTCTACTCCTCCTATTGTTGTTATTGCAAAAAAATAAAAAAATATATCCATTACTCTTCTTTGTTTACAAACTACCTTTAACTTATTATATATTGAATTCAACCTACTGTCTATGTCTATAATTAATTTTCTAAAGTTCATACCTTCTTGTTGACAGAATTTTCTATACTCTAAAATTTAAATTACTAAAAGACATAATAGTAAGAACCGCTTGTTTTATTATCAGTACAGAAGTTTCATATACATGCATAGCTTGTTTAAAAATCAAATTTATAGACCACAACAACGGATATGAAATAAATCACCATCAACAAGTAATTGTAAAATTGATTTCAAATGACCTACAGTCGCATTGTAATATGTTGCATTATCTAAGCTAATGGTAAATATTTTATTTTGTAACGCCCACTCAGCTAATACATTCCTTATCTCTAGCCCAAGTGAATGACCATTGTATGGAAGTTTAACTAATCTAAATGAAATTACTTTTTTAGTTTTCAATCATTATCAATATTATGTGTAATGATGAATTGATATTCTAAACCACTATTTGACCACAAATTAGATGTTAAACAAATTCTTCTATTTAAATCTTTAAAAATGCTAAATAATTCCAGTTTAATATCATAGAATTTCTTTAAAATCCAGTTTCTAGTAATATTTCTTAAAAATTCTTGATTTGCGGTGCAAAACTCTATGAATCATTTCTAAAAAATGGGGACACTTAGTGGTAGTAAAAGGTTATTCTTTTTTAATGATGTAATTAACTAAATAATCTTGTGCACGTACATGATCATATAAAAATGTTTGCAAATTACCACTCGATAAACTCTCTAATTGCATTTGAGTTCTAATATTAGATTGTTAATTTTGTAAATGTTTTTGGGCATGCATTTTTAAATAACTAGTACCCTTACAAATGCAGTATTACGTAAATTTGTACAATATTTACATTTAGCTTTAAATACAGTTGTACAAACAGTAATAGACGTGCTCGTAGATGCTACTGTTGTTGTTGGAAAAGGGATATTAGACATAGTAGAAAGAGAATTAACAAATTAATGTTATGTATATTCATCAACATCGATATAAACATTAAAAATATTAAAATCCATAGTAATTTAAGTAAAATAATATATATTAACTAATAAATAATTAAAATAATGAATAAATAATTTGAGTAACTAATAAATATTTATTCAAATAATTAATGTCAATGACTGGCAAATGTAATACAAAAATTAGCTTATTCTGAGAGAAGCTTCTTCATGCACAATTGCAATTATCACTTAGGAATGAGACTTGAAAGTTAATTGAGAGAGTTGACAGAGAGAATGAGAGTTTGAGAGAGAGATTTGTTTATGGGAAATAAAATGGGAAAGGGTGGTATCTATAGCGGTTGGGGGAGGGGTCAAATTATAAAAATAAAATGTTGCCATTGGAGAAAAATGGTCAAATGAATGTTTTTCCATTTTGAAAAAATGTGACCATTGCATGGGGGGATTGACCATTGGGGTCGAGTCGGGTCAGGTAGGAATTTTTTTTGGGCCTATCGAGCTAGGCCATACATCGGGTTTCAAAACAGACAGCCCAAACCCGAGGCCTTGGGCTGCTTGGACTCGAGCCTAGCCAAGCCTGTCCGGATTGGGCTACTTTGGGCCGCGAGCGGACTTCAAGTGAGCTATAGGCCAGTGATCTAGATTTACAACCATACTTAGATGGTAGAAATAGATATTGAAATTCAAAACTATGTCCAATTCTTTTTTCTATATCATGATAACAAGGAAAAAGAAGTTAGTGCGATTAAGGTCTCATTTGGGAACATGCTTTTTTAGTAACTTTTTGACCTTTTGGCTAAAATGTGATGTAAAAAAAACTAGTATGTTTGGGATGACTTTTTGACTTTTTACGAAAGATGTGCAAAAAGTAGAGAGAAAATAGAATTTTTGACTTTTTGATATGAGTTGTTGATTTTTTGATTTTTTTTAGTAACTTTTTGACTTTTTGGCTAAAAGGGACGCTTGCCAAGTGAGGCCTAAGTTAAATAATAATAATAATAAAGAAAAAATATCGTTTTAATTAAAAAAATATAAAAACCAATTGCAAATTAATGTTGTTCAAGTGACTTAAGGCACAATTCTCAGTTACACCAGTGCACATGTCACTACAAGAAATTGCACTTTTGGCAACTACTTTTGGCGACGACGTCAATTTTTCATCGCCAAAAGTGTATTTTTGGCGACACAGTGCACAATTTGCTACCGTTGCTAAAAAAGCATAACATTCTTTTAGCGCCAAAATTTTTGGTTGGCGCCAAAATTTCAGAACTTTTAGCTACGACGCTTATGTTTTAACAACACAATGAACGTTGCTATTAGTGTGTATACTTTTGGCGACGACAAGTTGGCGTGGGCAAAGAGTTAACCATTTAGCGACGATAACACTATTCGTCGGTAAAAGTTTTGCTAGTAAAACGAGGTGATTTAGTGATTTGTATTTTTATTATAACTTTTGAAAGAGTTTTAAATATTCTAGTTATTGAATTGTAAAATTAAAGTGATTATTGAATTAGATCACAAAATGAACCCATCAAACCCAAACACACTTTTAAATTGAGATGGATAATTTGAGATAATTTGAACTTTTTCAAAGAATGTGGTCAGATTATCAATTTCAATATGTTTGGTTTTATTTTTAAAAACTAGTTTCATTTTTTTTTTCAAAAAAACTAAAAAAAAATTTGGGTGAAAAAATAAAAAAATACTTATTATTTTTGTATAATTTTATCTTTTAGGTCATAAGTAATTTTTAAAATTTTAAAAATATATTTTTGATTTTTATTACTCTCAAATTAATTTTATTTTTAAAAAAAAATTTAAAAATTGTTTTGGATTTTTTTTTTTTTTTGGGGGAGGTGATCTACCTCTGGTGAGTCGGTGGCAATTTCCCTCTCAAAATTACGCTCTTTTTTCCCTCTCAACATTTATGGCTACCAAATTTCTTTGTTGCCATGAAATTATTTGTCAAAACTACGCGGTTTTGAATGTTGTATGTGCCCTAATTTTTATTTTTTGCTCAGAATTAGTTAAACACTTGAAGTTGAAACTCCATTCTCATTCCCTCACTCTCGTGGCCTCGAACGGCACCGGTATGTCCTCTCCTCTCTTCTTCTTCTTCTCTCTTTCTCACTCTCTCGCAACGCCCACTGCACTAGCATTGGCGCTGCTCGTTTGTCTCCCTCTCCTTTGTTCTTCTTCTCTTCTCTTCTTTTCTCTTCCTCCGTCTCGCTTTCCCTCTCTCACAGCGCCAACTACACTGACAGTGGCGCTGCCTCTTTTTTTTTTTTTTTTTCTTTCCTTTCCCTCTTTTGTTTTTCTCCTCTTCTCTAGCTAGGTCGTTGCCCTCTCATTCTCCTCTATTTTTGCCCTTTTTTGATTTAGCTGCTGTACGTTATGGGTTTAGTGTGATTTTGATTAACTTTTTTTAGGTTGCTGTGGCACAATCAAGTGAATTGGCCCCTCTTCTATCACAGGTAAGCGATTCACATCTTAGGGTTTTTCATCCCCAAACCTAATTTTCTAACCACATGATTTGCTTGCACTATCAAGATTTGGTTGTTTTTATTCTCTTTTCTTGTTTTTGATAGGTTTGAAGGTGGCCTATATAATAGAGCTTCCTATCACAATAGACTACTGGAAATGCTTAAGGAGATTATAATTAAAGAAAAATGACACTTTAAGATTTGTAGAAGAAGAAATACGATAAACTAAAAAATGAGATTTCATCAATTTTAATTCACTACTACAAATACAGATAAAGATCACACTTTTTTTGTGTGATGTGTTTTTTAATCACTTTTTAAGTTTTATTAAAGTGTGGTCTTTGGAAGTGTGATTAAAAGGAGTTATTTTTAATCACACTTTTTAAGTGTCATTAAAAAATGCTTTCATCACATCTTTAAAGTGTGATTAAAAATATTTAGATCACACATTTTAAGTGTGATTAAAAACATTTAGATCACACCTTTTAAGTGTGATTAAAAATATTTAGATCACATCTTTTAAGTGTGATTAAAAACATTTAGATCACAGTTTTTAAGTGTGATTAAAACATTTACATCACCTTTTAAGTGTGATTAAAAACATTTAGATCACACCTTTTAAGTGTGATCAATAACTAATAAACCCCGTAATTAAAAAAAATTAACATATTTGAAGAATAATCAATATTATTTTATACGCGCATTTCAAGAATGTAATACACGCTGTATACTATACTTTGAATCACAACCACATATTGAATAAAATAACATCATATATTTCATAAACGAAAATTAAATATGTTCAAAAAAATATACAAAGGAATTAAATAAAAAGTTTTAAACCATGCTTACATATATTAAAAAATGAAAAAACTTAAAAAATTAAGTTCTTGAATTCTTTGACCATGTTTTGCATCTCTCCAAGAATTTCTAACCTGAAAAATGAAAACAAAAATTAATTCAGAAACCGCCAGAAACATATGAATAAACTAACTATTTGTAGAGATTGTTCTAGTCTTACAAAAGATAAAGTCTGACCGATCACTCCCTTTCAAATGTCTTAAGACTTGGACAACAAGGTATCATTTCTTATATCGCTGAAGGGAGGCAAAGATGAACTGAATGATGGAAAGTGGCCAGCAATCAATGAAGACAAGGTTTCCTCAGTCCTCCACAGGCAGCAATTTGCTAACAGCACACAGGGTTGTCATTTGTTAAGTTCATCAGAACCTGTCACAAGGAGCATAGTATAAGTGTTGACAATCATCACATGAATCACCACACCAAACTGATTCTCAATAAAACACATTTTCATTGCAGATGCTCTCATCTTTTCTCCAACTTCTATATTTCAATATTCTATTTGACATAAGTAAAACCAATAATATAAAAAATATTTGGAACTGATGGGCAACTTATTAATGTTGTAATTCATCAGAGATATTTTCTGTTACAGGAAGGATCATGCTCTCTTATTCATTTTCTATTTTTCTTCCTCGAATAAACAACACACAATCAAATCCTAAAATCAATCAAGTTTCAGAGCAAAGCACACACCCTTGGGAATCAATTCAGAACAAAGTGGCTTGATGATAGTTGTTAATGTCACCAACTACATGTAAAACGATAAAATTTTTATACTATGTTGCCTGTTGTCTTTATGTTGAAGTTCACACCAATCATTGTTTGTTTATCTATTGTTCTGAATCTTTTCTTTTGCATATGAAGTTTATGCTATTAGTGGTGGTGGTGGTGGTGGTGGTGGTTAAGTTTCTATTTTCCTATATACTTGTGTTACTCATTTTACTGTTGTTACTTATCAAAGAAAAAATTACTATAATAATTTTTTGCAATAATTAGGCACCTTGGTATTAACAGGCCTTATTAACTCAAATTACTTAATACACTTTATGGGTGAATATCTAATTACACATGTTAGACACATGCAGAAAACAAGACATTGTTATGCATAAAAAAGCAAGACCCACCATACACATGACATAAAGGTAAAATGGCAGGATGGCAATTCTTTCTGACTCATCTTTCTCGAACTTCATGAAGTTTGACGAACTAAAAAAACTTCGACATTTAGGGCCTATTTGTTTTGTACACAAATAGGCAATGTGGCAAAAGTCCTCATAATTCATCTAAAAATATGAGAAACAAGACATGTTTTAGTATCATTGCAGAAGGGGAAAAAAAAAAAAAGAGGAGTTATAAGGCTATAACTGTATGAGGGATATAATCAGAAATGTTAAAATAATAATAATAAAAGAAGAAGAAGAGTTGTACCACAGCATCACTAAATACCTGTACATTAGATCAAACATGCCAAATTATATCCTTCAAAATTAATAAGCTTAAACAAGCAGTTAGCAAGAAATCTATGAAAACAAATGCACTAGATGTGGCTATAGCAGTCTAATCCACACTCAACAACATCTACATCAGTGAATGTCTGCTAATTCAATAATGTGAAACAAACATGACATTTCTTTCGGTTAGGTTTGAATAGAAAATAAATGAAGGACTGAAGAAAGAGAAAAAACAATGAAAAATCAAGAAAAAAAAAAATTGGCATGAGAGAGAAAGAAAACAAAGTATTGTACTACATGGATAATTGGTAAAATGTTTGCACAACAAACTAGTGTACTTAAAATTATCAGGACATGTCAGAAATCCAGAAGAATCTAAAAAAGAAAATAAGTCAACTACCACTGCTAGTGTAGACATTCGCAAAGAAGCTGAACATATATATTAGATTCTTAGAAACATGAAAGAGAAATTATATAAAAATGATAAGGTGTACAGACCTTTCTAGCACCAGTGGCATCATCAATCACAGTGCAATTGATCTTCATTGAAACCTCTTGGCTTTTAGAATTAGAGTAACTGAAAGCAACCGCAACAGAAGAAATATAAATTTATTTACTAATTCTAATAATGCATAGAAGGAAATCTACATATACTAAAAGATTGGCACAGGCATTGCCATAGAGTAGAGTCATTAACAGTTACTACTGCATATTTTCTTGGCAATCATTGATAGTTCCAAGGGATAGGCTATTCTTAAAATCTTACATGCATATTCCTCAATCATTGAACTTTCCACTCCTTTACAAACACAGAACAACAGTGTCCTTAGGTATTTCTTCTGCAATGCATCATAAGAGCATCTCCAACGGTTCAGCAAAAATTTCATCAGATTTGAGTCAAAAATGGGCGATTTCCTTGATTTGATACTTCGCGTTCCAACGGTTTACATCAAATTTGTTGCATCAAATTTGCGCCGGGCAACCGGTTGGTTGACCGGCCGGTCGGTAAAGCCCAACCGGTTGGTAAAGCCCAAAATTTTTTTTTTTTTTTTTTTTTTTTGAACCGGTTGAACCTTTTTCTGGACTTTTTGAACTTTCTGGGTGGTCGACCGGGTGGTCAACCGGCCGGTCGACCGGGTGGTCGACCACCTAGGCAAAAAATTTTTTTTTTTTTTTTTTTTTACTGGTTTGAACTGAAAAGTGAACTTTTTGAACTTTTTTTCGGGGCGACCGGTTGGTCAACCGGTTGGTCACCCGGATGGTCGCCCGGTTCTCTCATCCCAACGGTCAGGAACAGTGTTTTGGTGAAATGCTTCGCCTGTTCTCATTTTGATACAAAATTTGCTGAATTTTCGATTTGGTATCGATTTGGTGAAACCGTTGGAGCTCAAAAAAGTGGCTTTTTCATCAAAATTTAAATCTGATGCTGGGTTTGGTTAAGCGTTGGAGATGGTCTAAACACCTACAAAAATTAAGAAACACAAACAGATTAAGAAGAGTGTAAGAACATTTGAGTGTACAAGTATCATATCAGCAAAATCTACATGCCTTTCTCCATCCAATCAATTACTCTGCAAAACTTTGCATCCATTGGTGTAAGCTTCTTGATCTTCATCTCTGTTCATAACTTCATGATTGTTCAAATATATTCACCAATGAGAACTTAAATTTCATAGAAAACTTGAAGTAAATCTGATGATGACAAACTCACCTAAGGTAGGAACAGACTTATCATTCAAATATTTCTCAGGAAAAAGGCCTCTTATGTAACTAATGTTAAAAATGGCAATGTGAGCAAATTCCCTGTCTGTTCAAACAAAACCATTAAAGAACATGAGATCAACACTGAATAAATTAACATCAATAAAGTTTTTGAACATCCATTTTTGAAACATTAATGTCAACACAAAGACTGACCATTTTTATATAATTTTATGTTTGGGAGGCCATAAATAATATTTTAAATATATTTTGATATTTATTTTTATTAAATTAGTTTCTACCTGTTCAAAACAAGATTGAATTTTTTTTTACGAAAAAGAAAGAAAACAAACATGGTCGTATTTATGGATAGATTAGGTGAAATGTTTACCAAGGCATATGAGGGTATAAAAGTCATTTGACATTTTAACTAAATAGATTTAACTTGTGTTGATTTCAAGGAACAAGGGGGGTGACACTGTGATTTCAAACAAATAGAGGGGGTGTCGTTGTAATTTATCCTAAAGATTGCTATGAAGGATAGTCATACACATAGATCATACTTTATCACTTTTTTAGGAAGATATCCTAAGTATATCTACTGTGACATCATACCATACTAAATATTTGAGACAAATTTGGCAAAACCATCTTTAATTTTAGGCTTTAAAAAATGCTATTCAAGCTGCAATTCCTTGTAAAATTACATAATCCAAGAAGCTAGCTACATACAGTGTCAATAACCAATTGTCCTTGCCAAATAATGAAATTTACAAAAATTTACAACATTCACATGTTTCTTTCAGTGCATGTCACGATGGTCAGGTGAGCAACAAAAATTTCTTTAAGGCAGTTCAATTCAAATTAGCAGCAAGCACTGGAAATGTCAACTTAGGCTATTTGGAAGGGCCTTAGTATACATCTAAACATAAACAAAATGAATATCAGGTAACAAGCACAGAACTTTACCCTTTTATACTTTTGGAGAAAACCCAAAAACAGTCCCCACTCATTTTGCTGTTGAGAATTTTGAAAAGCAGGGAGTACATTGAGGTAATCCAGAAACAATAACATCTGGCTTTTGTCGAACTATATTAGATATGGTCCAAACAAGAGGCCTGCAAAATGTTTCATAGTTAGTGTGAGTAGAATTTCATGATCAAGAATGTAAAAGATCTTAAATGGACCAACCAAAAAACTACAAGGGACAACCTATTTCCAGAAGTGTGAAAACAAGAATCCACATAAGGAAAGAGGTAAAATATGTTGGAATACCTACTTTAAGAATATCTAGAATGATATCTCATGATTAGGCAATCACGGATTCTATGCCTTGTTCAATGTAATCAGATTTATTTCCCTACTCGTAATCTGTCAACATATATACATGGCTTGAACCTCATTATAGGTTAAGCTAAATTATACCAATCTTCTAAAGACACAATGTGTAAGCCTCAAAATTGTCAAAAAAGTAACATGTAAAGCTCTAGGCCATATCACTTTGTAAAAAAATATAAATATTCCTACAAAAACAAGATAACTACATGTGGGAGATAAGCTGGTACTATGAAGAGATGCATAAGAACATAGGACTCATGCACAGTAATTGCACTAATCACAAGGAGTGCTCCATGGCCAACAAAGAGAAAAAATAATTCAATCTAATACCCAAACCTAATCACACAAAAGTTGTAACTGTCACTCAAAAACTTGAATAGCCATGGACATGTGTAACTTCAAATTTCATCACAACTTTCGGGGCTCTGGCCAACTAGAAGATGTAACTGCGTAAGAATTAGCATACACAATTCTAAAAGAAAATGGGACTAGTAACCTGCATGGAAAGTGATACTGTATTGCATAAAATGAGAGACAGGCTTGTAATCTCTACAAAAGCGCACCAAAATACAAGTCAAAGATCAACCTAACACACAAAGAACCAACCTAAAAATGGTAAATTCAGTATTGGATGTAAGAAAGTCCAAAAAACAACCAACAAATTCGCATACAAAATGTGAAGGACAATACTCATACATTTGAATAAGTGGATTAAGGCATCGTGTTCGACAAATGGTTTTACCATCTTTCTTCAGCAGAATATAACATTCAAAACCAGTTGCAAAATTGCCTGCACATGATAAGGAAGATTCAGAATAAAATGGATATCAAACCTGTGCAACTGTAGCACTCCAGTTTTACCATTTAATTTGTATCATATGCCATAGAGATCAACATTTTTCTGAAATTTCAATTTTTGGGATGTCATCAAATTAGACAACCTATAGCATGCTAGATGTCAACAACCTTATTTGTCTGACTGGTGACTATGACCTTATAACATATATTGAAACAGCATAGTTGGGTTAGCAGTCAATAGTTAAACCATTGCCCAGAAAAATGGAGTTGAAGAACCAAAAGAACAGCCCACCTTCATTTGGTTGCTCATTTAAGTTACACTGAGCATCTACCATTCTTAGACCTGCAAAAACGGGCCATATACCAAACATAAGAATACTGAAATAATAAAAATAAATAAATTTGATGCAAAAACAAAAACGAATGAAAGAGGTCAGCCAACTATGTTGGTAAAAACTATAAATGGAAGAACCACTGAAGCAGTCATCTTAGCCAGAGGTGGCAACTAACAAGAAGAGAGTACCACTCTGAAGCCTAAAGTTTTAACTCAGAAGCACATCTGTCCATCCTTACTCTGTTTTTCATGAAATTTGATGAAAAACAAAATAAAATGAAACAAAATCCCAAACACAGATATAAGAAAGAAAAGGAAAAACAGCATACACAAATTGCAGAGACCCCCCACCCCCTCCCCCAAAAAAATAAAATAAAATAAAATAAAATGAAATGAAAAGGGAAAAAACGTGTTTCCCAAAATGAAAACAGAAAACAAAAACACTAGAGACCATGAAGAGCAATAGTCAACAGACCAGATCTCTAAAGAGTAGTAACAAACAAACAACACTGTAATGAAGCAATTGAAACATTCATAACTTGATACTATAAATAGAAGATAACAGGCAAACAATGAAACAACATACGAGCATTTATGATTTAACAGATCAAATTAAAAACCTAAATCAAAATCAATTTAAGAACAGAGCTGTACTAACTTGTATAATGTCTCTGCAACATTCCATTCCTTAGAGATCACGAACTTGCTCTTAGTTCGTTGAGTCAAGAACGGACTGAACATTGAATACAACACACTGACTGAAGTGCCATGGTACATTGATGAATATCTGTACAAACCCAGAAAATAAAAACATCAAAATCCAAAACCCAGTTTCAAAAACACAGAAAACAGTTTTCAAATTGAGATTTTTAC
Source organism: Camellia lanceoleosa (assembly GCA_025200525.1). Taxonomy (NCBI): domain Eukaryota; kingdom Viridiplantae; phylum Streptophyta; class Magnoliopsida; order Ericales; family Theaceae; genus Camellia; species Camellia lanceoleosa. Next base: position 64,624,766 of record CM045772.1, read on the forward strand.
CTTACGAGTGACCATTTAATGGTAATACACACCCACAACAAAAAACCCCAGAAACAAAACCATCAAAATCCAAAAACCTAGGTTTGGAAACACAGAAAACAATTTCAAAAATGTGATTTTTACCTTACGGGCGACCATTTGATGGTAATACACACCCACAAAAAAAGAAAAAGAAAAACGAAAAAAACAGAAAACAAAACCATCAAAATCCAAAAACCCAGTATGAAAAACATAGAAAACACTTCCTAAAATGTGATTTTTACCTTACGAGCGACCATTTCAGGGTAATTATCTTGAAACAGAAAGAGAATGTGATTGGAAGCAACTCTGAGCTCTCTTTTAGGCATGTCTTTAAGATCAGTGACTTGAATAATCAAGTTAATCCCACCAGGTTTGAAATGCAGAAGCTTAATCCCTCTTTCAAGAACTTGAACCCTCCATCGAAGAAACTTCTGGAGCTTCTCATCGTCCCCAAATATCCTGTCATACATGTCCTTATCTTTGAAAACCCCATAAGCATTGTAACAAACTGGGTGTCCTTCTCTGTCAAAACCGTGCATATAACCCACAACACCTTCAAGCTCTTTGAACCCCAAATCTTCGTCTAAAATGGTGTCGGCTCCGAAGTCTTTTCGCCATTGGAGGCACTTGAGAAGCATTTGGAGCGAGTCAGTGACTCGGAAGTCTCTGGCTCGGAGAAATTTGAGGAGAATCACATCTGATTTGTCGTCATTGGAGAGGAGAGAGATGGCCCACATGGAGTCTGGACCATGAGAAGCCATGAGCTTGTCTTTAAGCTCTTGGAGAGCTTTGCGTTCGGAGGATTTGAGATGGGAAACAAAATAAGAGTCTTCACGGAACGAGGGGGTTCGGAGTGTACCGGCCTCCATTAGAGAAGTGACGAAGCTTTTCATGTAGGGAAGTGGTTTTGGGGAGGATTCGGGATTTGGGTCTTGGTGGAGAATTTGTTGGATTGAGATTGGTGATGAGGATTCCATCAATGGAGGTTTTGTGTGAGACCCAAATGCAATTTCTAGGGGGAGGATTCAGGATTTGGGGATTTTTTTTTTTTTTTTTTTTTTTTTTTGAAGGGGGGGGGATGGAAAAAAAGTGGCGGGAATAAAAAATAACAATCAGCTTGCTTATTTCTATTTTTTAAAAAACACTTTTTAAAAAATTTTATTTTTTTATTTTCTGTGTTTTTTAATTTTTACTGAATTTTTTTATTTTTTAGACACAACAAACATAAATATATTTAAAAAGTAAAAAAAAAATTGTAAAAAAAATCTTTTAAAAATTCACTAAATACCAAAAATACAAAAAAAAATACAAATTTTTATATTTTTATGTATTTATTAATTTTTTAAAATATTTTTTCACAAATTTTTTACTTTTTAGATACATCTAAGTAAGGTCAATAAATAGAGATAAGAGAGAGTGAGCTCAATAAATAGAGAAGATAAATTTGTGAAAAAAGGTCACTTTTTTTTGCCATTTTAAGTTGTCTCAAAAGTCACATTTTTTGACGGAAAAAGTTGTGCATTGCAAAAAAATTTCTTGACACAAATGTCTTGTCAAAAGTTCCGTCTCTTAAACCCCCTTTTCTTGTAGTGAAAGAAGGAGGAGCAAGAGGGGAGATGGAGAGGCGCATTGATCAGTGGCCATCGACAGCAGAGGCGAGATGGAGAGCCGCAAGAAACCGTAGAAAGAAATTGCCCAGCTCTTTCTCTCTCTACCAAAGCAATTGCATGAGCTTATATACAATATGAGAATAATTATTTAATATAAAAATTAAATTGAAAAATTATATATAATCACACCTGAAACTGTGATGAAAATAAATATATATATAATTACAGTTATTTAAAATATGTGATTAAAAAAAATATTATCTCACTCATTAAATTAAGTGTGATTAAAAAATCATTTTAATTTTTTTAATCACATTTATAATAAAAGTGAGATATTTTTAATTATTCTTATGTGATCTTTAATCACATATTAATTAGAATGTGTGATTAAAAAATATAAATACAATCACACTTAATTGAAAAATGACATAAAAAATAAATATTATCACACTTAATCAAATTAAGTGTGATTAAAATATCAATCTAATTTTTTTTATCACACTTCTAATAAAAGTGAAATATTTTCATTTGTTAAAGTGTGATCTAATCACACTCATTTAAAAAGTGTGATTAAAAAGTAATACTGTATATATAATCACACTTTAATTAAAAGGTGTGATTAAAAAATATATAACTAATCACACTTTAATTAGAATGTGTGATTAAAATATATATAAATAATCACAGTTATTTAAAAAGTGTGATTAAAAAGTAATAGTGTATATCTAATCACACTTTAATTAGAATGTGTGATTAAAGATATATATAAATAATCACACTTTAATTAGAATGTGTGATTAATATATATATATATATATAATCACACTCATTTAAAAAGTGTGTTTAAAAAGTAGTAGAGTATATATATAATCACACTTTAATTAGAATGTGTGATTAAAAAATATATAAATAATCACACTTTAATTAGAATGTGTGATTAAAATATATATAAATAATCACACTTATTTAAAAAGTGTGATAAAAAAGTAATAGTGTATATATAATCACACTTTAATTAGAATATGTGATTAAAAATATATATAAATGATCACACTTTAATTAGAATGTGTGATTAAAAATATATATATATAATTACATTTTAAAAAGTGTGATTAAAAAGTAATAGTGTATATATAATCACACTTTAATTAGAAGGTGTGATTAAAAATATATCAATAATCACACTTTAATTAGAATGTGTGATTAAAATATATATATATATATAATCACACTTATTTAAAAAATGTGATTAAAAAGTAATAGTATATATGTAATCATACTTTAATTAGAAGGTGTGATTAAAATATATATATATATATATATAATTACACTTATTTAAAAAATGTGATTAAAAAGTAATAGTATATATGTAATCACACTTTAATTAGAAGGTGTGATTAAAAAAATGTATATATAATCACACTCAATTGAAAAGTGACATAAAAAATAAATATTATCACACTCAATCAAATTAAGTGTGATTAAAATATCAATCTAATTTTTTTTATCACACTTTCAATAAAAGTGAGATATTTTTTTGTTTTTTTTTTGTCAAAGTGTGATCTTTAACTATTTTTGTAGTAGTGATTTTCTAGGTTTTGAATTTCAAAAATATTAATATTGGTTGAGTTCTACTTTCTGCGATCGGCATAATAATGATAAATTAGTAGCATACAAAACATGGCATAGAACTACTAAATGTTGTGTTTATGAGACAATATATTGCTTCATAATATTAAGTATTATTATAAAGTTCACTAGGTGCCGTTGTGACATTGAAAAGATCTAATGGCACCCACTGCATAATTGTTTGTCTGATGCTGTTCTAGTCTGCAGTGGATGCAATCCTCTTTTGAATTAAAACTAATAGCTATTCTTCATTAAAAAAGAATGGCACAAGAGTGGGTAAAGTGTGATATTATTCGTCCAATTTGCACGTGTAGACACCCCATTTTTGACCGTCCTCAAGACCTGGACGTCACCGCTTGAACACTCGGTGATAATCCGTGATTCGTGTTTGTTTGGAGTTCCTGGAGTCCTTGGCTACGCGCCTTGCCTCAGGATCTCCGAACTCGACCGTTTTGTGTCTGGTTTTGCACCAAACACTTGTGCTTTGCCTTGGAGGGGTAGGGAATGCCTTGTGAGATATCCCCACACACCACCGGCAGTGGCTAGAGGCCACCGGCTGGTTGATGTTTCCATCGGCACTATATTGTGCCGGTCGGCACTCTTTTTGGCAAAATGACCATTTTGCCTACGCCGATCACTTTACATTTGTTTTGGAGATATTTTAGCGACTTTGTAGCACTTGTTTCCTCCATACTGCGTGTATGGAGGGATGAGCCTTGGTAACTTAGCTTGTGAGGTTTGTTGCCTATAAGGAAAAGCTCTGTTCTCTTGGCTCAAGGGTTAGAAAAATTAGAGAGTTAGACATTTTAGACAGAGAAGAAGCTCTGGTTTTAGGTTAGAAATCCTATATCTATCCTATCTCTTTTTCCTTGCTTATTTTGTACACTAGGTGCTTTAGTTCATACTATTGCACACAAGCACCTAGTGTTTCACCTTCCTTTAGTTCTTGAGGTTCTAAAGGCTGGTTCTTGATATTTTTGGTTGGATTTGAGCTCAAGGAGGCAACAACATCAACCTTTGTGAAGAAAAGCTTCAAGGGTAAGAAACTAGTCATTTTACCCCATTCTTGCACTCCATTTTTACCTATCTTTGAACTGTTTTTGTGCTTGGTGTTTAATACAAGAAAGTTTTGTTTTTTAGTCCTCTTGATAGTTCATTAAGAGTGCTTGGTGGTTTGGGTAGGTTTGACCACCTTTAGGCCTCGAAAAGGGTACTTTTTGTGCTATTTTGTGAGAGATCCGAGATTTTGGTGTTAGGATTTCTTCACCACTGAAATCTTGAGGGATTTCAGTGGTGAAGATGGTGCCTTAGAGTCTCAAGAAGGAGAGGGCCACCCCCTCTCCTTGATGTCCTTGAAAAGGGCAAGATTTGGCCTCTTGAGAGAGCATAGTGTTTGACTGTTTGTTGAGCATGTCTTGGCTGCATTTTATGTTTATCATGCCCTAATATGACATTGATAAGTGTTGGTTTTAGTACTCTTTGCATGATTTGCATAGTTGCTTTGTAATGCCTTGTTGTTCCCTTTATATGCCTTAGGTTGTTAGCCCTTGTTCTAGCATGTTTTGGGCTTGACTTTGTGAAGACTTTGCGCTTATTATGCCATGTTTTAGCTCTGTCCAAAGTCATTTGGGTCGATCTTGGCATGCTTAGTATAGCCCCTTTGCATTGTAGCTTGTATGCTCCAAGTAGGTGCATGTGTAGTATGCATTGCCTTCATCATTTCAATGGTTTGGAACCATTTAAGATGTTATTTCAGTCCCTTTAACATGCTCATATGTTTGCCTTGCATGCCTTTTTAATGCTTTAAAAGCTTGTGTTGAATGCTCCATGTTTTGATCATGATGCATGCTTTTGAATTCAAGTCTTTTAGATGCCATCTAGGTAGACTTTTGGGCTTAGTTTTATGTGTTAAAACTCTGTTTTTGATCGCCTAAGTCTTGCCATGTGTGATTATATTAGGTGTGGTTTAATGCCTCATAGACTTGCTTGGAAAACTTAGGCCATTTGTTGCATGTTTAGCTTGCTTTGTTGCATGATTTGGCATCATGTTTTGCATGATTTTCAGAGCTTTATGTGCATGCTAGCAGCCCATGTTTAACTCATTTCAAGTGTGCTTGAATGTTGTTTATTATGCTTAAGTGTTGGTGCCTTAACTTGTGTATGTGTGCATGCGTGTTTGGCCCTCATGATTTAGCATTTTGGCCAATGGTTTTAGGCCTATTTGGAGCTGCCTAATCTATGTTTGAGTCCGCCCTCTTGCTTAATTCATATGTTTCCTTGCTTAGGTTGTGCACCTAGCATGTTTTGCTTGCTTGCATTGCCCATTTTGCATACTAGTTGACATGTCTAGGATTACATCATATTGGCATGCATGCTAAGCCTCTTGAAGTGAAGTATGATGGAGGTTTGGCACCCTTGTTTGTTTGTTTGCATTGCATGCATTTAAAAATCAAAGTGCACATTTGATCCTTTGGGCCATCATGCATGGAAGTGCGTGATTGGTGGTCCGAGAATCGAGGCACATGCTCCTTTGAGCCATTAGTATGATGAGGAGTGTGTTTGGTGCATACATGCTTTGAATTACATTGCCATGCTAGTTGTGTCCTCTGGCTTTGTGAGTTGCGAGTTCTGCATTGATCTTGGCAAGTGTTTAGTCTTGGCAAGTGTTTAGTGCCGACCGGCAGTAAATTTGCAGCCGATGGATCAATTTTGTGCCGATGGCTACATCCTAGTGCCGGTGGTCATTTCCTCCAGCCGGTGAGATTCTCCAGTGTCCAGAGAGGCATCCTTGAGACTTTGACAGTCTTCTGAGATGCAAAGCAGGGAAAACAGAGGCAAGCTAGGCATGTCAGTGACATTCCGAGCAGAATCCGAGCGCGCGCGCATTGAGCCCTCGCCTCGAGGCGGTTTACTGTTTTTCTTAGGTTAATTAATTTATTAATTAATTAATTTGTAATATTTAATTAGCTTGCGTAGTTAATTAATTTGTATTATTATTTTGGTCCCTCCGAGCGAGGGCAAATCTGTAATAAGTGTGGGTGAGTGACATGTATGTCTTCCAACCCCTACTTCTTTCTTCCTTTTATTTACCTGCTTACGATGGTAGAGTAGGGCATATTTAAATTAGCATACCTTATGCAATGCATGCGTGCATCCATGCATTTGTTTACATGCACCGGGCTCGGTACATCACGCTAACTGCATTGTATCTCCAATTCCAAATTGAATACGTGCATCAAATAAAGTGCATTTCACATGCCATCTTTAGGGTTAGCCGAGCCTACTCTAAATTGCATCTTCGCCTGTGTTGCATTAGCCATTTAACATGAACTAGGTCATGCATGTTTGCTAACTAGTTTCTTGTTTTGGCACGGAGTACGATGTAAGTATTTTACGCTTTAGCATACCACATGCGTGTGAATGTTGCCATGACAGTATGCTTACCATGCCGCTAAGTGCTTATGTGAGATAAACTGTTTGAATGCCTGTGGGTGGAGGTTGGATTGCTTGAGTTGGAAAACTCGTTGAAATCCGTATTTTAGCCTACTTGCGAGTAGCAAATTCCGAAGTATTTTCCAAACAAACGGATATGCAATGTTTATTTCCAAATTAGGCAATCTAGTCTATACTTGTTTGCTGCACGCATAACATAGTAATTCTAGGCTAATAATTGGAATAAGAACACATAACGTTTTCAAAAACGGATATCACGGTTAGTAGAGGCCGGTCTTCGGACCGGGCGAAAGGGGGTGCTCATAGTCGACCTTCCCGATCGTACCACGCTCGAGCCAAAACCTCTTTGGTGATGACGGACACGTGGCCTTCGGCACCGAGTCAGGGTTTCCTAAATTTCCCATTTTAAAATATTTAGGTGGCGACTCTGTATCTGGCAAAGCAATCCATGTTTGGCACTACTTTTCAAAAATCTGTTTTTCTTCAAGACGATTTGTCGGATTTGGACTCTTTGGTTCAGATTAAGAACATGCGACAAATTGAGGCGAGCTGTTAGGCGGAAGCCAGGTGGCGTCTGACCTTGACGAAAAAACTATGAAAAAGCTGTCCAACTCAATTGGAATAGTCCCCAGGTAAGTATTTTTAGAACTGTGAAATTAAATATTTTTATTCCATTTAAAATTGGAACCCTAAAATCTTACTCATCACAGTTTCGTCCTTTTCTTCTATTCCAGTGTTATCTTCTACTGCCATTTTTCTATCCTTAACTCTTGGATGATTTGCTTGAGAATTTGTGAATATGTTTATGTTTAAAATATTGGTGGCAACTTCATGATAAATAATTTTTTTTTCCAGGCACTCAACAACTGGGACGCTCTACAGTATTTTAATTAAACAAAGTTGCCTGGAATCAACTTTGTTTTTCATTCAAGTAGTATTCTCTATTTTGAGAGTAGTTACACAAAGGTTTTGTTTTGCAATTTATGTGGTTATGTTGGAGCTTTATTTAGTTTCATGTTATAAATGGGCATTTTCAAGAACTCAGTGCAATTGTTCCTGTACGAGATAAGCAAGCAATTGTGAAAACCATAATCAATAAGGTACGATAGCTATTTAGCAACATCAGGTTTGCTTCGATAGATGTACATAAATAAGTTATAATTTTTTGTCTCATCCATTCTACAAACAAATTGAATGATCTATGTTGTTGTCCTATATTTGTAGTATGGATTAGCAGAAGACACGTTAAGAACTGGGGGATTAGTCAATGTAAAAGAAGTTTCATCTAATGAATTATTCAGCCAATCTGCAATTTACATTGCCGCTGCTCATGCATTGAAACCGACTTACTCCGTAAGTGCCTCGTGTTGTTTCAAACAGTTCCTTATAGAACTTCTAATTGACCTAGATTGAATTTTCGATTTAGATCACAAGCATCTCTTTGGTGCTAGATTAAGAACATTTGATTTGTCTGTGCAAGTTGGTGGTAAATTAGCTTGCTTGGTAAATGCCTCACATTGTTTCAATTAAGTCCTCATAGAACTTTGGTAGTATTTTACCTTACTTGGTAAGTGCCTCTCATTGTTTCAATCAATTCCTCATAAAACTTTTTAAGTTGATTTTTTTTTTTTTTTTTTTTGCAAGCTCGAGATATTATATAATTTGTCCTCATCTGGATATACCTAGTTGAGTCCAGCTATAGTATTTGTTACCCCTTTTAACTCCTTTTGCACTTCAAAGCAGATGATTATATATATATATATATATTTAATTTATGTTGAGCTAAAAGCTTTCTCTTGTGATGTTTGTTTTATATAGGTTTATGCTAGTGCCTTGAAGCTTGGTGCTCCATGGTTAGTAGTATTGAGCTCAACACCTTTTTATTAATATTTTTTAAAGACCATTCATATACTACCTACCAGAATTATGGTTCAAGGGTACAGGGTTTGGGCTTATTTGCTGGAATTTTTTTTTCTTATCGGAAAAAGAAATAAGAAAGTGTCATTGCTACAATCCTTACCCCAGAATACTTCTTAATGTAATTATTGCTTCCCCAGATGCGTACCTCATGGGAGAGGGATTTTTGTTTCCGCAAATGGGCCACCATAAGGTATGATTTATTGTTTATCTCTTAGTTCTCTGCATAAATCATTTCAAATACATATATATTGTTAGCACATAAACATATAATGTTATTTTCAAATATATAATTTTATTTTTTTTACGAATCAAACATTTTTTTTTTGGTAATTGGTTTATTTGGTAGCAGCACTAGTGATGCTGACTCTAGAGACTTGGATGGTGTTTGAGATCGATTTTTTAAGTAATTTTTTGATTTGGTGTGCCTTGCATATTTTCACAATATAAATTTACATTGTATTCGTTTGATTATTGGATTCCAAGTTATTTTACTCTGCTAATCTGGTGTATCTGTTGTTCTGGTGTATCTACTGTATATGCTGTTCTACTCTGCTAATCTGGTGTATCTGTAATTATCTACTGTATATGCTGTTCTGTTCTAGTGTATCTGCCGTATATGCTGTTCTGCTCTACAATAGTGATTGCGTTGTTGCTTAGATGTTCTTCATCTTTGAGGATCTTATCCAAAGTCATGAGAGGTTCTCTAGATCCATTGTTTTTGTAAAGACTATCCTTTTTTTAAGATTGTATATTGAATCAGATCATATGCTTTGTTCTTCAATTGTAAATATGTATATGTTGCTGTAAATGGGGTTTCTTTTGGTAATTTGAAAAGTTTTGTGCTGTGGATGAACAAGAATTAAAGGCTAATGTTGAATTCTTCTAGAATGTAGTTATCCACTTTGACATGCCATCTCTTTGGTATTTCTTTATTTTGTAACCATATTCATTCATACTTATCAAAATTGAATTAATTTGATTTCCTTCTTTGAAATTGAAGAGAGCCATTAAGTTTCAATGTTATTTTGTGAAGTATTTTTGAGGAAAAAAATATTGATTTGCTAGTTGTTGATGGGAGCAAAGGAAAATTGAAAATATATGATCTATGATTTCCTTGGCATATATAGAACCTATGAAGTATATACACGAGTACGAGATATGAGATACGGATAGGGTGATACAACAAAATTTAAAACAACAGGATACGTGTACGACTATGATAGGTTGAAAAATAATCTATAATTTTTAGTATTATATATTATACACGACCTCAAAGAATAGTGAAATACCATTCTTTAGTATTCTATATTTTTTTTAGTGAAATACCATTTCCTTGTAATTTCCAAAAGTTCCCAAATTGTTACCATTTCCCAGATGAGCAAAAGAACTCACCAAAGTAGAATTTTAATCCTTGGTATTTAGCCAATTGGTGATCTTCTTATTTCGATTTGAATTTCAAAATAAAAGGTCAACTAATGCAACTAAAGAGAAATTCTATCACCCACTTGAACAAGCCAAATTCACAATTATGACTCTTTAAGAATGCTCATAACTAGTGTGTACAAAGCACGTGATTCAATTTAGTTGAACACTTGAATATGGGCACTTTTAGTTGCACACCTGAATAAGGGTACTTAAATTGGTTCCAATATGTGGGAGAGTCCAATGAGTTATGTTACTTCTGTTAGTGATTTAAAATGAGAATTAACAATATGTCCCCCAATATATATTATATAAGTATATATATCCAAAATTGCTTTTTTTTTTGGTTCCAGATGTGTTAGCTACACTTTAAGAATGAACGTATAGAGTATAATAGTTTCTCCATTTGCAGGAAGCGTGAAGATGTTTATAGAAGGATGCCCATATTGGTGAGGGGCTGGTGTTGTTTTGGGTTATTATGGACAACCTTTGCATTATTTGAATGTGTAAGGATGAAGATAATTGTGCTTTGTGCTGAGAAGAACAAGATAATTGGCTATAGCTAATGGGTATCAAGAAACTTTGATGTGTAAATACAATGAGAGATGCATGTTTGTTAAAATTAACATGATTTTATTTTCCAAAATCTAGAACTGTAATACAACTATATATATGCAGGTTTGTGAGTGAAACTGTACATGCCAAACCAAAAAAGAACTAATAAGGATATACACGTGTTTTTATGAATGTGATTTATTACAAGTTCATATCTGCATGTCCACATGAGGACATTTGGGGCAAAAACATTGTTGAATTTCTTTTAATCATTAGTATGCATAATATTAAACAGCAGTCTATGGATTTGCTTAAGCATGATTTATGGTTTTGTAGTTTGAGTCTCTTTATTGTTCTTTACTTATTTGAAGCTTTATGATGTATGGGGTTTCTTCAATTTTATTTACCATTATTTCAACGCATCTCCATTTCCGTAACCTTTATTGCTTGCAGATTCGAACTTTAGGAATGCTAAGGTCCAGATTTCAATCATTGCCTGCTGCTCTTAATGCTTGTTTAATTCCGGAGGAAAAGAGTGAGCCAACAAAAAAGAAAGGACTGCTGAAGTCCACTTTTTCTCGGAACTTTGCTCAGGTTATTTCATTTGCTACTCTCTAGAAAATATGGAAATTCCTTTCCTTCAATTTTATTTATCTAATAAATTTTTTCAAATCCCATCAAGCAATGAAAAAGCAGCAGCAAGATTTGCTCAGTTATGGAACACAATAATTAGCAGTTTTAGAGAGGAGGATCTTATAAGTGATAGGTAATCATGGGTGTGAAACTTTGCACAATAATACACACCTATTTTTTTATGTTGTTTGACTCCTACGATCTGACCTTTTTTTGTGTCCTAACATGTGTTGAGAAATTTTTTTTTTCTTCTGAATCTTATTGTATTCTGCTGTAGTATGTATAACTTTGTATCATTTCAGGAAATGGACACATTGCTTGTTCCATATTGGGCTGACCGTGAGTTGGACCTCATACAATGGCCTCCATTTTTGCTTGCTAGCAAGGTTTGTCACATGGTTCAAATTTGTTTAAAATGGAAGTGTTGCGAAATTCCCAATTGGAAGTGTTGCGAAAATGGAAGTATTGTAATAGTATATAACATGATATCCAATTTTATTTATTTATTTATTTATTCAATAAATTTGACCTAAGAGCAAATATTCAAAGAATCAATTGAGAAAATAATGAAAGCTTGTCAATAAAAAAAAAGTAATGAAAGTTTGAAAAAAGAAAAAGACAGAGAGAAGTAAGGTCATTTTAACCTTGAGAGCAACTCAAGTCTTGTAGAACTTGAAAATTGGACATTCAAAACATGTCAATCTAAGACTTTTGCTAAAGTTTTATTTATTTATTTATTTTTGGGGTGCGAATTTAACAGCTAGAAAAAGAAAATAGAGAAAAATAGCCTAATACAAAATTTATAATATAAAAAAAAGCGCAACGGTCGTAATGGTGTTGTAACGGGGGGATTGAAGCTGATGACTATATGTCTTGTGCTGTTCGTGAGTGCTATGCATCATTTCAAAACATTATTAAGATTTTGGTTTAGGGTGGTTGCGAAAAAGAGTAAGTTTTATTACATTCTTATAATTTTGATTGAGAAATGGATATACATATTACATATTGATGCTTTGTTATATCATAATGCTTTATTTGTCCAAATGGCCTTTCCAATGTTATAGAATATATATTAACTGAGGTTGACAAACATATAGAAGAAGGCAAGCTATTAACTGAATACAATATGGGTGGTCTTCCTAGCCTCTATGACCACTTCATCAAGCTTATCAAGTACTTGGTATGTATTTGCAATATCATGGCAGTTGTTTTATGTGACTCGTTAATGGGATTTATGAAGTGTTCACACTGATTTAGTTTCATTTTTGCAGTTAGAGAATAAGCATGCAGGATCAAGGTTGTGATTCTTTTCCAAGACATCTTTGGAGGTTGTGACAAGAGACAATGATAGAAGATCACATAAATAGGTGAAGCATTTTGATGTGATTGCTCGATTTTATACTAGTGACTTGATGTCATTTGATGTTGGTTACATTTTTCTTCAACGACTTGGTAGATTCTATCCATGGTGGATCAGGACATGAGGGGATGGTCCCCCTTGAATATCAATTATTTGCATCTGCTGGAGCAATAAATTTTTCGGCTCAAGAAACAGAAGCTTGGAAAGAGAAGGTTATTAGTTTGTAATAGTGGTGCCTGAGGGATGCCTCTTGTAAATATGTAAATCTTATAAAAAAATATATATGATTTTCAATTTTTTTTTGCCGCTACAAATTTGTCGTTGTCAAAAAGTAAAGGTTTCTCGACAAACAACTTGTCGGTAAATGTGTAACCAAAAGTTTATTTTTGCCCACTAATATTGTGTTGCTGAAAGTGTATTTTTTGCCAATGCTAATTTGTCGTTGCCAAAACTAAAGCTTTATCGACAACCAAATCGTTGGCAAATGGCAATATTTACCGACGTAAATGTGTCGCTAAAAGTTACTTTTGCCCACTCATATTGTGTTGGTGAAAGTGTATTTTTTGCCAATGCCAATTTGTCGTTGCCAAAAGTAAAGCTTTAGCGACAAACAAATCGTCGGCAAATGGAAACATTTACTGATGTAAATGTGTTGCCAAAAGTTTATTTTTGCCGACGCATATGTTGTTGCCAAAAGTATATTTTTTGCCCGTGCAAATTTGTGTGGCGAAAAGTGCTACACAATCATCATATTTGAATGACTTTTACCGACGCAAGATAAATTGCCGACGATGGATGAAGACTTTTATCGACGACTATGTTCGTTGCTAAAGGCATTACTTTTACCAACGCAATGATAATTTCGTTGGCAAAAACTTTTGCCAACTCACTTTTGCCTATGGGTTGCCAACGTAGCTTTGTGTGTCGGCAAAACTCTTTACCAACGAATTTTTCCTTTTAGCAACATATTTTGTTACGTTGCGAAAAATGCAATTTCTTGTAGTGTGTTACACTTGCACTTCATAAATTTATAATTATTTTCTTTATCTTCTATTTTTATGATATTCTTGATATAATAATGTCAATGCCCAAATAGGAATATGTTTATATATAACTCAATGTGAATTATCCACTTTAAGAAAAAAAATACTTATGAAGATGATTTTGATTTACAAAAATAATATTGTCATATCAATTTTTGTAAAGTTATGTATAAATGTTTTATATGTGTAAAGTGTTTTTATTATGATTAATGACATGGTGCGTATAGCCGGCAATAGATGCAATTGTTCTACCTTATTCTCTTATGTTTCATTTCTTTCTACGGAGTTTTTTTTTGTTTTGTTTTTGTTTTTGTTTACAGTTTTAACATTTAGTGTTACGAGAAAAAAAATTTATTTTTCTTGATCAATGAAAACAAACTTAATTTGGTATAAAAAAAAAGGCTTTGTTAAAGATATGATGAATTTTATTATTTTTGTAAACAATTTATTTTATTTTATTTTGTTATTTTTTTTAAGAACCGTTAAAGCAAAAGTAGTGTCAAAAGGGAATTGGGGTGGTTCAATAGGACTACAAAACATGTGGAACTATCATATTATGGAGATTCATTATATTGTTTGGTGCAACTTATGAAGTTAGTTAGTGTTTGGTAGCATCTATGGTTTTTGTTTATGTTTAAAAAAAAATTATAAATCAATTTTTGTTTATTTTTAGAGAAACAAAAATTACAAACTCGTCTAGTTGAAATAAAATATTTGAAATTTTTTAAAAACAAAAACCAAAAGGGTAAATTATAGTAAAACTCCTTAAACTATGACTCCTTTGCACTTTATCTGCTTGAATTTCAAAATTTAATAGTTAATTCCCTCAATGTATTATCTTATTATTGTTAAACAATTTTTTTAGGATTCTTTTAGAATTTATAGAAAATCAAATTTGACAAAACCAAGTTCAACAAATGAAGGATCATGCATTCATGTACTCAATTCACTTGAATTCACTAAACTCTTGATGATTCATGTTCATAACTTTCAATTACATGCAGTTGATCCTACAAATTGGTGAATTCATCTTTCTACATGGATTAACTTCTTGAATTATAGGTGATAATCATACCTAGAGCCTGAATTAGGCCTTAGTTGAGCTTAAACTCTACAATCTCTCCTTAATTCTCTTGAGTTCTTCTCTTCTTTCTCTCTACAATGTTGAATTCTCTCTCTAACTCTCAATTTTCAGCACAAGTTTGATGTCAAAAATGAAGCTTAAGCATGTTTAGCATATATATGTAGGGTGATTAGTGTTAAGCTAATTAAGTATGATTAAGACTAATCATTTGGCTTAAGTCTAAGCAATTATACTTAATTTATTCTAATTACTTTGATCTAAATCAAATTTTAATTAAACTTACCACAAAGTTCTAAATATTCCAACTAACCTATTGGTTTAACTAATTTCGGTTTTTGAGTCTGTTTGGGCTTTCAATTTCGCATTCTACGTTGACATTTAAACAGATAGTTCAACAAGAAGTAGATAATCATCAAATAAACCCATAATCATGTAAAGTATGCCCAATAAAATATTATGTAAAAAAGATACAAAGGTTGGGGTCGTTACACCCTCGGCGGGAGACTAATCAATGAAAGAGGCAAAATAAGGAAATAAAGCGCTAGACAACAAACATGAAAAGATTTGGGGTGCCTTGGTGTTCCTCATTCGATGGCCAATGGGGTGTAACATGCCCTGGGGGATACCCGTGCACATTAAACAGTTGAGACCCTCAGTTTCTTGACCCAACGCTGATAGACTTTGTTGGACCCGGTGGGGTGATGACTTTGCTGTTAATTAGGTCTTGAATTTTATGGCGAAGGCAAAAACAACGGTTAGTTTCATAGCCATGTTGCTGAAAGAAGGCACAATACTTAGTAGAATCATGTCTAACTGGAAGGCGATCAGAGAGAAGTCAAGGGTCAAAGGGTTTAAGATGACAGTTTTCTATGAGTATTTGAAGAGCTTTGGACGGAAACATGTGGAAGGGATTAAAGGTGCGACTACTAGTCTTGGAAGTATTGATACAAGGGTTGGCGGGTGTTGACTGGGTGATGAGAACTCTTTTAGGATTGGAGCTGAGAGGGGTGTTTCTAGTAAGGCATCCTTCTTCATGGCTTAACCCCTGATTCAAAGTGCGCCTAACTTGGCTTCTCACACTGAATGCATTTGTAGTAACTCCCACCTTGGCATCGAGATATTGACTAGCAAAATTTTATCCACGGTTCTTTCAACAACTGTAAGGACTTGTCATTTGTTTAGGCCTTTGAACTTTAAAGTCTCAATAACCCATTAGAGATGTGCACAAGGAACAATACTTGCCCTAGTCTCATTCTTGTTACTTGCTTCAGCTTTGTCAAGGGATTGAGTGGCTATATCTAGGCAAGGCCCGTTTGTTGTTGACATGATATCATCCAGGCCTAAGATGGCTTTGGGTTGGTGCATTCCAATTTTAGTTCACCCCAAGATTGAAGTGCTTTTTGATGTGAAATTTCTAGCATGCGATGTAGTCGATGATGGAGCTAAGATCCCAAAGGTTAAATCTGCCACAATTCTCTGAAGATCTTCAATCATGCTCAATATCTCAGAAGTAGTGGGTTTGGCCATTGGTGCCCTCGGTGTATCTAAACCAGATTGGTCTCGATGGATTGATTGGATTGGGCTCTTTTGAGTGGGCTGGACTTGATTTGGGCTATTTCAGAGTTCACTTTTTGGGGTTTGAGATGAGTGGGGCCCTGATACACTCATCTTGCAGAAGTTAGTGCCTTTTGGAATGAACACCTTAAGCTTGGGCAAATAAGATGGAGTAATGTATATACTAGGGTTACAGATGGATGGCAGTGTATGGATTAGGTTGAGATTGGGAGGTGGTGGGGCATGGTTATGAATTGACGATGGGTTAGTGGTGGCATGGGGTCTTTTTGGTAGAGCAATGATCTCATTGTCAATAAGATCCTGAATCTTATGATGGAGGTGGATGCAACGGTTTGTATCATGACTATGTTGTTGGTGGTAAGCACATTTGGTGGGGTCATGTCTTGGTGGAAGAGGACTTGGGAGGGGTTGGGGGTCTAGGAGCTTTAGGTGTCTTTTTTTTAGTAGAATTTTCAAGGTTTGAGATAGATCCATGTAAAGAGGACGGAAACTTCGAACTTGGGATCAGGTTGAAGTGGTTAGTTTTAGGCTATTATCAGGAAAAGGGTTTTTGGTGGAAGTGGCGACAGTGTTTACTTTTGAGAGTTTCGCAATTGTGTTGTTACTAGTAGCAGTATTGGAACTGTGAACAACATTTTTTCTCATAGGCTTATTACCTTCCACAATGATTCCCAGTCTGATGGCATCCTCGATTTGAACCCCAATTTCATGGAGGTCCTTGAAGTTGAAGAGTGGGAGAACTATCATTTTCTACAGTAGCTTTCCAGGTAGATTTCTAACAACCATACGAACTTGGACTTGATCTTTCTTTAGAGGCCTACTTGCCATCATAGTTGCCTTTGCCTTCCATCTAGTGATAAATGTCACAAAGCTCTGGTTGGGCTCTTTACGAGTTGCCTCCAATTCCTCAGTAGTTATCTCTTAGTAGCAACTGATTTAGGTATTTTGTTCTTTGTTGCAAGTTTTGATTCCATCTTGTGCATGTGCACTTTGGCTTTGTTCCTTGAATCTCTGTGGAGGATTTTATTTGGTTGTGTAATTAGATTTTAGCATGCACATAACAGTAGATAGATGGTAGATAGTAGATTTTCTTTCTATCTCATTTCTCATGCACATAATTTATAATTTCAAACATTAATTCAATTAAATTACATTTAATTACAAATTCTTAATAACATACCATAATTCTTAACTTTTAACTCTCAATTTAATTTAATTATATTTTAGATCACAATTAATTTTAAATATTTAATAATTTATTGTAATTCCTAACTTTTTAATCTAATTTTAATTTTATTTTATTTTAGATCACAATTAATTCCAAATCCTAATTATTTATTGTAATTCATAACATGTTAATATAATTTTTATTTAATTGTATTTTAGATTAATTCTTAATCATTATTTTTTGTTTAATTATATTTTAAATTAATTCCTAATTGTATTTTATATTTTAAATCAATACTTAATTACATTTTAATTTATTTTACTTTAATTAATATATTAATCTAATTTTAGATTTGGAAAAAAATATGGTTAAAATTGTTTTTTTATTATATTAATTTCACTTTATTGTTTTAGAAAATCAAACTCACTCTAAAAAATAGCGCTTGTGATATATCTTTCTTTAATTTGGATGAAAAAAATAACAGTGACATTTTAGTTCAAAATCATACATTCCTCTAATTTGGATTATAAAAAAAAAAGGACATTTTATTTCAAGATCACATAATGAATTTGTGACAATATTTAAATCATAAAGAGAAAAGTTAGGGATCATGAAATTTTTTTCATGAAAATGATCATAAAAGATTTGTGACCCTCAGATTATCTTTGATTAGTGTGTGGTACTTTATTTTAAGTGTAATCCAAGGGTCATAAATCTTTCATGATTATTTTCATGAAAGTTTTTTCATGATACCTAGCATTACTGAATCATAAAAAGGCAAAGAGCTCCACCTCCAAATCACGAGAAGATAAAAACCGTTATTTTTAATAGAAAAGTTAGGAAAAGATTTATGAGTCTTGGATTATTTTGATTAGTATGTGGTGCTTTATTCTAAGTGTAATCCAAAGATTACAAAGTTTTCATAATTATTTTTACGAAATGTTTTTTATGATATCTAATATTATTGTATTTTTAAATGTAGCCCTCAGCCCCTTTAAAATTTGGTTACATTATTTGCCATCCCCGTCAAGGCAGATAAGCAGACAATACACAAGACACTGTCCGAATGCCGGCCAAAATTCACCTTAAAGCTTTTCCTCTTTTGAACCTACAAAATACCTCTTTTGACACATACTAATGCATGTGTCAAAAATATATTAATCAGTTCTTGTGTTCTCAGCCAATATCTCCTCCAGGACATATACCTCTATTTCTCACTCGTCCTATCCTCTCTCTCTCTCTCTCTCTCTCTGAATGTTGTTCTCCGTATGCAAGCTTTGGCGTTGTGGGCCGTAAGAGTTGGCCATGGAGGGCAGATTCAAAAGAAACTTATCAATCGAAAGCAACCGGCAGCTGCCGCCAATAATCATGCAAAAGAAGCTAGCAGAGAGTCGGCGACAGACTCAGCATAGTAATAGTAGGCCTGAAAATGTCCCAGACCTCACTGATTTCATGAACGATATGTTCCTATACGGGACTATAAATGCCAGCGAAAAGGCCTATAATCTAACAGGAGGGGGAGGTTCCACGGTCGACGATGGTGAGGATTCTGATGATAGCACAAGGAGTAGCGGTAACAATAATAGTAACAACAGTAGTAGGTTAACTCAAGAATGGCTACAGGAAGCCAGGCGCATGGTGGCATCGTCGCCTTCTCGGAGTGATTCTCCCTCTAGACTTGTCGGATCTCCCAGGTTTGCCTCCTCGTCCCAGCCCAGATCATCGCTGTCCATGCTTGATCGCAGAGATCCAATTTCTAGGTCTGCTCGCAGGTAATATACGAAATATATATAATCGATATTCATTCTCTCAGTTGTGTCTAATGAATGAATGCATGCAATAAATATCAAGTTTAACCAAAACAAATAAACCAAATGCAAGAAATATAGCTGCTATCACGTAATTAATTTTTTTCCCCCCAATTTCACTTTTGATTAGTAAATGAGGGTTGCTATTCAAGATCAAAAATTAAATTTAATTTCCAAATGTAGTAATTAATTATGATATTAAAGACAACATTTTTTTTTTCCTCACAACTTCTCTAATTATCAACTAAATCACATCACTTATATAAATGGATCTATGTTTTGGACTTACATATCATTTTTCTTGGTAAATATATACACATGAGACCACCTTAATTATAGGTCAAATTATACCGATAGTCATTATATATTTTTTTTCCTTATATTATTTTAATTTTTACATTTTCAATTGACTCAATTTTGACCATTTATTTTAAATTATGTCAATTTGGTTTAATTGATAACACTGTTAGTGTTTTTGAAGAACAATAATCATTAAATTTGTTGAGATTAACTTATTAAATTGAACAAATTTATAATTTTGTTCCTAAAATCATGACGTATGTCATTTATGTGCGTATTTTTCACTTAAAAATGTTAGCAATTGCTCTCGATTGAATTAAATTGAGACAAAATTAAAATTTATGGTCAAAATCGAACCAATTTAAATTATAAAAATTAAAATAACATAAAGATTAAAATATAAGAACTATTAATGTAATTTTCTCTTAATTATACCAAAAGGTTCAATATTTCTCTTATTTCAACATAAAACAACCTCAAATATAAAATGGCACTCGGTCAATAAATTCAATTTTAAACTTTCTTTACTCAAAAGTCTGCACACCAAAATATTTTGTCCATAAGAATAAGTTCTTACAAAATGACCAAACTACCGATATATATAATATAATATTTCATCTTTTTTTCTTTTGCATAATTTTTTTAAAGCATCTTGTCGATTTTGACTAAAATGTTGGTACTTTTTTTTTTTAAAAAAAAATTCTACACTAGCACTAATAAAAAATTGTTATTACTTTTGATACCAAAATATTTTTTCTAACAAAATTTTTATTTTTGAGATAAAAAATTTAGCCCTTTAAATTTTTATTTGTTATAGTGTGTATACACAGTATTACTTTATACCACATACATTCTAGTCAAATGACAACTACCCTTATTTTGATTGTTTGGTACTTTATTTTATTTTATTTTATTTGTGAATGTATATTTTGTATTTGGATTTTGAATAAATAAATAATTTTTTTTAAATTGTAAAAAAGTTTTTTTTTTTGGGTGGATAAATTGTAAAAAAAAAGTTAAAGTTGTAAATGTTCTTTTTCATTTTGTATTTTTATCCAATTTTTTATTTATTATTCTATCAAAATATCTAATATTTCAAAAAAAAAATACTGACTACCCATAAATAAGGAATAAAATAATTGAAATTTTTTAACAAGACATAAAACGAAAATTCAATAGTTATGGTTATAAGAGATCCAATTGTAATGACCATTAAAGTGGATAAATAAAAAGGATAAAAACAAAACTGGATTGACAAAATGAAAAAATATTTACAAAATATATATAATCTATCTGGATGTATTCACCCGAAAAAAAAAAAAGTCTATGTTGATGTAAAGGATCAATTTCCACAAATATTGAATTTATAACAAAAATTTTAAATTTTATTTTATTTCAAAAGGTTTTAATATAACTGTTTTAAACAATTAGTTAAAAAATCAATCAAAATATCCAACCAGAAGCACACCACACCGCGTCCCTACTACTAACAGTTGGGGTATTTTTTTAACTAAAATAACAGACACAGAGCAGTGGAAAGTTTCAGCGGAGAAATCCTAACGAAATCGGCAAAGCACAACCGCAACAAATCGGAAACCTTGGACCAACCACCTTCTGCCGCCGATATCTCCCCTGCTTCAGCGGTCCACAAATGGTTCTCCAACATCCTCAAATCCCCTAATACCGTCCATTCCTCATCATCACCACTCTCCCAACCCAACAACGACACTACCGCCCAAAATCCGACTGCCCCACCACTTCCACCGCGACAATTAACCCCCCGCAAGTCCCGCTTCCAGAAGAACACCAACCCCCCCAATGCCACCCAGCAGCAGCCACAGGGGATCCCATCCCACCTTTCCAAACGAACCTTCAAAACCACCACCACTGCTGACACTCCGCCGGACACCCAGTTGTTGTCTCCGCCGAAGAACCTCATTGAATCAGCTCATCGGAGATCGATTTCCTCCTCCACCTGCTTATTGTCAGATAATCTAATCCTGTCGCCTCCCAAGAACTTAGTAGAGTCTGCTCACCGAAGGTCGATCTCGTCGTCCACGTGTATCGCGGACAAGATTTCATGGAAGCCTAGCGTAACTGAAGAGCTGAAGGAGCAGGAGGTGGTCGAGCATGCCGGAAACCTTAATGGGTTTCTGAAAGAACAAGGGATCAAGATTGGGAAAATTTTGAATGGAGAGATCGATGGGAAGGCCAAAATTGTGCTCTCTGGACCTTCCAACAGTTTGAGATTTTACTTGACTTAATTTTGATTTTGGGTTATTGGGTTTCTTTTTGTATCATGGTTGGGTCTAATTAATGTTGGCATTACAGGTACGAGTTCAATGGTGGCAGCAATTTGCTATGCGTGGCTATTGGATAATAGAATGAGGACTAATAAGGAGGGAGTTGAGGGAGATAGCGGCACAACAGCAGTGGTGGCGCCAGTGATGAATATGAGGAGGGGGAAAATGTGGAAGCAGCGACAGGTGGCTTGGCTTTTTCACCATGTCGGACTTGATGCCACTTCATTGCTCTTTTCTGATGAGGTATAATAGGTCATGTATGTCTGCCAGTTAATTTATTTATAACATAATTTGTTTCCAGTTCTTAGGTAAAATTTGAACCTTAGTCGGACCTACACCAAAGCATTGAAGTTGTAGGATTGTAATTAGTGTCGTTGAATTGGCTCAATTTGAATTCAGTATGTTGTCAACTTTCTATTATTTATTGATGTTTTGTTAAATTTGATTTGAGAATTGAAGTTTGCCGTGAAGATGAAGAAATCACTAGATTTCAGTATGCGCAATTTTAGTACATTTTTACTAGAAGGAAACACATCCCTTGAAAGATGACAATTGTCGTATGTACTGGAGAGTGATTATTGATTGTGTGTATCTGTTAACAGTTTTGTACTAATGTGAAATGTGCAGTTGGACAAGAAGAAAAATAGAAGGAAAAAAATGAAAATTAATTGAGAGATCAATGAAGGGGTGACTATTGGTTCAATGGTTAAGACTTGGCCTAATAACCTTTGAGGTTATGGGTTCAAGTTTTAGGAGTACCACTTTGTGCTTTATGCCAAAGGTTAGGTGTGTACTCAATCTTCCCCCCCCCCCCAAACACACATTAATGTGTACTAATTGAGAGATCAATGCTTTTTGTCATTAAAGAACTAGCATCAAGAAATGCAGTGTCTAGCACTAATAGCATAAAAGCTACATAATACCAGAATGTAAATTATGATTAAGTAATGATCATTGCATTCCCAGAGTTAAGTCAATGTCTTTAGACTGCTTTTGAACTGAGGATAGTTATCAAGTCCTATTTGAAGAATTTTTTGGTTCAACATCTTTTCTATCAACTGCTTTACTATATAGAATAGAATCACTGACTTCAAGGTTATATTAGCATGAACATTAGAGCCATTTATTGTTTACCAATTTCATATTTCTGTTGCAGAGTAAATAATTGTGAACAAGTGTTGACATTGTTATTGCAATATGAATCAGGTGGATTTGGAAACACTAATGATGGCTAAGCAGCTGAGCATCCTTGTTGTTGGGCAAGATATCCTCAAAACAAATGGCGAGGTTGGTATAGTTTAACCAAAGATAGATTAAAATCAAAGTACAAAGACACATGGTTTCTATCAACAAACATTGTCAAAATTGATTTTATGCATTCTTGGTATATGTTTTCTATCGCATCTCTAGGTTGGATCTCAGTGCACCATTCTTACAGACAATTATTGTGAAGATGCTTATGACTTACTTCAGACCCCAATCCTGAAAAAACTTCTGGTAAATTACATAAATTTTATGTCATCTTTGCTATTTTATGTCTTTTTGTTAATCAATTCTTTCTCATTCTGACGAAGATGAGGAAGAAAAAGCAAACTTCTTGCTTCAAATGTTAAAAAAACCAACTTGCTTTTTCAGAGGTCTTACTACTATGTTGTTTCTCAGCTTGCAGGTATTTTATTAGACACACAAAATTTGAACATGTCTGATAAATTGTCTATGACTAGAGATGCAGAAGCGATCCAGTTGTTGTCAGTTGGCTCTGCCCCCAATTATCGAAATGAACTTTATGATCAATGTACGCTTTTCTGCTTCTCACAACAGCCAGTATGTTGGATTAAAGTATCTAATATTTTGGTACTTTTCTCAGTGATGCAAGATCAAAGAGATGTTTCTTTCTTTGAAGCTTTGCGGCACAACTACGGGAAACCTCCTAATGAGGGTAAATTGTCTGTACTTCATAAAAAGAATCTTAATTGGATTGTCTTGCTTTTTGGAATTTGAGCGTTTCTCATGCATTTCGATCTTCATCTCTAGTCGGATGGTGATGAATAAAACTGATACCTTTCACAAGTTCCACATGAACTATGTTCGTTTTACCAATTGTGATTTCCAAGGCCAGTAGTTTACCACGAAATGAAATTCATCCTTACCAACATTGAGAAACAATTCATCTATCGAAACCCAAACAGTTACAACAAGGCTTTGTTGGAGTTGATTTGTCTAAAATGGTTTATGTAAGCTTGAACCTCGTGCATTTTATCCGCAAAACACTGTTGAAGTATGGAACAAGTTCATTGTAGCTGTGTTATGCTCATATCTCACAAAATTCAGATTTTCACTTTTCAGAGTTTTGTATAATCTGCCTATTGCTTACATTTTCGTTTTCTTGGAAAACACTCAACAAATGTAGGCAGGTGGTGTTACCTAAAAATTAAGGGGCATAAATCCAATATTTTGCAGTCTTCAACTATCATATTATTCTGAAGTGATCTCCACTTACAAAGAGTGTGTTGCATCTTCATCCTTTCTTGTTTTCGTAATCATAGGTGGTCGGGATTGTATAGCACCAATTGAGCACAAGATTCAAGAGAAAAAGTCTAACCATGAAGCAATGACAAAAAATTCAGATAAAAATTCTAATGATGTCAAAAGTACAAGAGCTATGTTATCACCGAACTCAGGTATTTTTATCATTTTTGTCTTCACTTCAGATGCAAAATTACCTTGGAAACTAATGTCATGCAAGTAATTAGCCATTTGTTTTTACTGAATGTGAGTTGGAGTTTCTATTTTAGTTTATTGGTCAGACATAAGAAGACAGTGAATAGTGCTAGGGATCTTATCCTTTTTCCTCAAAATCACCTTTAAAAATATATAATTCATGTTATAAACATCCTCCAATCCTTGGTTCTTTTGCATGTACTAGTAACACATAAAATATGCACTTGCTGAAACTGGTTATTGCAGTTTGCGTTCTCAAACACTCATTTCCCTTCTCATGATATTTAAGTTTTCCATTTTCTTTCCCTCTTCTAATCTCATGCTTGAACATTTAGATAGGTGAGGCACCATTGGTTGCATTTTTAAAAGTTCTACTTGATATGCTGCAAATCAAATAATTTTTGAATGATGTTATGCAGAAAACAATATCATGGTCAAATTAGGTAGCAAAATATTTGCATACAGTTTGGTTATGGTGCTGTTGATTATAGTGATAGTGCACTATGATGTTTATTCTACAAGGAAAATTTGTAAAAACTTTTATAAATAATAAACTTTTTCTTTGAAATCGCTGTAGCAACCAGTTGATGTGTACATGCCAATTTAAATTGCTTTCTATATCACAATAACTGGCAAGCACGGCAGACAAATTTTTTCAATCTTGAATGGAAAATTTATAATGTGCATACACACTTCATCTAAGAAGCATGAACACGGACACAGACACGGACATGTGACACGACACAAACACAGACATGCCAACACGCCAATTTTCAAAATATGCAGGACACGATACGTGTGGGAAACGCACAAACTATATAATTTGATATATTTATTATATTATATATATATATATATCATTCAAAGATAATACAAAAATATAATATTAACACTTATTTTATAAATTTACATTGTTTTTTATTTTATTATTGTATCCCAAGTTATTTAGTTCAAACTAATAATTGGTTTCATGTCAGTCTAATTGGTGGACACGCGTGTTTAAGCAGTGGACATGAAGGGGTGTGTGCAGTGTGTTTCGGGTGGTTTGAGAATAAAATTATAAACCAAAAGGCGGATTAGCGGATTGGGAAATAACCAAAATGCGGCTTGGGCAGTTTGGGGCAAATTGGCGGATTAAAGAATGAAGAGTGTCCAAATCTAATTATTATTATTTTTTTTATTTTTGAAAAATAGGACATGTTTTTACAAGTGTCAGGCACATGTTGGGAAGTGTCCAACACGAATACGCCACTTTCTTCAAAGTGTCCATGCTTCTTAGCACTTGATACTAGTTTTAGATATGAAATTTAAAAGAAAATGATAATTATGGACATGTAAGTATTTGGCTTATATATATATATACATATTACTACACACTGTAGATTTTGTATAAAAGCCTATCCTTTTATTGAGCTTTTAGAATAACTAATGTGTCCTCTTAGGGAAAAACATTTAGGTGCTTTTCACGGGAACTTGAAGTAAAGAAAACAAAATGACATTCATTGGCCAGTAGAATGGGTTAAGAATCTATATTGGGTTTCTTTTGAAAAGAAAGTGCAGCCAAAATATGTGCGAGACTTGAACATATGCTGCTCCTTAGCATCCATATATTTCTTTACTACTAGTTAATAACATAAATGTATAATATAGTCTTATAAACAGAGTTGAATTAGAAGCTGTTAATCATTCAACCTTCTTGCAAGCACTTAAAGAGTTTATACAACTATATGAGCAACCAGTGATCATTGTTTTCCATGAAGATCTTATCTTATTCTCATTTATGTGGAGTATAACCACTTGATTTAGTTTAACACCAGTTTCTCTCTCCCAGCAGCTAAACCTAAAGCTCCTACAGCAGCAACAATGCAAGCAGCTGAGGCCCCCCGTGGAAAGAATAAATTCTTCCTGGCAAAGTGGTTCGGTTTTGGTCCAAAATGATGACTAATCTGATACTAGGAATGCTAAATATTTTTGACAAATGGATATATAATAAGTCTTCAAAGATGGAAGAAGCTTTCTAGGATGCTTGTGGAGCTCTACAATCTGGTAACCCACATTGTTAATGTTGTTAGATGTTTTGAAAGAGAAGTCGTTGTGGTTATATTCATATTATATTATTAATTTTGTGTCAAATAATAGTGGCGAGAATTGAGTATGCCATTAATGAAACGATGACAAATATTGGAACTTATTATATCATGGCACCATTCATTTTGCTAGTGTTCAACAAAATATCATCATCCCATCATGTCACACCCCGAACCCGCCCCTAAAAGTTTGGGCATGACCACTTCAGAATTGGACATAAAACCTGATAAGTATAACCTATGGGGCCTGAGCGGAAGCATTTAATAACATATAAGAACATAAAAATAATATCCATTGAGCTATCACTACTATGCCAGGACCGTAAACAGAACATAATACAGATGAATATACGGTGACGTGTATCTGAAGATAGCTATGTACATATACGTCTACATTACATTCACATCGAGCCTCATAGACATTTAGGGTACAAAGTAAAAACTTAACAAAACTCCAAAACTTAAATGGTCAACACCTAACAGCTTAGACACACAAGGCTTGGTAATCGTAACGACGCCACCGCTAAGGTCGACCTTCGTGATGAGTGCCTACGTAAATGCATATAGAATAAAGTGAGTCAAGCTCGGTGAATAATAGTACGTAAAGCATATAATATTCAACTCAAACAATAAAGTATATAATCAAGTATATATGATCAATTACACTTTGAAAATATATATCTCAACAATCATGGGTCCAGCTTCCTTACCGAGCGCTTTAATACGTATAGAAGTTATAAATTGGCCATATGCTCAAATATCGTAATATCATCACCCCAAATGATACGTAATGCCTTTCGCGCCTCCTAACAGAACGGCCACCAACCAGAGATAACAGAATAGCCTTCGCCTAGTCATAATGTAATGACGCATCACTTCAGAGATAACAGAACGCATAAAGCGTAAGGGTACAGAAATAGCAGAAAATAATAAGTTTTAAATCCAACAATACTTATCATGCTAACTCATAAACGAAACAGATCCATAGACAAAATATATAAACAGAATAAATAAACAAAGCAGAACAATCCCCAAAGTCATCTGAATACCGTCAGACCATAGGATACACAAATCATCTCAGTTTCATACGAATACTTGGTTTAAAAACGAACATAGGTCCATTTACTCATTAAGAAACGACATGGTTTACTCATGGATAATAAAGAATTATTATTTGGTAGTAACATAACAAAATCATTCAAAGTCATACCGCTATTTGCCAGCCTTTCAACGTTCTCACTGACTTTCAATCATCACAATTGGTTGTATAACATGTTCGTATAACACTTACAATAAACAGAGCGTTAGTGATAAGAACTATCAATGATTAATAAAATGTACATCTTCGTACTATTACTCACCGTGTATTGGTGGAGCATTTATCCCTCCTGAAGCGTGTCCTACACACATATGAAATCACATATTAATTCTCTAACTTATTTTCCTTAATTTCCTTTCTCATTTTCCCATAATTCACAATACTCATAACAAGGCCCATTCGCGAATTTTAACATTTTTTTGAAACATCACAGAAATCCAATTAACCTTGTACATATCTAATTTAACCCACCAATTCCATGATTCTACTATCAATTTGGGCAAAATCATTACTTATCATCACCAATTAATCTAGGGTTTCAAGAATAATGAGGGCTTTTCAGTAAATATTCTAACTTCTTAAATCACTACTTTTAATCCCAATTTTCCCAATGATTCTACACCTAAGATTCACAATCCATCATTTAAACTCATCAATTTAACTTCCAACATCACAAACCATAGAATCTCAAATCCCAAGTTTGACACAAATGCTCAAAATCATAGATTTGTATTTATATACTCAAAATACCACAATCCATCCATGAATTCAAGTATTGTAAGAGAATAAGGGTCCCTACCTCAAGAATCAAGCAAGGAGCAAAGCTTTGAGACGAATCCCCCAAATCCCGAAATTCCAATCGGGTGAAGTTGTTCATCTTCTTGTCTTCTTCACTTCTTGGTGGAAGATCTAGCTCAAACCTAAGGGAAATGGAAGTATTTAGATCAAAACCTTAGGGTTTTGGGACCAAGAAAGAAAGGAGAAGAAGGAAAAAGGAAAATGGAAGAAATTACCCAAAAATTCGTGTTTAAAGCGGCTGTCCCGAAATCCCCGCCCGAGCGGAGAAATTGCCGCTCGATCGGACCTGTTTTCAGCACAGATCCCGAAACTTCAAACATGCGTAACTTTCCGTCCGACTCGCTTTTAGGTCGTTCTTGTGTCCAAATTGAAGCCCCGAAACAAACTTTACAACGAATCAAAACTCACATCCAAACTCGAAGCGTGGAAAAAGAAAAGGGCAAATGAGTGACGGTTGGTCACAAACAAATTATTCAAACTAAAGTTTTGGATCAAATCTTACTCTACCATCATATTACCACCACAATCAATATCCCACAATAAGGTAAGAACATTTCAAATACACTAAAAAGAACATCAAAAAAAATGAGTCCACATGCTTCAGAATCAAACTTAACCAGCGACCGCCGAGCGCTAACCTTCTTCGGCGCCGAGCACCAACAAAGCCGCCCGCCGAAGGTTAACTTCGCCAAGGGAAAATCACAACCGCTAATATCGTGCCGTCGCAAAATTGCGAAACCCCAAAAGTCCGCTGAAGTGCCACCCCGCTCGAGCGGAGGAAAGAATTTCTGGGTCGTTACACATCATTCATAGAAGGATAACCTTACAATTCTTTTAGAACTTATGTACAACGATATTCTTATGTTTTATCTTTTCTTTTTATTATGCTTTTATTGTCACGACCCCATCCCGCACCAAATAGGACAGTGCAGTGATAGACCGGTAGTCATGGACTACCAAAGGCCTAACTTACAAAATAAGTCGGATTCTAGTAATAGTTGGGGCAAATTTTAATTTTTGAGTTGCGGAATATTTATTTAATTGAGTCCATTTGCAAATCCATTCAGAGCGGTGCATAACTATATGAAATGAAACATACATCGTTCTTAATTACATTTTTAATTATTTGACAAAGAGTACAACTTTTCAAAAGAATATTTCTTCCAAAACTAAGTACAATCTCCTTCTCACAAACATTTGCATATAATTTCAAGGGGCAAAACCTTCCATGATTTGTCTCTTTCACCTACATACATACGAGGGACAAGGGGTGTGCCAAAGCCCACTTAATAATATTATAGTAAAGTGATAAATGAATAAATTCCAATCCCATTTGCAAAGCATAATATCATATCACATTTTCAAAGAGCATTCGAACATTTAAGAATAATTCATATTTGACACATAATAGCAAGGGACATCCATTAGAACATAACATAGGGATAACTGGCCTGAGTACCGATTAAACAACCCATCCTCAGTGTCATGACCCGAACCCGCCCCTATGTGTTAAGGACATAACCGACCAGTAATCCTGAGATTACCTACGGCCTCAAACCAAAACAAACATAACTCATCAATATAAAGGGGCCAAGCGGAAGCAAAAGTTTAAAACTTTGTCCATAGAGCCGTGCTTATATGCACATCAAAACAAACCATACATATGCACGTTAATAACTCACAACAAAAACATAGTACCAAAAAGTTTTGCACAACAGGATCATTCGAGTCTAAGTCAACCCATCTCAACTATATACAAATATGCACAAAGTCCTCGCCCACATGACAAAACATAATACATAACAAAATGGCAAAGACGGGTCTCGTACGTAAGACACAAGGGCTGACTCTCCAAAACCGTTGTTGTTTCTAACAGGCTTCACTGGGGCTGGGTTTGGACTTCTCTTGGCTCACCTACAAACACATGAATGAGCGTGAGTGATAGCCCAATGAATAAAATCAAATACAGAAGTTATACAAACGATATGTAGAACAACATGCTCCAAACGGCCTTGGGCCCAATTCATATTTCTCTTCAACATATATATACATAATTTAGGTCAAGTGACTGTGGTTCCAAACATACTAGCCTTTGGCCCATTTATCTTTCCATAACAAACTGGCCCTTGGCCCATTCAGACTTTTGTTCATGTCAAAATGGCCTCCGGCCCATTCATTCATGTCAAAACGGCCTCTGGCCCATTCATTCTATTATTCAGATCGAACTGTTATTCGTGTCAAACTATTACTTATGTCAAACTATCATTCGTGTCAAACTGGCCTTTGGCCCACTCAAGTGACAAACTGGCCTTTGGCCCATTTAAATGACAAACTGGCCTTTGGCCCATTCAGACTTTCATTCATGACAGAACGGCCTCTGGCTCATTCATTCATGTCAAAACGGCCTTTGGCCCATTCATCTGTGTCAAAACGGCCTTCGGCCCACTCATTCATGTCAAAACGGCCTTCGGCCCATTCATTTGTGTCAAAACGGCCTTCGGCCCACTCATTCATGTCAAAACGACCTTCGGTCCATTCATTGATGTCAAAACGACCGCAGTCCATTCCTTTATGTCAAAACAACCTGCGGTCCATTCATTTATGTCAAAACGACCTTCGGTCCATTTATTTATGCCAAAACGACCTTCGGTCCATTCATCTATGCCAAAACGACCTTCGGTCCATTCATCTATGTCAAAACGACCTTCGGTCCATTCATTGATGTCAAAACGTTGTCCACCAATTGAATTGACGAACTTATAAAACTTACATAGAAGTGAGCAATTGGGCAACAGTATATTTCAGATATCTTGATAAGATATTACTCACAGTGATTGGTTGGTTGGTTTACCCTAGAGCTCGACCCTACACATTTCACAAATGCAAAAGGGTCATTAACAATTCAATCTGTTCCTTATTTCACATATTCCTCTTTAGGCCTTGTTTTTATCTCTTTAACTCATTTATAATGCTTAACACATGCCTAAGAGTGCTTGCAAGTGAAAGAGAACAGAAAACGAAACACTGAATGTGAAAACAAAATTTCAGAAAACAGGGTCCCTACTCGAGCGTGGACTTTACTACTCGAGCGGACCCTTAGGGCCTGCAAAAGTACTGGTTGCATGAAAAATACGCTCGAGCGTGAAATAGGGCGCTCGAGCGGAAGGCCTGTCTACATAGCTCCCCCGCTCGAGCGTGAACTCACCCGCTCGAGTGGACACTAAGTCTACAAAAAGTACTGGGAGCACGTTTTTCTCGCTTGAGCGGCCATTACCCCGCTCGAGCGGACATCAAAATTTTGGAAGCTAACATTTCTTGCATGCAATGGCTCAAATTTCAAATATAATTATACTAACATGGTATAAACCCTAAATTACAACCCAATGAAGCTCAATTTCACAAATAGATCACATGCATGCCCCAATCTCCCATCAAACTCATTCTAACATAACAAATTCATGCATTCAAGCTCATATTCTCATGAATTGTACATGCATGTGCTATATAACCCTTACTCTCAACTTAGATGATGAAAAGGTAATCAAAACATGAGCTTCTACTACAAATTTACAAGGATCATACCCTTTGAGCTCAAACATGCAATATTCAAAGCAATTACACACATGCATGCACATATGGGTGTTCAACACAACAAAATCAACTCAACTCATGCTCTTTAATTCTTATTCAACTCTGAATTTACAAATGGTAAACAAACACCCATGATTCAAGGGTTAATTACTCACCTAGGAGCCTTAAACACCCAAGTTCTAGCCAAATCTTGAGCTTAATCTTCAAATTCCCAAGCTTGAGCCAAAAATTACACAATTCTCTCCCCCTCTCTTTCTACAGTCGGACCTCTCTATTTTGAGTCCCCAAAATCAGTCAAATGAAGTAAGGAAGAGAGAATGGAGAGTGTAGTGCCCTCACACAACAAATCCCACTAAGTCATTATTTTAATAATAAAGTAATTGGGCACTAATTCATTAATTTAATCAATCTAATTTGATATGAATCAATTTCCAATTAAATTTCACTATAGGTTCTAAAAATTATGCCAACCACAATGGCATAATCAATTTCGGGTTTTGTGGCCGATAGGGCCTTCAATTTAATTTCCGAAGCGGGAGAATCAAATAGATATTCCTACGGTAAACAGATAGAAATTCAAAACCACATATTTTCACATAATGGCACACAAAATTATATTAACCACATAATCATACTCATTTTAAGGACCAATTAACATATTACGGAACAGGGGTATTACAGTCTTTCCTCCTTTAGGAAGTTTGGTCCTCCAAACTTAATTTACCTTTAGTCGAAAACAATTCGGAGTACTTTTATTCAATGGTTCCAATTTTATCCCTAATTATTTGTTCACCAGAGATCAAGCAACACTGCTTTCAATCACCAAAGACTTACCTTTCCCACCATACCAGGCTTGTATGGTGCCAAACGAAACTAGAGTGTGAGCTGTTATTGTAAGCAAAGTCTGTCAACGATGGATAGATTTTTTCCAATTTCTCGAAAATCTAAAGCATACATTTAGAGCATTTCTCCCAGAATCCAAAAAGTTCTTTCTGATTTTACATCAATTTGTGGACGGAAAGCAGCGCCGAATCACAATTCAGTTCCCATTGCCTCTTGAAGGCTTGTCAGAATTCAAACACATTTTAGAATTTCTATCTAAATAATAGACACTGAGACCCCATACAAACAAGCAACCTTATTGATGTAACCAGTGACTAGTCTACTAGCATCATATGAAAATGTCACAGGGAGGAAACGAGCAAATTCAGTTATTCCACATACAACAACCCAAACGGGATTTACACCATGAGTGCTCAAGGTAGCCCCACAATGAAATTCGTAGTCACATATCCTATTTCCATTCCGAAATAGAGAGAGACTGCGGTAGTTCTGCCAATATTCGTTATTCAACTTTGACTTGTTGGCACCGAAAACATTTAGACACAAATTCAACAATTTCCTTCTTCACAGCAGGTCGCCAATATTTTTATTTCAATTGCCAACTAACTTTACCATTGGAGTTCGGTATGTTCCCTTGTCACAAAAGTTCAATTCATTCCCCAATGATTCCGCAATTCATAGTCCGATTCGGTATTTAGTTCAGTAGCTCATTATAGCTATTCAAGGTTAACCAAAAGTCTTCAGGAATTTAAAGTGAATTCAGGCACTGATCCCCGAGTCAACAAACATAACAACGAAGCAATCAACCACACGACATACGTAACTCATACATCCCCATAGTACCAATTGTAAAATATAATAACACTGAGGCAGTCGACTTCTAATAGAATACACGTGTTCTTAATTCATTTAACAGTTTACAATTCGGTTCAACATTCAATTCCTTGTTCCATCGAGTCTTTCCAGACTATTCCATAGTTGCCAAAAGCAGAAGGCAATTCATATACTAATCCCCATGGCGTCAAAGGTAATATTAAAAACAATCAATCACGTGTTAAACACAATTTACACATCCTCAAAGCCCCAATTCCCCAATTACAGGATACAATGGCACTGAGCAGTTATTTACACAAGGCGTCAATTCACACTTTCGGATAATAAGGGTTTTTCAAAACTTCTTGGATGTTAATAACATCCACATAATACCAAAGGATGACATTCCGGACAAAACAAAGGAATAATCGTCTCGGAACCAAAGCACACCCGTTCATGATCGTCCGTTCTTCTCCATTGTTCTCTCTTTTGTTCTAGGAACTAATTTGTTTAGGCAACTAATAGTTTTATTAGTTTAAGTGGCCAAGTTTGTCTCAAACGAATCTTGCATAGCCTTTAAGAAAGGGAATTTATTTAGCAATTGTAGCCTAGCGATATTAGTTTAACTTCAGCAACACATTTAATGTTTTTGAAATCACCTAAATGTTCAATTCTCAAGTCCAAAAGGATGAATGCGAATTCCCTTTAATTTTGATCCTATTTCCTTTCCTTTTCTCTAACTTTCACTTCTACCTTTCAAGAAGAAAGTCTCTCTCTATCTCTCTCTGTCCTTCTCCAACCTTCTCTCTTTTGTTCTAGGAACTGATTAGCCTAGGCAGCTAATAGTTTCAATAGCTTAAGTGGCCAAGTTTAACTGAAACTAATCATGCTTAGTCGCCAAGAAAGAGATTTCATTGAGTAATTGCAGTTTAACGATATTAGTTTAACACAAGCACGTCATTTAAGGTTTTCTAAATCACCTTAGCGTTCAATTCTCAAGTACAAAAGGATGAATTAGAATTCCCTTTAATTTTCATCCTATTTCCTTTTCTTTTCTCTAACTTTCACTTCCGGCTCTGAAGAAGAAAGTTTCTCTTTAACTCTATTCGTCCTTCTAAATCATTCTCTCTTTTGCTCTAGGAACTAATTAAGCTTGGGCAACCAATAGTTTCATTAGGTTAAGTGGCCAAGTTTAACTCAAACTAATCTTGCTTAGCCCTCAAAGAAAGAGAATTTACAGCGTAATTGTGGCTTAACGATATTAGTCTAACTTAAGAACCTCATTAAATGTTTTCTAAATCACCTAAGTGTTCAATTCTCATGTGTCCAAAATGTTGAATTCGAATTCCCTTTAATTTTTATCCTATTTCTCTTTCTTTTCTCTAATTTTCCTTCCCCATCCATCTCTCTTTGGTTCTAGGTACTAATTAGCTTATACAACTAATTGTTTCATTAGCTTACGTGGCCTAGTTTCACTCAAACTTATGTTTCTTAGCCTCCAAGAAAGAGAATTTACTGAGTAACTGTAGCTTAACGATATTAGTTTAGACCCCTCATTTAAGGTTTTGCAAATCACCTACAATTCTCAAGTACAAAGGGTTGAATTAGAATTCACTTTAATTTTCATCCTATTTCCCTTCCTTTTCTACAACTTTCACTTCTACCTCTCAAGAAGAAAGTTTCTCTTTAACTCTCTCTGTCGTTCTAAATCATCTCTTTTTTGCTCTATGAACTAATTAGCTTGGGCAACTAACGGTTTCATCAGGTTAAGTGCCCAAGTTTAACTCGAACTAATCTGGCTTAGCCACCAAGAAAGAGAATTTACGGAGTAATTATAGCTTAACGATATTAGTTTAACTTAAGCACCTCATTTAATGTTTTCTAAATCACCTAAGTGTTCAATTCTCATGTCCAAAACGTTCAAACTAGAATTTCCTTTAATTTTTATCCTAGTTCCCTTTATTTTTTCTAACTTTCTCTTCAAGTTCTCAAGAAGAAGGATATTCTCTAACTCTCTCCGCCCTTCTAAATCATTCTCTTTCCCTCTAGGAACGAATTAGCTTAGGCAACTACTAGTGTCACTAGGCCAAGTTAACCCATACTAATCTTGCTTAGCCTCCAGGAAAGACAATTTACGAAGTAATCGTGGCCTCACGATATTAGGTTAACTACAGCACCTCATTGAATGTTTTTTAAATCACCCAAGTGTTCAATTCTCATGTCCAAAAAGTTGAATTTGAATTCCGTTTAATTTTTTATCTTATTTCCTTTTATTTTCTCTAACTTTCTCTTCTCTAACATTCTCTTCTAGTTCTAAAGAAAAAAGATATTCTCTGACTCTCTCTGCCCTTCTAAATCATTCTCTCTTTTACTCTAGGAACAAATTAGCTTAGGTAACTAATAGTTTCATTAGGTTAAGTGGCCAAGTTTAACTCAAAGCAATCTTTCTTAGTCGCCGAGAAAGAGATTTTACTGAGTACTTGTAGCTTAACGATATTAGTCTTAACTTAAGCACCTCATTTAAGGTTTTCTGAATCACCTTGGTGTTCAATTCTCAAGTACAAGAGGATTAATTTGAATTTCCTTTAATTTTCATCCTATTTTCCCTTTCTTTTCTCTAACTTTCACATCTAGCTTTCAGGAAGAGAGTTTCTCTCTAACTCTCTCTCTGTCATTCTCCATCATTGTCTTTTTTGTTCTAGGAACTAATGAGCTTAGGCAACTAATAGTTTCATTAGCTTAAGTGGCCAAGTTTAACTCACACTAATCTTGCTTAGTCGCCAAGAAAGATATTTTACTGAGTAATTGTAGCTTAACGGTATTAGTTTAACTTAAGCACCGCAATCAAGGTTTTCTAAATCACCTTAGCGTTCAATTCTCAAGTACAAAAGGTTGAATTGTAATTCCCTTTAATTTTCGTCAATTTTCGCCCTATTTCCTTTCTTTTCTAACTTTCACTTGTAGCTCAAGAATAAAGTTTCTCTCTAACTCTTTCCGTTCTACTAAATCATTCTCTCTTTTGCCCTTGGAACTAACTAGCTTGGGCAACTAATATTTTCATTAGGTTAAGTGACCAAGTTTAACTCAAGCTAATCTTGCTTAGCCTCCAAGAAAGAGAATCTACAGATTAATTGTGGCTTAACGTTATTCGTTTAACTTAAGCACCTCACTTAATGTTGTCTATATCTCCTAAGTGTCCAATTCTCATGTCCAAAATGTTGAATTTGAATTCCATTTAATTTTTATCCTATTTCCCTTTCTTTTCTCAAACTTTCTCTTTTTCTTGGGTGAATTAGTCATAAAATAAACCAAAAAACTTACACCACTACAAGGGGCCCTAGTTCACAAGGAGAAAGATTATCTTTAAACTCTCTCCGTCGTTCTCTCTTTTGTTCTAGGTGCTAATTGGCTTATGCAACTAATTGTTTCATTAGCTTACGTGACCCAGTTTTGACTCAAACTAATGTTGCTTGGCCTCCATGAAAGAAAATTTACATAGTAATTGTACCTTAACAATATTAATTTAAGCTCGTCATTTACGGTTTTGTAAATCACCTGGGTTTCCAATTCTCAGGCCCAAAAGGATGAATTTGAATTCGCTTTCACTTTCATCCCATTTCCCTTTCTTCTCTCAAACTTTCTTTTCTACCACTCAACGAAGAAAGTTTCTCTCTAACTCTTTCTTTTTTTTTTTTCACTAACTTTCTCTTCTTGCTCTCAGGAAGAAAGTTTTTCTTTAAATCTCTCCGTTCTTCTCCATCGTTCTCTCTTTTGTTCTACGAACTAATTTGTTTAGGCAACTAAAAGTTTCATTAGTTTAAGTGGCCAAGTTTGTGTCAAACTAATCTTGCATAGCCTCTAAGAAAGGGAATTTATTTAGCAATTGTAGCCTAGCGATATTGGTTTAACTTAAGCAACACATTTAATGTTTTCGAAATCAGCTAAATGTTCAATTCTCAAGTCCAAAAGGATGAATGCGAATTCCCTTTAATTTTGATCCTATTTCCTTTCCTTTTCTCTAACTTTCACTTCTAGTTTTCAAGAAGAAAGTCTGTCTCTGTCTCTCTTTGTCCTCCTCCAACCTTCTCTCTTTTGTTCTAGGAACTGATTAGCTCAGGCAGCTAATAGTTTAATTAGCTTAAGTGGCCAAGTTTAACTAAAACTAATCATGCTTAGTCGCCAAGAAAGAGATTGCACTGAGTAATTGTAGCTTAACGATATTAGTTTAACACAAGCACCTCATTTAAGGTTTTGTAAATCACCTTAGCGTTCAATTCTCAAGTACAAAAGGATGAATTAGAATTCCCTTTAATTTTCATCCTATTTCCTTTTCTTTTCACTAACTTTCACTTCTGGCTCTGAAGAAGAAAGTTTCTCTTTAACTCTATCCATCCTTCTAAATCATTCTCTCTTTTGCTCTAGGAACTAATTAAGCTTGGGCAACCAATAGTTTCATTAGGTTAAGTGACCAAGTTTAACTCAAACTAATCTTGCTTAGCCCTCCAAGAAAGAGAATTTACAGTGTAATTGTGGCTTAACGATATTAGTCGAACTTAAGAACCTCATTAAAATGTTTTCTAAATCACCTAAGTGTTCAATTCTCATGTGTCCAAAATGTTGAATTCGAATTTCTTTTAATTTTTATCCTCTTTCTCTTTCTTTTCTCTAATTTTCCTTCCCCATCCATCTCTCTTTTGTTCTAGGTACTAATTAGCTTATACAACTAATTGTTTCATTAGCTTACGTGGCCTAGTTTCACTCAAACTTATGTTTCTTAGCCTCCAAAAAAGAGAATTTACTGAGTAACTGTAGCTTAACGATATTAGTTTAGACCCTTCATTTAAGGTTTTGCAAATCACCTACAATTCTCAAGTACAAAGGGTTGAATTAGAATTCACTTTAATTTTCATCTTATTTCCCTTCCTTTTCTACAACTTTCACTTCTACCTCTCAAGAAGAAAGTTTCTCTTTAACTCTCTCTGTCGTTCTAAATCATCTCTTTTTTGCTCTATGAACTAATTAGCTTGGGCAACTAACGGTCTCATCAGGTTAAGTGCTCAAGTTTAACTCGAACTAATCTGGCTTAGCCTCCAAGAAAGAGAATTTACGGAGTAATTATAGCTTAACGATATTAGTTTAACTTAAGCACCTCATTTAATGTTTTCTAAATCACCTAAGTGTTCAATTCTCATGTCCAAAACGTTCAAACTAGAATTTCCTTTAATTTTTATCCTATTTCCCTTTATTTTCTCTAACTTTCTCTTCAAGTTCTCAAGAAGAAGGATATTCTCTAACTCTCTCCGCCCTTCTAAATCATTCCCTCTTTCCCTCGAGGAACTAATTAGCTTAGGCAACTAATAGTTTCACTAGGCCAAGTTAACTCAAACTAATCTTGCTTAGCCTCCAAGAAAGACAATTTACGGAGTAATCGTGGCTTAACGATATTAGTTTAACTGAAGCACCTCATTTAATGTTTTCTAAATCACCCAAGTGTTCAATTCTCATGTCCAAAAAGTTGAATTTGAATTCCGTTTAGTTTTTTATCCTATTTTCCTCTCTTTTCTTTGACTTTCTCTTCTCTAACATTCTCTTCTAGTTCTAAAGAAAAAAGATATTAGCCCTGTTTGGTAGGGCTTATTTCCAGCTTATTTCCGCTTTTAGCTTAATTTAAGCTATTTTGATGTGTTTGGTTCAGCTTAACAATACAGCTTATAGCTTTTTGTAAGTCAAAAATCAACTTATTCTTTGAGTGGGGGAGGAGAAGCTTAATTTATAAGTCAAAAATCGGCTTATGCTCATAGTTATAAGTTATAAGCTATTAAGGTATAAGTTATAATCACTTCCCCACAACTCTACCAAACGGGACCATTCTCTTTTTTTTTTGGGGGGGGGGGGTAAGTAAGATATTCTCTGACTCTCTCTGCCCTTCTAAATCATTCTCCCTTTTGCTCTTGGAACAAATTAGCTTAGGCAACTAATAGTTTCATTAGGTTAAGTGGCCAAGTTTAACTCAAAGTAATCTTTCTTAGTTGCTGAGAAAGAGATTTTACTGAGTAATTGTAACTTAACGATATTAGTTTAACTTAAGCACCTCATTTAAGGTTTTCCGAATCACCTTGGCGTTCAATTCTCAAGTACAAGAGGATTAATTTGAATTCCCTTTAATTTTCATCCTATTTCCCTTTCTTTTCTCTAACTTTTACATTTGGCTTTCAGGAAGAGAGTTTCTCTCTAACTCTCTCTCTGTCCTTCTCCATCATTGTCTCTTTTGTTCTAGGAACTAATTAGCTTAGGCAACTAATAAATTTTTTTTTTGGGTGAATAAGACATAAAATAAAAAAAACAGAGATTACACAACTGCAAGGGGCATGCCCCAGGACCTAACCAACACTATACAGAAGACGACCAAGAACCAGCCGAAATAAAGAAAATACTAATCTAGCGAACTAACGAGAAACTAAAACCATATCATAGCAACGGGAAATATAACCCAAAAAACATGTTCATGAACCGCATACTGTTAGGATGAAGGTCATGAACACGTTCAACAGTTAATAACATCCCACCAAAATACCAGACATCACAGTGCACAATCCCAACAAAGAAGATTGAAAACTGAAACCATGCACAACCTGCATGTATGGGCAAAAAGAAAAGAAATATAACAAAACCATATTAACATATCCAAACACAATGTGTTGAAGTAAGATAAAATAAAGACAAAGTTTCCACACACGGCGCTTATAGCAGCCAACATCACAGACCAGCCAACTCGACAACTTGAAATGCCAGGAACCTTTAAGTCACCAGAACAGCAGCCACCAAAGACATGACAAGACTGCCATCCCATGCCACCCGATACATGCTCATACATTATAGTAAACCCTGTAGGAACAGTAATGAGTGAGTACCTCCAGCAAGCAAAATACAATCTACTAGAATATAATACAGAAACAGGAAAGCCCTCAATATAGGATCTCACTCCACTCGACCCACAATTTAGGGACTCACACCACTCAACTTGTACTTCCTTACCCTGCATATAAAGGTATACAATATATATTAACATTAGCAAAAAATTATGGAAGCTGAATACACTCAACCCACATGTGAAGTGAATCATTTATAAATCCTCTCATCACTCAACCCTCAGTTACAAAGATGAATCCACAGTGAAATCTCACACCACTCGGCCTACAATTTAGGAACTCACACCACTCAAACTTGCGCTTCCTTACCCTGCAAACAAAAAAAATATATAATATATAGAATCATTAGCAAAATGGAAGGTAGCTCACACCACTCGACCCTCATGTGAAGTGAATATTTTATAATACTCTCATCACTCAACCCTCAACAGGGACCACAGTGAATTCTGGATATAGCCCGCACAAAAACCAAACCATTAAACAAATCACTCCACGTTACTCACCACCACTCAACCCACATATAATGAACTCACATCACTCAGTAGCCCTCCCATATTTGAGAATATGGGGCTTCATAATTGTTGCTGGCAGATTCCATTGATCAAGGAACCAATTTATCCTCATGATCTAGTCAAATTCTTAATAGCATTCTATTTCTCACCATTTGGATAACTGATTTAATAACCACCTCTTCAGGTTTAAATTCCTTGTTAAAAACACGATTATTTCTCTCAATCCAGATGTGATAAATGGAACACAAGAAAGCATTGCTAAGAATATTGGCCCTTAAAGATTAGCCCTTAGCCTCATTTGTAACATGTGTGACTATATCAGGCCAATCGAAGTCAGGCCATTGTATGTTACATTTGACTTCAATAGCACTCCAGATCCTGTGGGAAAAAGTGCACTTGAAGAAAAGATGGGAATGGCTTTCCCCAGAGGTAAGGCAGAAAGGGCATTGAGAATGAGGGGCTAAACCAAACATAAGTAACCTATCACCAGTGTATAGTCTGTTATGGAGAGCAACCCAAACTATAAAACTGACTTTAGGAATTCTATGAGGGCCCCAAAGGAGTTTGTGCCAATCCACTTTACCAAATCTACTTCTCCAATGATCCCAGGCTGAATTAATGGAAAACTGACCATCAGTAGTCAGTTTCCATATAACATGGTCACTCAAGGAAGGGTTAGGCTTACAGCAATCAGGAGTGAATGAGATCAGCTCCTGAATTTCCCAAGAGTTAGGAACAGGCCACTTCCAAGAATGACCCTCAATGATTTGACTAACTTTAGTTTCACTATTGAGACAAGAATCATACATAATTTTGTCCCTATACTTGCTCCATAGAGGCCCAAGCGGATGCCAATTGTCAAACCAAAGAAATGTAGTCTCCCCACAACCAACTTTGTGAGTGATAAGAGGGGATATACAATTCCTAAGAGACAGTAATTTCCTCCAGACCCAGGATAGGTCAGCAGGAATTTTAATTTTCCAAAAACTTTTACCCTTGAGTAAGTATGATTTCACCCACTTACACCACATAGAAACCTCACCCCCAGAGAAGAGGTACCAAATGTGCTTAGCTATTGCAGCTTTATTCCATATATCAAGAGACTTAAAACCAAGACCCACCCCTCATTTTTAGGAGCACACACATGATCCCACGCAATCTTGGGTCTATGAGATTTGAGATCACTACCAGACCAGAGGAAAGCCCTAAGAATACTCTCAATTTCCCTAATAACCTTTTTAGGAGGATGAACAGAGAAGCCCAGTAAACTTGCATGGAAAAGAGAATGGATTGGATAAGCTGGCTTCTCCCAGCATAGGACAAAGATCTGTTGGTCCAACTCTTCACTCTTTTGGTGATCCTATCAATAAGAGGGACACAGTCAGTTGCCCTCAACTTAGTAGTAATAAGAGGAACACCAAGATACTTAACAGGAAGAGTACCCTCTTTGAAACGGGCTATACCAAGAATGGAAGCACGAAGCTCCATCTCACAGCCAGAAAAGTAAATGTTACTCTTGCTAGGATTAGGAGTAAGGCCAAAAAGGTTAGAGAATTCCTCAAGGCCTTCCATAATAAGCTTAACAGTAGGCACATCACCTCTGCTAAAAATCATGAGATCATTAGCAAAGCAGAGGTTAATGATCTTTGTTTTCTCACATCTCCAATGGAACTTGAACATAGGATGCATAGATTTTTCAGCCAAGATTTTGGCAAGGATTTCCATGGCTAAAACAAACAAATAAGGGGATAAAGGATCCCCTTGGCGTAAGCCTCTAGCCCCTTTGAAATACCCGTGGAGACTCCCATTAATACAAATTGAGAAGGTGGGACTAGTAATGCAAGCCTGGATCCAAGAGATCATGACAGGGGGGAAAGCCATGGCTTTAAAAATATCAATGATGAAATCCCATCTCACACTATCATAGGCTTTCATGATATCCACTTTCATGGTACACTTAGGGGTAGGAGACTTCCTATGGTACCCTCTCATAAGCTCTTGAGATAAGAAAATATTGTCAGATATTCTCCTACCTTGAACAAAAGCTGATTGAACAGGGTCAATAAGATCAGGGAGAACAGTTTTAATCTTGTTAGCAATGATCTTAGCAATGCATTTGTAAATGGTATTACAACAAGAGATGGGTCTAAAGTCCCCAACTTTAACAGGGTTAGGGACCTTAGGGATGAGAGCAATGATGGCACTATTGACAGGGGAAAGAAGCTTTCCGGACTCAAAAAAAGTTCTAATAGCTTGAGTAACATCTCTCCCCACAATATCCCGAGATTTTTTGAAAAACCTAGCAGAGAAACCATCAGGGCCAGGGGCCTTATTAGCTTTCAGGGACCAAAAGGTATCCTTAATTTCTTTATCAGACACAGGACTAGCAAGCAATATCGACTGGTCAACAGAAAGTTTAGACTTGACCAGGGACTGGATTCTGTCAAAACCATTATAATGGTCATCAATAGGAGTACCAAATAAACTAGAGAAAAAATTAATAAAAGCATTTTGGATGTCCTCAGGTTTTGTGGATTTTTGGCCATCCAAAATTTCCAAGCTTAAAACTTTACCCCTATTGATGTTACCCTTAATGGTTTTAAAGAAAAAGTTGCTATTTCTATCACCCTGACTAAGCCACTGAATTCTAGATTTCTGGTGAGCCAGACTCTCATCAACATTCAAAAGATCAACATGCTGTTTAAAAGTGGTTCTTTCAAGTTTTTGCAAAGAAACATTACTAGGATCCTTATCCAACTTCAATTGAATGGAATGAAGCTCAGCCCTGGAAGTATGGACACAGGCAGTAATGTCACTAAAATCTTTCTTATTCAAAGCCTTAAGTGCAGGCTTTAGGTTCTTCAGCTTCTGACACACTCTAAACATAGGGACACCTTAAATGTATTGGTTCCAAATTTTGGAGACCACAGATGGAAAATCCTCATGGTCAGCCCAAAAGTCAAAATATTTAAAAGGTTTCTTAAAAGAACGCACTTTATCAGAGATGTTAACCATAGCAGGGGAATGATCAGATACACCAGAAGGCAGGAATGTAGCAATTGAGGCAAGAAAAGCATCAAGCCAAGCCTCATTTACTAACACTCTATCAATCTTAGAGGCAATATAATCCCCACTAGTACGCTTATTAGCCCAAGTGAATTGGCAACCTCCATAGGAAAGATCAACCAACTCAGCTTGCAAGATATGGGAATTAAACTCCTCCTTGTCTTTAGACCAATTAACAAAACCCCCAGATTTTT
This sequence comes from Camellia lanceoleosa, assembly GCA_025200525.1. NCBI lineage: Eukaryota > Viridiplantae > Streptophyta > Magnoliopsida > Ericales > Theaceae > Camellia > Camellia lanceoleosa. The sequence goes on from CM045772.1 coordinate 64,669,303, forward strand.
CATAAGGAAACCTAATAGCATTAAAATCCCCCAAGATAACAAGAGGGGTGTTGGACTGATGGGAAATGGTAACCATGTATTCAAAAAAATCCTTTCTAACCTCATGTGTATTATCAGCATAAACAAAACATACTCTGAACAGATAATCGGTAGATACATCATGCACTTCACAAAAGATATACTGATTAGATGCATGTAACATTTTAACCTTGCAAAAATCTGCATCCCAGCAGACACAAATACGCCCAGTTTTAGAAGGTTGTGAGTTTGTCAAAAAGGGTCAGTTGTTGACACCAGAAGAAAAAATCTGATGTTCATTTATAGCTTTTATTTTAGTTTCCAAAATGCCCAAAATTTTAATGTCTTCCTGCAACAAAAATTTCCTAACTTCTTTATGTCTATGGGGATTGTTAAATCCTCTGACATTCCATGATGCTATTTTTAAAGACATAGTAGACATTCAAAAATATAAAACCCACAAACCAGCTAAGACTGGATTTACCTACGTTTCTTCCTCTGGCTTTTGTTGCCCTTGCCAGAGGTGTTACCTTTTCCACTTGAGCCAGCTTGGGCTTGTTTCTTTGTTTGAGCTGTATTTGGGGTAGATTCCACAAGCTGCTCCACTCTGGCTATCGATTCAGATCATGAGGAAGGACTAGGCATGTAATTTTAACCAATTCCTGCTGAAGGGTCCTCAAACCATCCATACTATCCTCCTTTGGATCTCCATCTTTGGGGCTTAAACCCTCTCCATGAGTTTGATCAGATAATCCTTCATTGGATTCCACCTGGACTTGTGTTTCTTGTTGACTCTGACCCTCATCAGGCTTTGGCAAACCCACCTCAATTACCTCCTTAGCATTTGCTAGGTTCTGTATCCCATCCTCTTGTGGATTTTCATGGATTTCTGACACCGATGGCATACCTGGGACACCCACCTTCCTCTTACCCTTAGCTATCACTGTTTCCCAGCCTGGATTCGGATTATTCTCTGTCTCTTTTTGGATGTTGATTAGAGCTGCAACCTGTGTTTTCACACACTTAGTGGTGTCATGCCCAAACACTAGACAGTGCTCACATTTCGGGGGGAGACCCTGGTATTCAACTTTAACTCAAACTAATCTTGCTTAGTCGCCAAGAAAGAGATTTTACTGAGTAATTGTAGCTTAACGGTATTAGTTTAACTTAAGTACCGCAATCAAGGTTTTCTAAATCACCTTAGCGTTCAATTCTCAAGTACAAAAGGTTGAATTATAATTCTCTATAATTTTCATCCTATTTCCCTTTCTTTTCTCTAACTTTCACTTGTAGCTCTGAAGAATAAAGTTTCTCTCTAACTCTCCGTCTCTACTAAATCATTCTCTCTTTTCCTTGAACTAATTAGCTTGGGCAACTAATAGTTTCATTAGGTTAAGTGACCAAGTTTAACTCAAGCTAATCTTGCTTAGCCTCCAAGAAAGAGAATCTACGGATTAATTGTGGCTTAACGTTATTCGTTTAACTTAAGCACCTCACTTAATGTTGTCTAAATCTCCTAAGTGTCCAATTCTCATGTCCAAAATGTTGAATTTGAATTCCATTTAATTTTTATCCTATTTCGCTTTCTTTTCCCTAACTTTCTTTTTTCTTGGGTGAATTAGTCATAAAATAAACCAAAAAACTTACACCACTACAAGGGGCCCTAGTTCACAAGGAGAAAGATTCTCTCTAAACTCTCTCTGTCGTTCTCTCTTTTGTTCTAGGTGCTAATTGGCTTATGCAACTAATTGTTTCATTAGCTTACGTGACCTAGTTTCACTCAAACTAATATTGCTTGGCCTCCAAGAAAGAAAATTTACTTAGCAATTGTAGCTTAACAATATTAGTTTAAGCTCGTCATTTACGGTTTTGTAAATCACCTGGGTTTTCAATTCTCAGGCCCAAAAGGATGAATTTGAATTCGCTTTCGCTTTCACTTTCATCCCATTTCCCTTTCTTCTCTAAAACTTTCTCTTTTTTTTTTTTTTGGGTAAGTAACTCATAAAATGAAGACAGTAAAATGTACAAGTTTACGAGGGGCATACCCCAGGTACGCCCTACAAGAAATAAAAGAAGAACAGAAAACACCACAAAACTACCTCAGGGCTTCCTACAACATATAACCACACTCGCAATAGCGAAAGAACAACATAACCAAAAAGAAAAACAAGATTCACTTTGCCCATATATCCTTTTTGTCCCCAAGTAACCCCTACCATCAGAGACAATAGATAGGAACTTGGGGTGGATATATGGGCAAATAAACAAAATACACCACAGACTCAAGAAACAAACAGACATACACACAATACAATGTAACTCACTAAACACCCAACAAGATCAACAAAGAAGCATAGCCCATGCAAAAAGATGTCCACACAAACGAGCCAATCAAAGTCCAATTAACTCACCACACATCTCCCAGTTCCAGCAATGGCAAATTCCACACCTCAATTCCCCATGGCAGTGTGCCCCTCACTCCACACCAGAAGAGGTCAGAGAACTGCACTAAGCCGAATCACATCAATATGTACGGATCATCAACCAAACAACGAAAAAGCCAAATATAGTATACAGCAGAATGCATTAAGGCCCACCAATTCCAAAACAAAATTACCACTCACCCACTTGGATTTAACAAGAACAAAGAAGCTTACCCTATGCAAAATGTTGTCCACAAAATGAGCCAATCAAAATCCAATTAACTCACCACACATCAACCAGTTCCAACAATGGCTGATTCCACACCTCAATTCCCCATGGCAGTGTCCCCCTCACTCCACACCAGAAGAGGTCAGAGAACTGCACTAAGCCGAATCACATGAATATGTACAGATCATCAACCAAATAACGAAAAAACCAAATATAGTAGACAGCAGAATACAAAAAGGCCCACCAATTTCCAAACAAAAACCACTCAACATAGCCTAGGCAAAAATGTTGTCCACACAAGAGAGCCAATCAAAATCCAATTAACTCACCACACATCTCCCAGTTCCAGCAATGGCAAATTCCACACCTCAATTCCCCATGGCAGTGTCCCCCTTACTTCACACCAGAAGAGGTCAGAGAACTACATTAAGCCGAATCACATGAATATGTACGGATCATGAACCAAATAACGACGAAGCCAAAAATAGTAGACAGCAGCAATCAAGGACTCAACAAATTTCTAATTTACCTTAATTGGCCGTGGACCCACAGAATTCTCCACAGATTAGCCTCGGCCCAAAAAGAACTGAACAGCCACGGCCAAAAAATAATTACACCAGCCCAAACACTAAATAAAACCAAGTTTACAAAAATATTGGGCCCCACTCTTAAAATTCCACAAAAGCAACAAGTGGAAACCACTAAACAAAGAGATATACATAAAAATTATATATACCACTCTAAATAAAAGGGCCCCCGATATCACTTATAAAGAAATACTCCACAATTATTGGCCCCTTAACTCAAAGAATAAACCATGGGCACAAACATCATCCAGATCAACACTTATATTTGCCAAATCCCACCCACGTGAAAAAAGTTGAGTTTCCCTCCAAATCTGCCACGTGATGGAGCACCACACAACTAACACTGCACTCAAAAATATATAATAGACATATTATATATTTAAAAGAAGAGACAAACTTAGCTTTACCAACTCAATAGACGTCAGCCACCCCAGAAAAAGGCGACCCATGTGATCTGACTCAAGCACGCTTCCTCCCGTAAAGCTACACGGTACCCCACATGAAACAAGCCCACCGTAAAGGACGCGCGTGAAACAATGTCATTAACACCAGTCATGGACAACGCCATTAGCAACACCAAAGCCCACCAGCTGACAACCACATCGCCACCACCTCACAACGCCATGACCGGATTAACTCCGCCGAAGTTAAACAATAGCACATCGCCATTTCAACAGCAAAGACACAAACTTCGTGTCCTAGCTCACCACCATTGTAGACAGTACCCCAAAAATATATATATATAATAATCATACCCCAAACCAGCGGCAAAGCTAACTAACAGGCGGACAACAACGCCGAAGAAGACTTCACTTCAGATCACCAACAAGACCACCGATAAACCCAAAATACCAACGTTGGAATGGAGCAACACCATTACCGAAAAAACCAACGGCACACCCAGAACACACCCATAACTACCGCGGTCTTAGACACCAACGGCAGAATACGGCATGAATCAAAGCTCACTAAATCACAAACAAATAGACAATGCTTCAGGACCCAAAGAAAGCACCCGAACGAAAGCAACTCACGCCAACTCCAACAACACGCTGCCTCAAACTCAGAACAGTAGTAGTGGCGCCAGTGGAGCAGAACCAAACTGGCGCCGGAGAACCCTGCAAAACGGGCACAAATCTAGCACAGCTGGCGATACGTCCTCACCGGTAGCCCAAACACATACCGGATCAAGTGTAACACTTGAACCCAGGAAGGTGAAACCCGGTGTGAGACAACCAACAACCCAAGACCAGCCATGTAAAATGGCCGGACTGAAGCAACTAGAACCCAATAATTCTTCCACAAACCCCCTTGAATCTGGATAAAATAAGAAGAGATTTAGCCCCAACACACAACACTATCCAAACCAGACAAAAATCTGATAAGGAGCCCTCAGAACTCCATGGGTAACAACGATTTGAGCTTTCTCTAGAATCTAGAGAGAGAAGCTCTCAACCTAATCCCCTCTCACTTTTTAGAAGCTCTCAAGACGAATCCAAACTTTTTTTTGGGTGAATAAGACATATATAAAAGAAAAAACATAGAATACACAACTACAAGGGGCATGCCCTAGGACCTATCGAAGACTATACATGAGAAGAAAAAGACCACGGAGGCAATTAACCCCACACAGCCAAGCCAAAACTAAACAAAACAAAGCACCATGCCAGCAAGAAACAGCACGGTTAGCAAAATAGCAAGCTAAAATCAAGATCCAAAATATGTTCATAGGCCACATTCTTTCGGATGAGGGCCATGAACACACCAGCGAGGTTCAGAAGGTAACCCTGTGAAACTGTAAAGCTACAAAACCATGCACAACCCGCATGGATAGGCCAACCAACGAAAGACAACTGTAAACCGTCTAATAAAATGAAGCAAATAGAGTTTAAATAAATTAAAGTAAAGACAACTTCTTTCCAAACGGCGCTTCGAGCAGCCATCACCAAGAAACAACCAACCCGAATACCCAGCAAGCAGGAAATCTCTGGGTCATAACACATCCAACCATGAACACATCCAACCAAACATCCCATAACAGATCAAAACAACCACCTGTCTGGGGGTACACAAAACAACCACGACCCAACATCCAAGCAAAAGCAAAAAGAAGCCGTGCACAGCCTGCACGGTTAGGCAAGCCATCTGAACACCAAACATAAATCTTTAAACAAAAATAAAAGTTAAATAAAAACAAACTGTGCATCCAAGCAGCCATCACAGCGAGCCAATAACCTTCCAAACACAAACTGTGCATCCAATGAGAACCAGCACGGCATAGCATGAACATTGCATTGGAAGCTAAGCTACCATGAACCTTGGAGCCTGTAGCAAGACTCCACACTCGTGCTGACCCATGCACCTCAGAACATCCTTATACATTATAGTAGACCCTGTAAGGACATCCAAAGATAAGAAACTCTAGCAAATAATATGCAAACTGCTGGTATATAACACAAAAACATTTCCCACAATATAGTATCTCACACCACTCGGCCCACAATTTAGGAACTTACACCACTCAACTTGTGCTTCCTTACCCTACAAATACAAGAATATAATATATAGAATCATTAGCAAAATGGAGACTGAAAAAAGGTAGCTCACACCACTCGACCCTCATGTGAAGTGAATAATTTATAATACTCTCATCACTCAACCCTCAACATGGACCACAGTGAATTCTGGATATAGCCTGTACAAAAACCAAACCATTAAACAAATCACTCCATGTTGCTCACCACTACTCAACCCACATATAATGAACTCTTATCACTCGGCATCCCTCCCATATCTGAGAATATGGGGCTTCATAATTGTTGCTGGCAGATTCCATTGATCAAGGAACCAGCTATCCCTTGCAAATCTAGTCAAATTCTTAATAGATAGCATTCTATTTCTCACCATTTGGATAACTGATTTAATAACCACCTCTTCAGGTTTAAATTCCTTGTTAAAAACACGGTTATTTCTCTCAATCCAGATGTGATAAATGGAACACAAGAAAGCATTGCTAAGAATATTGGCCCTTAAAGATTTGCCCTTAGCCTCATTTGTAACATGTGTGACTATATCAGGCCAATCGACATCAGGCCATTGTATGTTACATTTGACTTCAATAGCACTCCAGATCCTGTGGGAAAAAGTGCACTTGAAGAAAAGATGGGAATGGCTTTCCCCAGAGGTAAGGCAAAAAGGGCATTGAGAATGAGGGGCTAAACCAAACATAAGTAACCTATCACAAGTGTATAGTCTGTTATGGAGAGCAACCCAAACTATAAAACTGACTTTAAGAATTCTATGAGGGCCCCAAAGGAGTTTGTGCCAATCCACTTTACCAAATCTACTTCTCCAATGATCCCAGGTTGAATTAATGGAAAACTGACCATCAGTAGTAAGTTTTCATATAACATGGTCACTCAAGGAAGGGTTGGGCTTACAGTAATCAGGAGTGGATGAGATCAGCTCCTGAATTTTCCAAGAGTTAGGAATAGGCCACTTCCAAGAATGACCCTCAATGATTTGACTAACTTTAGTTTCACTATTGAGACAAGAATCATACATAATTCTGTCCCCATACTTGTTCCATAGAGGCCCAAGTGGATGCCAATTGTCAAACCAAAGAAACGTAGTCTCCCCACAACCAACTTTGTGAGTGATAAGAGGGGATATACAATTCCTAAGAGACTGTAATTTCCTCCAGACCCAGGATGGGTCAACAGGAATTTTAACTTTCCAAAAACTTTTACCCTTGAGTAAGTATGATTTCACCCACTGACACCACATAGAAACCTCACCCCCAGAGAAGAGGTACCAAATGTGCTTAGCTATTGCAGCTTTATTCCATATATCAAGAGACTTAAAACCAAGACCCCCCTCATTTTTAGGAGCACACACATGATCCCACGCAATCTTGGCGCTATGAGATTTGAGATCACTACCAGACCAGAGGAAAGCCCTAAGAATACTCTCAATTTCCCTAATAACCTTCTTAAGGAGGATGAACAAAGAAGCCCAGTAAACTTGCATGGAAAAGAGAATGGATTGGATAAGCTGGCTTCTCCCAGCATAGGACAAAGATCTGTTGGTCCAACTCTTCACTCTTCTCTTCTACCACTCAACGAAGAAAGTTTCTCTCTAACTCTTTCTTTTTTTTCACTAACTTTCTCTTCTTGCTCTCAGGAAGAAAGTTTTTCTCTAAGTCTCTCCGTTCTTCTCCATCGTTCTCTCTTTTGTTCTAGGAACTAATTTGTTTAGGCAACTAATAGTTTCATTAGTTTAAGTGGCCAAGTTTGTCTCAAACTAATCTTGCATAGCCTCTAAGAAAGGGAATTTATTTAGCAATTGTAGCCTAGCGATATTAGTTTAACTTAAGCAACACATTTAATGTTTTCGAAATCACCTAAATGTTCAATTCTCAAGTCCAAAAGGATGAATGCGAATTCCCTTTAATTTTGATCCTATTTCCTTTCCTTTTCTCTAACTTTCACTTCTAGCTTTCAAGAAGAAAGTCTCTCTCTCTATCTCTCTCTGTCCTTCTCCAACCTTCTCTTTTTTGTTCTAGGAATTGATTTTTTTTTTTTTTTGGGGTGAATAAGACATAAATAAAACAAGAAAATTTACAAGATTACAAGGGGCAAACCCCAGGACCTAACATGGCTATACAAGAAACCAAAAGACAAAACCACACAAAACAGGAGAAAAGGCCAAAATAAAGGAAGCAAAACTGACAACTAAACTAAAAACCACCAACCTGTTCACCATCCATATGTACTAGAGATAGAGAAGGTGAACAAGAGAGACAACCGATTTTTGAAGACTAGGAGAGGGTAAAGAAAAACCAAGCATTTGGTCCAGGAGCCTACATCCTTGTCAAAACAAAACGCCACAACTATGTCACCCATCCAGGACGTGAACAACCCTGTTGCATCTGCAAGTTCTAGCACAAAACAAGAAACCCAAAAACAATAAAAACTAATTTCCTACACATCCCGTAGGAATAGGAAATAATGCGCAAAACAACCATTTAACATCTGTACACAACATAGCACAAAAACAAATTATTACATTATAAAAAGAAGAACAAAGGATTTCCACAGTAGCACTTCTCCACATGGATCAAGCAAAGATGTACCGTCCTTTTGTCGTCAAGACTCCACTCACAGCATACCAGAACAATACCAAGACCTCAACCTCCAGAAATGGGATTCCACCTCGGCAGACAGTCCACACAACATAACAGAATTGCCTATTACACATAGTAGAATGATCTGTCATCAAAGAAAACTGCATTTGTTACCCAGCAGAACATAAATGACACCAAAATGTAGCATGCAAAGAAGACACACAATATTTGGTCTCACATCACTAAACCCACAATTTCGGAACTCACTATACTCAGTAATAGCATCCTTAGCCTGCACATATAGCTGTACTATATATACATATATATTCATTAGTTCAAAAATCATAAGAAAAATTTGGCGAAACACTCATTCTCACAGAATATCTATTGTATGATCACATCACTCAACCCACAATTTAGGCACTCAAGGTGTGGAAAATTGCTCCAGTAAGTAACCACTGCACAAGAGAATATAGTTAGATAAACACACATTTATGCTCACAATCACTCAACCCTCTTATAGTGATCTCACCACACTCAGCAGCCCTCCCATCTCTGTAGGATGGGGCTTCAAAATTGTGTTAGGCAGGTTCCACTGAGTCAAATACCAATTATCACCTGTAGATCTAGATAAATTTGTGAATTCGACCTCTAATCATATGAATGATAGATTTAATAATCACCTCTTCAGGTTTAAGTTCTTGATGAAAGATTCTATTGTTCCTCTCAAGCCAGATATGGTAAACAGAGCACAGTAATGTGAGCTTAAGAATTATGGATCTCAAGGACTTGCCTTTAGTTTCAGTGATAGCAAGATTCAATATGTGTGGCCATTGGAGACTAGGCCAATTAACATTACACTTGGCTTGAAGAGTCTCCCAGATCCTAGCAGTGAAAGTGCAATCAAAAAATAAATGGGAGTGGCTCTCAATAGAGTGTTGACAGAAAGGGCAGTTTGGGCTAGATGATAGACCAAACACCTGCAGGCGATCCCCACTATTTAGACGCTCTTGGATAGCCATCCACACAATAAAATTGACTCTGGGTATCATATGTGGACCCCAAAGAAGGTTATGCCATGCCACAGTGTCAAATTTACTTCTCCAGTAATTCCAGGCAGATCTGATGGAGAAAGCACCATCCGGGTTTAAGTGCCAAAAAGGTTGGTCACTTCTCGAAGAGTTAGGTTTACAGCTACTAAGAGTAGCTGAGATTAATTCCCTAATCTCCCAAGAATTTGGAGTAGGCCACTTCCAGGAGTTCCCATCTACAATCTGACTGACTTTAGCCTCACTATTGAGGCAAGAGTCATACAGGATTCTATCACCATATCTATGCCACAAAGGCCCAAGAGGATGCCAATTATCATGCCATAGGAAAGTATCATCACCTCTACCAATTTTATGTATTATAAGATGGGAGACTGCATCCCTAAGAGATAGCAGCTTCCTCCAGACCCAAGAAGGGTCATTTTGGACTCTGACCTTTCAAAAGCTTCCACATTTAAGCAGGTAGGACTTCTCCCATTGGCACCACATAGATTTCTCGCCACTCAAAAAAAGGAACCAGATATGTTTAGCAATAGAAGCTCTATTCCAAATTTCAACGGATTTAAAACCAAGACCACCCTCCTTTCTAAGGCTGCAAACCTTTTCCCAGGCAACTTTGGCACTATGAATTTTAAGATCAGTGCCAGACCAAAAGAAAGCTCTAAAAATCCTCTCAATCTCTTTTACCACCTTCTTGGGGAGGATAAAGAGAGAGGACCAGTAAACTTGCATGGAGAACATAATAGAATTAAGAAGCTGGGCTCTCCCAGCATAAGACATGACTTTGTTGGTCCAGCTTTTAATCCTATTGGTGATCCTATCAATAAGACTTTGGCAATTAGAAGCCCTTAATTTGGTCGTAATAAGGGGAACACCAAGATACTTGACAGGGAGAGTACCCTCATTAAACTTTACAATCTTGAGGATGTCTTCCCGAAGTTTTTGGTTGCAACCAAAGAAATAGATATTACTTTTGTTGGGATTAGGAGTGAGGCCAGACAGCTCAGTGAATTCATCAAGCCCTTGCATGATTAATTCAACAGTAGGAATATCCCCTTTACTAAATATCATTAGATCATCCGCGAAACAGAGGTTTATAATCCGATTTTTATCACATCTCCAATGGAACTTGAAGAGTGAATTTTGAGACTTCTCAGTAAAAATTCTAGCCAAGATCTCCATAGCAATGACAAAAATGTAGGGAGACAGTGGGTCCCCTTGCCTAAGACCTCTAGCACCCTTGAAGTACCCATGGAGGCTCCCATTAATGCAAATGGAGTAAGAAGGGCTGGTGATGCACGCCCGAATCCACGAAATCATAATGGGAGGGAAAGCCATAGCTTTAAGAACATCAAGGATAAAGTCCTACCTCACACTATCATAGGCTTTCATAATATCAACTTTCATGGAACACTTAGGAATGAGAGAATTCCTGTGGTACCCTCTCATAAGTTCTTGAGAGAGGAAAATGTTGTCAGAAATTCTCCTCCCTTGAACAAATGCAGATTGAACAGGATCAATGATGTCAGGAAGGATAGATTTGATCCTGTTAGCTATGATTTTAGCAATGCATTTGTACACGGTATTACAACAAGAGATGGGTCTATAATCACCCACCTTTACAGGGTTAGGAACCTTGGGAATGAGAACAATAGTGGTACTGTTAACTTCCTTTAGGAGCTTTCCAGATTCAAAAAAGGTTCTAATGGCTTGGTAACCTCTTTACCCACAACATCCCAAGACTCCTTGAAAAAACCCGCAGGAAACCCATCCGGCCCAAGGGCTTTGTTGGCTTTAAGGGACCAGAACACATCTTTAATTTCCTGATCAAACACAGGTCTGGCAAGCACTAAAGCCTGATCATTAGAAATTCTGGATTTGACAAGAGAGTTAATTCTATCAAAGCCATTGTAATCATCATTTATGGGGGTACCAAACAAACCAGAGAAAAAATTGATAAAAGATTCATTTATATCCTCCGATTTATTAGAAATAACCCCATCTTGCTTCTCAATGTTAAGAATTTTTCCCCTATTAATATTGCCTTTAACAGATCTAAAGAAAAATCTGTTATTTCTATCACCCAACTTAAGCCATTGGACCCTAGATTTTTGACGAGCAAGGCTTTCTTCAACAGTAGTAAGGTCCACATACTGTTTATAGAGAGTCCGCTCAAGAGATTGCAATTGAGAGTTACCAGGGTCCTTATCCAGTTTCCATTGGACAACATCTAATTCAGACCTGGATATCTGAACCCTGGTAGTGATATCACTAAAATCCTTTTTATTAAGAGCTTTGAGGATAGGTTTCAAATTTATGAGTTTTTGAGAAACTCTGAACATAGGAACACCATGAATGTATTGAGCCCAAACACTAGTAACCGCATGTATAAACTCTTCATGCTTAGCCCAAAAATCAAAAAACTTGAAAGGTTTTTTGAAAGAAGAGACCTTTTCAGACACAGTAACAATAGCAGGAGAGTGGTCAGATATGCAAGATGTAAGGAATTGTGCAGTGGAAGCTGGAAACTGGTCAAGCCAAGCTTCATTAACAATGACCCTATCAATTTTGGTAGCAATATACTCACCCCCTCCCTTTTGTTTTCCCAAGTGAATTGACACCCCCCATATGACAAATCTACCAGATCAGATTGAAGGATGTAAGAGTTAAAAACTTCTTTTTCCAAAGACCAATTAGATGAACCCCCCAAAATTTTCATGAGGATAACGAATTACATTAAAGTCCCCCAGGAACACAAGGGGTTGATTGGACTGAGATTGGGATATATGCAGCATACTGTCAAAAAATTATAACCTCTTAGCATGGTAGTTTTCAGCATATACAAAACAGGCTTCAAACCTAATGTTGGATGCCAGGTCAGTGATGGTACAAAAGATGTATTGATCAATAGCAGCATTTTTAACAACATGACAAACCATTGGGTCCCAGTACACATATATCCTCCCAGTTCTGGTGGGTTGGGAATTAGTCAAAAAAGACTAGTTATTTAAAGCAGATGAAAGTAAATGTTTTTCATTTACCTCTTTTATTTTGGTCTCCAAAACACCCAAAACTTTTATATCTTCTTTGAGCAAAATTTTTTTAACTTCTTTATGCCTAGAGGGATCATTAAAGCCCATAACATTCCATGAAGCAATTTTAAAAGTCATTGGATACTAAACAAAAGATAAGTAACCCAACCACCACAAAAAGAAACTAGGGATTACCTTTGCTTTTTCCTCTGGCTTTTATTTTTGCTAGAGGAGTTACCTTTTGCTACAGGGACCTTTTGGTTCACCTTAGGAGTGGATATGCTTTTGTTCAGGATTTGCTGCTATGAGGTTTTCCACCTTTGCAATCATTTCTGTATCATCAGGAAGAGCCAATTTTGTCAGCTCCAACACTTCCTTCTGTAGCAAAGCCAAGCCATCCGGAGTGGTAGCGACATTCTCTCCATGCATGTTGGGCTCAATGTCTCTGGGCTCCCTTGGGGGGCTTTCACTGGGGGGAACTTGATCTACCATATGTTGACTACTGTTAGTATGCACATCTTCTGTTAATACCACATCATATGTCACACCATCAACCAGAGGATCTGATGGATTAGCGTCACCTACCTTCCTTTTTCCTTTTGCTTTAACTGTACTCCATCCAGGGTCAGGGTTATCCTCAGTCTCCTTTTGAAGAGCTACAAGTTTCTCTACTTGGGATTTAACACACTTGGTGGTGTCATGGCCAAAAACCAAGCAGTGATCACACTTAGCTGGCACTCCCTGATACTCGACTCTAACAACATCCTCTTCCTCTCCACAACTAACCTTATACATTGCAGGCAATTTTGAAGTTACTTCAATCTCAACACACACTCTAGCAAAAGCAACTCGGCTCCCCTGCTCAGTAAGATTATCCATAAAAAGAGGTTGTTCAACCGCACTAGCAATACGGCTGAGACCATCACTATCCCAGTATTCTAATGGAACATTGAAAAACTTCACCCATACAGGAACTTTTGTAACCTTTTCCTTTGTTAGTTTCATTATCCGCTTCCATTTTTTCAGAATCAGATTAAAGCCTCCAATGTACCAAGGCCCACCTTCTAGCACATTATTACAGCAACTCGGATCTTCAAATATAAAAAACCAAAAACCCTGACCATTAGATAGAATTTCCTTCAAACCCTTATTCTTCCACAATCCAAAAGCACTGTTTTGCATATAGTTGTACGAAACACCTTTGTCAAGGAAATAGCCAACTAAGCACGAATCCCACTTTTCTAACGGGTTCGGTCTAGGAGGTAAGACACACTCACATACCCCTCATTCATAGTGGGAGGAACATACCTTAGTGGGATGGTAGACCTAGTAGAAGGTGCTGCTACCTCGGCCCATGTTTTTGTAGGAGTCTCATGTTCCTGAGCCTTATTTCCCTCACGGCCTCTCCCTCCCCGGCCACCACGAAAATTTGCAATTCCCCCCCTACGAGTCTGAAACTCCTCATGAACATCCTCGCTACTATTATTAGTGACTAGGTTTTCCACACTATACGCCGGATCTGAGATGTCTTGGTTATCCATCAAATTAAATGAAGGGCCCGATGGGATACCCAAGAGATCTTCGCGAGCCCTTGCATCAGTCCTGTTTCTCGCAACCTCTATGCTATCAGGGAGGTTTTGAAACGCTTGCTTCTCATCGGAGACTGCATCAGACCATCGTGGTTTGTCAGGGGTTGAAGAAACCCTGACAGATGACTCTGGTGCTCTTAACCTCACTAACCGATCTGCAACTACGTGTCCAAAATGTTGCATTCAAATTCCCTTTAATTTTTATCCTATTTCTCTTTCTTTTCTCTAATTTTCCTTCCCCATCCATCTCTCTTTTGTTCTAGGTACTAATTAGCTTATACAACTAATTGTTTCATTAGCTTACGTGGCCTAGTTTCACTCAAACTTTTGTTTCTTAGCCTCCAAGAAAGAGAATTTACTGAGTAACTGTAGCTTAACGATATTAGTTTAGACCCCTCATTTAAGGTTTTGCAAATCACCTACAATTCTCAAGTACAAAGGGTTGAATTAGAATTCACTTTAATTTGCATCCTATTTCCCTTCCTTTTCTACAACTTTCACTTCTACCTCTCAAGAAGAAAGGTTCTCTTTAACTCTCTCCGTCATTCTAAATCATTCTCTCTTTTGCTCTGTGAACTAATTAGCTTGGGCAACTAACGGTTTCATCAGGTTAAATGCCCAAGTTTAACTCGAACTAATATGGCTTAGCCTCCAAGAAAGAGAATTTACGAAGTAATTATAGCTTAACGATATTAGTTTAACTTAAGCACCTTATTTAATGTTTTGTAAATTACATAAGTGTTCAATTCTCATGTCCAAAACGTTCAAGCTAGAATTTCCTTCAATTTTTATCCTATTTCCCTTTATTTTCTCTAACTTTCTCTTCAAGTTCTCAAGAAGAAGGATATTCTCTAACTCTCTCCGCCCTTCTAAATCATTCCCTCTTTCGCTCTAGGAACTAATTAGCTTAGGCAATTAATAGTTTCATTAGGCCAAGTTAACTCAAACTAATCTTGCTTAGCCTCCAGGAAAGACAATTTACGGAGTAATCGTGGCTTAAAGATATTAGTTTAACTGAAGCACCGCATTTAATGTTTTCTAAATCACCCAAGTGTTCAATTCTCATGTCCAAAAAGTTGAATTTGAATTCCGTTTAATTTTTTATCCTATTTCCCTTTCTTTTCTCTAACTTTCTCTTCTCTAACATTCTCTTCTAGTTCTAAAGAAAAAAGATATTCTCTGACTGTCTCCGCCCTTCTAAATAATTCTCTCTCTTGCTCTAGGAACAAATTAGCTTAGGTAACTAATAGTTTCATTAGGTTAAGTGGCCAAGTTTAACTCAAAGTAATCTTTCTTAGTCGCCAAGAAAGAGATTTTACTGAGTAATTCTAGCTTAACAATATTAGTCTAACTTAAGCACCTCATTTAAGGTTTTCCGAATCACTTTGGCATTCAATTCTCAAGTACAAGAGGATTAATTTGAATTCCCTTTAATTTTGATTCTATTTCCCTTTCTTTTCTCTAAATTCTCATCTAGCTTTCAAGAAGAGAGTTTCTCTCCAACTCTCTCTCTGTCCTTCTCCATCCTTGTCTTTTTTGTTCTAGGAACTAATTAGCTTAGGCAACTAATAGTTTCATTAGAATAAGTGGCCAAGTTTAACTGAAACTAATCTTGCTTAGTCGCCAAGAAAGAGATTTTACTAAGTAATTGTAGCTTAACGGTATTAGTTTAACTCAAGCACCGCAATCAAGGTTTTCTAAATCACCTTAGCGTTCAATTCTCAAGTACAAAAGGTTGAATTATAATTCCCTTTAATTTTCATCCTATTTCCCTTTCTTTTCTCTAACTTTCACTTGTAGCTCTGAAGAAGAAAGTTTCTCTCTAACTCTCTTCGTTCTACTAAATCATTCTCTCTTTGGCTCTTGGAACCAGTTAGCTTGGGCAACTAATAGTTTCATCAGGTTAAGTGACCAAGTTTAACTCAAGCTAATCTTGCTTAGCCTCCAAGAAAAAGAATCTACAGATTAATTGTGGCTTAACGTTATTCGTTTAACTTAAGCACCTCACTTAATATTGTCTAAATCTCCTAAGTGTCCAATTCTCATGTCCAAAATGTTGAATTCGAATTCCATTTAATTTTTATCCTATTTCCCTTTCTTTTCTCAAACTTTCTCTTTTTCTTCGGTGAGTAAGTCATAAAATAAAACAAAAAACTTGCACCACTACAAGGGGCCCTAGTTCACAAGGAGAAAGATTCTCTCTAAACTCTCTCTGTCCTTCTCTCTTTTGTTCTAGGTGCTAATTGGCTTATTCAACTAATTGTTTCATTTGCTTACGTGACTTAGTGTCACTCAAACTAACACTGCTTGGCCTCCAAGAAAGAAAATTTACTTAGCAATTGTAGCTTAACAATATTAGTTTAAGCTTGTCATTTACAGTTTTGTAAATCACCTGGGTTTTCAATTCTCAGGCCCAAAAGGGTGAATTTGAATTCGCTTTCACTTTCATCCCATTTCCCTTTCTTCTCTCAAACTTTCTCTTCTACCACTCAACGAAGAAAGTTTCTCTCTAACTCTTTCTTTTTTTTTTTTTCACTAACTTTCTCTTCTTGCTCTGAGGAAGAAAGTTTTTCTCTAAACCTCTCCGTTCTTCTCCGTCGTTCTCTCTTTTGTTCTAGGAACTAATTTGCTTAGGCAACTAATAGTTTCATTAGTTTAAGTGGCCAAGTTTGTCTCAAACTAATCTTGCATAGCCTCTAAGAAAGGGAATTTATCTAGCAATTATAGCCTAGCGATATTAGTTTAACTTAAGCAACAAATTTAATATTTTCGAAATCACAAAAATGTTCAATTCTCAAGTCCAAAAGGATGAATGCGAATTCCCTTTAATTTTGATCCTATTTCCTTTCTTTTCCTCTAACTTTCACTTCTAGCTTTCAAGAAGAAAGTCTCTCTCTATCTCTCTGTCCTTCTCCAACATTCTCTCTTTTGTTCTAGCAACTTATTAGCTTAGGCAGTTAATAGTTTCATTAGCTTAAGTGGCCAAGTTTAACTGAAACTAATCATGCTTAGTCGCCAAGAAAGAGATTTCACTGAGTAATTGTAGCTTGACGATATTAGTTTAACACAAGCACCTCAGTTAAGGTTTTCTAAATCACCTTAGCGTTCAATTCTCAGGTACAAAAGGATGAATTAGAATTCCATTTAATTTTCATCCTATTTCCTTTTCTTTTCACTAACTTTCACATCTGGCTCTGAAGAAGAAAGTTTCTCTTTAACTTTATCCGTCCATCTAAATCATTCTCTCTTTTGCCCTAGGAACTAATTAAGCTTGGGTAACCAATAGTTTCATTAGGTTAAGTAGCCAAGTTTAACTCAAACTAATGTTGCTTAGGCCTCCAAGAAAGAGAATTTACAGTGTAATTGTGGCTTAACGATATTAGTCTAACTTAAAAACCTCATTAAATGTTTTCTAAACCACCTAAGTGTTCAATTCTCACGTGTCCAAAATATTGCATTCGAATTCCCTTTAATTTTTATCCTATTTCTCTTTCTTTTCTCTAATTTTCCTTCCCCATCCATCTCTCTTTTGTTCTAGGTACTAATTAGCTTATACAACTAATTGTTTCATTAGCTTACGTGGCCTAGTTTCACTCAAACTTTTGTTTCTTAGCCTCCAAGAAAGAGAATTTACTGAGGAACTGTAGCTTAACGATATTAGTTTAGACCCCACATTTAAGCTTTTGCAAATCACCTACAATTCTCAAGTACAAAGGGTTGAATTAGAATTCACTTTAACTTTCATCATATTTCCCTTCCTTTTCTACAACTTTCACTTCTACGTCTAAAGAAGAAAGTTTCTCTTAAACTCTCCCCGTCATTCTAAATCATTCTCTCTTTTGCTCTATGAACTAATTAGCATGGGCAACTAACGGTTTCATCAGGTTAAGTGCCCAAGTTTAACTCGAACTAATCTGGCTTAGTCTCCAAGAAAGAGAATTTACGGTGTAATTATAGCATAACGATATTAGTTTAACTTAAGCACCTCATTTAATGTTTTGTAAATTACATAAGTGTTCAATTCTCATGTCCAAAACGTTCAAACTAGAATTTCCTTTAGTTTTTATCCTATTTCTCTTTATTTTCTCTAACTTTCTATTCAAGTTCTCAAGAAGAAGGATATTCTCTAACTCTCTTCGCCCTTCTAAATCATTCCCTCTTTCGCTCTAGGAACTAATTAGCTTAGACAACTAATAGTTTCATTAGGCCAAGTTAACTCAAACTAATCTTGCTTAGCCTCCAGGAAAGACAATTTACGGAGTAATCGTGGCTTAACGATATTAGTTTAACTGAAGCACCTCATTTAATGTTTTCTAAATCACCCAAGTGTTCGATTCTCATGTCCAAAAAGTTGAATTTGAATTCCGTTTAATTTTTTATCCTATTTCCCTTTCTTTTCTCCAACTTTCTCTTCTCTAACATTCTTTTCTAGTTCTAAAAAAAAAAGATATTCCCTGACTCTCTGCGCCCTTCTAAATCATTCTCTCTTTTGCTCTAGGAAAAAATTAAGTTAGGAAACTAAAAGTTTCATTCGGTTAAGTGGCCAAGTTTAACTCAAAGTAATCTTTCTTAGTCGTCGAGAAAGAGATTTTATTGAGTAATTGTAGCTTAACGATATTAGTCTAACTTAAGCACCTCATTTAAGGTTTTCCGAATCACCTTGGCGTTCAATTCTCAAGTACAAGAGGATTAATTTGAATTCCCTTTAATTTTCATCCTATTTCCCTTTCTTTTCTCTAACTCTCACATCTAGCTTTCAGGAAGAGAGTTTCTCTCTAACTCTCTCTCTGTCCTTCTCCATCCTTGTCTCTTTTGTTCTAGGAACTAATTAGCTTAGGCAACTAATAGTTTCATTAGCTTAAGTGGCCAAGTTTAACTCAAACTAATCTTGCTTAGTCGCCAAGAAAGAGATTTTACTGAGTAATTGTAGCTTAACGGTATTAGTTTAACTTAAGCACCGCAATCAAGGCTTTCTAAATCACCTTAGCGTTCAATTCTCAAGTACAAAAGGTTGAATTATAATTCCCTTTAATTTTCATCCTATTTCCCTTTCTTTTCTCTAACTTTCACTTGTAGCTCTGAAGAAGAAAGTTTCTCTCTAACTCTCTCTGTTCTACTAAATCATTCTCTTTTTTGCTCTTGGAACTAATTAGCTTGGGCAACTAATAGTTTCATTAGGTTAAGTGACCGAGTTTAACTCAAGCTAATCTTGCTTAGCCTCCAAGAAAGAGAATCTACAGATTAATTGTGGCTTAACGTTATTCGTTTAACTTAAGCACCTCACTTAATGTTGTCTAAATCTCCCAAGTGTCCAATTCTCATGTCCAAAATGTTGAATTTGAATTCCATTTAATTTCTATCCTATTTCCCTTTCTTTTCTCAAACTTTCTCTTTTTCTTTGGTGTATAAGTCATAAAATAAAACAAAAAACTTACACCACTACAAGGGGCCCTAGTTCACAAGGAGAAAGATTATCTCTAAACTCTCTCCGTCTTTCTCTCTTTTGTTCTAGATGCTAATTGGCTTATGCAACTAATTGTATCATTAGCTTACGTGACCTAGTTTCACTCGAACTAATATTGCTTGGCCTCCAAGAAAGAAAATTTACTTAGCAATTGTAGTTTAACAATATTAGTTTAAGCTCATCTTTTACGGTTTTGTAAATCACCTGGGTTTTCAATTCTCAGGCCCAAAAGAATGAATTTGAATTCGCTTTCACTTTCATTCCCTTTCATCTGTCAAACTTTCTCTTCTACCACTCAACGAAGAAAGTTTCTCTCTAAGTCTTTCTTTTTTTTCACTAACTTTCTCTTCTTGCTCTCGGGAAGAAAGTTTTTATCTAAATCTCTCCGTTCTTCTCCGTCGTTCTCACTTTTGTTCTAGGAACTAATTTGTTTAGGCAACTAATAGTTTCATTATTTTAAGTGGCCAAGTTTGTCTCAAAGTAATCTTGCATAGCCTCTAAGAAAGGAAATTTATTTAGCAATTGTAGCCTAGCGGTATTAGTTTAACTTAAGCAACACATTTAATGTTTTCGAAATCACCTAAATGTTCAATTCTCAAGTCCAAAAGGATGAATGCGAATTCCCTTTAATTTTGATCCTATTTCCTTTCCTTTTCTCTAACTTTCACTTCTAGTTTTCAAGAAGAAAGTCTGTCTCTGTCTCTCTTTGTCCTCCTCCAACCTTCTCTCTTTTGTTCTAGGAACTGATTAGCTCAGGCAGCTAATAGTTTAATTAGCTTAAGTGGCCAAGTTTAACTAAAACTAATCATGCTTAGTCGCCAAGAAAGAGATTGCACTGAGTAATTGTAGCTTAACGATATTAGTTTAACACAAGCACCTCATTTAAGGTTTTGTAAATCACCTTAGCGTTCAATTCTCAAGTACAAAAGGATGAATTAGAATTCCCTTTAATTTTCATCCTATTTCCTTTTCTTTTCACTAACTTTCACTTCTGGCTCTGAAGAAGAAAGTTTCTCTTTAACTCTATCCATCCTTCTAAATCATTCTCTCTTTTGCTCTAGGAACTAATTAAGCTTGGGCAACCAATAGTTTCATTAGGTTAAGTGACCAAGTTTAACTCAAACTAATCTTGCTTAGCCCTCCAAGAAAGAGAATTTACAGTGTAATTGTGGCTTAACGATATTAGTCTAACTTAAGAACCTCATTAAATGTTTTCTAAATCACCTAAGTGTTCAATTCTCATGTGTCCAAAATGTTGAATTCGAATTTCCTTTAATTTTTATCCTATTTCTCTTTCTTTTCTCTAATTTTCCTTCCCCATCCATCTCTATTTTGTTCTAGGTACTAATTAACTTATACAACTAATTGTTTCATTAGCTTACGTGGCCTAGTTTCACTCAAACTTATGTTTCTTAGCCTCCAAGAAAGAGAATTTACTGAGTAACTGTAGCTTAACGATATTAGTTTAGACCCATCATTTAAGATTTTGCAAATCACCTACAATTCTCAAGTACAAAGGGTTGAATTAGAATTCACTTTAATTTTCATCCTATTTCCCTTCATTTTCTACAACTTTCACTTCTACCTCTCAAGAAGAAAGTTTCTCTTTAACTCTCCCCGTCGTTCTAAATCATTCTCCCTTTTGCTCTATGAACTAATTAGCTTGGGCAACTAACGGTTTCATCAGGTTAAGTGCCCAAGTTTAACTCGAACTAATCTGGCTTAGCCTCCAAGAAAGAGAATTTACGGTGTAATTATAGCATAACGATATTAGTTTAACTTAAGCACCTCATTTAATGTTTTGTAAATCACCTAAGTGTTCAATTCTCATGTCCAAAACATTCAAACTAGAATTTCCTTTAATTTTTATCCTATTTCTCTTTATTTTCTCTAACTTTCTATTCAAGTTCTCAAGAAGAAGGATATTCTCTAACTCTCTCCGCCCTTCTAAATCATTCCCTCTTTTGCTCTAGGAACTAATTAGCTTAGGCAACTAATAGTTTCATTATGCCAAGTTGACTCAAACTAATCTTGCTTAGCCTCTAGGAAAGACAATTTACGGAGTAATCATGGATTAACGATATTAGTTTAACTGAAGCACCTCATTTAATGTTTTCTAAATCACCCAAGTGTTCAATTCTCATGTCCAAAAAGTTGAATTTGAATTCCGTTTAATTTTTTATCCTATTTCCCTTTCTTTTCTCTAACTTTCTCTTCTCTGACATTCTTTTCTAGTTCCACAGAAAAAAAGATATTCTCTGACTCTCTCCGCCCTTCTAAATCATTCTCTCTTTCTCTCTAAGAACAAATTAGCTTAGGCTACTAATAGTTTCATTCGGTTTAGTGGCCAAGTTTAACTCAAAGTAATCTTTCTTAGTCGTCAAGAAAGAGATTTTACTGAGTAATTATAGCTTAACGATATTAGTCTAACTTAAGCACCTCATTTAAGGTTTTCCGAATCACCTTGGCGTTCAATTCTCAAGTACAAGAGGATTAATTTGAATTCCCTTTAATTTTCATCGTATTTCCCTTTCTTTTCTCTAACTTTCACATCTAGCTTTCAAGAAGAGAGTTTCTCTCTAACTCTCTCTCTGTCCTTCTCCATCCTTGTCTCTTTTGTTCTAAGAACTAATTAGCTTAGGCAACTAATAGTTTCATTAGCTTAAGTGGCCAAGTTTAACTCAAACTAATCTTGCTTAGTCGCCAAGAAAGAGATTTTACTGAGTAATTGTAGCTTAACGGTATTAGTTTAACTTAAGCACCGTAATCAAAGTTTTCTAAATCACCTTAGCGTTCAATTCTCAAGTACAAAAGGTTGATTTATAATTCCCTTTAATTTTTTTCCTATTTCCCTTTCTTTTCTCTAACTTTCACTTGTAGCTCTGAAGAAGAAAGTTTCTCTCTAACACTCTCCGTTCTACTAAGTCATTCTCTCTTTTGCTCTTGGAACTAATTAGCTTGGGCAAGTAATAGTTTCATTAGGTTAAGTGACCAAGTTTAACTCAAGCTAATCTTGTTTACCCTCCAAGAAAGAGAATCTACAGATTAGTTGTGGCTTAACGTTATTCGTTTAACTTAAGCACCTCACTTAATGTTGTCTAAATCTCCTAAGTGTCCAATTCTCATGTTCAAAATGTTAAATTTGAATTCCATTTAATTTTTATCCTATTTCCTTTCTTTTCTCAAACTTTCTCTTTTTCTTCGGTGAATAAGTCATAAAATAAAACAAAAAACTTAGACTACTACAAGGGGCCCTAGTTCACAAGAAGAAAGATTCTCTCTAAACTCTCTCCGTCCTTCTCTCTTTTGTTCTAGGTGCTAATTGGCTTATGCAACTAATTGTTTCATTACCTTACGTGACCTAGTTTCACTCGAACTAATATTGCTTGGCCTCCAAGAAAGAAAATTTGCTTAGCAATTGTAGCTTAACAATATTAGTTTAAGCTTGTCATTTACGGTTTTGTAAATCACCTGGGTTTTCAATTCTCAGGCCCAAAAGGATGAATTTGAATTCGCTTTCACTTTCATCCCATTTCCCTCTCTTCTCTCAAACTTTCTCTTCTATCACTCAACAAAGAAAGTTTCTCTCTAACTCTTTCTTTTTTTTTTTTTCACTAACTTTCTCTTCTTGCTCTGAGGAAGAAAGTTTTTCTCTAAATCTCTCCATTCTTCTCCGTCGTTCTCTCTTTTGTTCTAGGAACTAATTTGTTTAGGCAACTAATAGTTTCATTAGTTTAAGTGGCCAAGTTTGTCTCAAACTAATCTTGCATAGCCTCTAAGAAAGGGAATTTATTTAGCAATTGTAGCCTAGCGATATTAGTTTAACTTAAGCAACACATTTAATGATTTCGAAATCACCTAAATGTTCAATTCTCAAGTCCAAAAGGATGAATGCGAATTCCCTTTAATTTTGATCATATTTCCTTTCCTTTTCTCTAACTTTCAGTTCTAGCTTTCAAGAAGAAAGTCTATCTCTATCTCTCTCGGTCCTTTTCCAACCTTCTCTCTTTTGTTCTAGGAACTGATTAGCTTAGGCAGTTAATAGTTTCAATAGCTTAAGTGGCCAAGTTTAACTGAAACTAATCATCCTTAATCGCCAAGAAAGAGATTTCACTGAGTAATTATAGCTTAACGATATTAGTTTAACACAAGCACCTCATTTAAGGTTTTTTAAATCACCTTAGCGTTCAATTCTCAAGTACAAAAGGATGAATTAGAATTCCCTTTAATTTTCATCCTATTTCCTTTTATTTTCTCTAACTTTCACTTCTGGCTCTGAAGAAGAAAGTTTCTCTTTAACTCTATCCGTCCTTCTAAATCATTCTCTCTTTTGCTCTAGGAACTAATTAAGCTTGGGCAACCAATAGTTTCATTAGGTTAAGTGGCCAAGTTTAACTCAAACTAATCTTGCTTAGCACTCCAAGAAAGAGAATTTAGAGTGTAATTGTAGCTTAATGATATTAGTTTAACTTAAAAACCTCATTAAATGTTTACTAAATCACCTAAGTGTTCAATTCTCATGTGTCTAAAATGTTTAATTCGAATTCCCTTTAATTTTTATCCTATTTCTCTTTCTTTTCTCTACTTTTCCTTCCCCATCCATCTCGCTTTTGTTCTAGGTACTGTAGACACCCCATTTTTGACCGTCCTCAAGACTTGGACGTCACCATTTGAACACTTGGTGATTATCCATGTTTGTGTTTGTTTGGAGTTCCCGGAGTTCTCGACTACGCGCCCTGCCTCAGGATCTCCGAACTCGACTGTTTTGTGTTTGGTTTTGCACCAAACACTTGTGCTTTGCCTTAGAGGGGCAGAGAATGCCTTGTGAGGCATGCCCACACACCACCGGCAGTGGCTGGTTGGTGTTGCCATCGGCACTATTTTGTGCCGGTCGGCACTCTTTTTTGGCAAAATGACAATTTTGCCCTGCCGACTACTGTTCAGTTGCTTTATGAGATATTTTAAGGCAGTGTCTTGCATTTGTTTCCCCTCCATACACGTGTATGGAGGGATGAGCCTTTGTTTTGCTTAGCTTGTAAGCTTTGATTCCTATAAGAGAAGGCTTCCTCCTCTTGGCTCAAAAGTTAGCAAGGTTAG
The DNA here is from genome assembly GCA_025200525.1 of Camellia lanceoleosa. NCBI lineage: Eukaryota > Viridiplantae > Streptophyta > Magnoliopsida > Ericales > Theaceae > Camellia > Camellia lanceoleosa. The sequence goes on from CM045772.1 coordinate 64,693,916, forward strand.
AAAGATTGAAGAGGAGAAGGAAGAGCTCTAGTTTTTAGGGTTTGCTTTGGTGTATCTAACCTATATCTATACCTCTTCTTCTCTTGCCCTTGTGTGTGTTTGTGTCTCATTATTGCACACAAGCACATAGTATTTCACCTTCCCTTGGCTACTGAGGTCCCAAGAGGTTATTCTTGCTGTTCTTGACTGGTTTGGAGCTCAAGGAAGCAACAAGGTCAACATTTGTGAAGAAGGTCAACAAGGGTGAGAAACTTGCTTTATTTACCCCATTCTTGCACTCCTTTTTTACCTATCTTTGAACTGTTTTTGTGCTTGGTGTTCAATACAAAAAAGTTCTATTTTTTAGTCCTCTTGATAGTTTATTAAGGGTACTTTGTGCTTTGGGGAGGTTTGACCACCCTTAGGCCTTGAAAAGGCCTCATTTTGTGCTATGTTGTTGAGATCCGGGATTTTGGTGTTTGGGTCTCTTCACCACTGAAATCTTGAGGGATTTCAAGATTTCAGTGGTGAAGATGATGCCTTAAAGTCCTAAGAAGGAGAAGGCCACCCCCTCTCCTTGTTGTCCTTGAAAAGGGCAAGTTTTGGCCTCTTGAGGAAGCCTATGTTTAAGTGTGTGTTGAGCATGTATGGACTGTTTTTCATGGTTAGGATATCATGATTTAACATTGCTATGTGTTGGTTTTGGTCCCTTGTGCATGCTTAGCATAGTTGCCATGTAATGCCTTGTATTGCCTTAACATGCCTTAGGTTGTTAGCCCCAGTTTGAGCATGCTTTAGGCTTAGACTTATGAATGTTTTATGCTTATTTTGACATGTTTTAGCTCTGTCCATAGTCATTTGGGTTGATCTTGGCATGCATTATATAGCCTCTTTGCATTTTAGGCTTGTTAGCCTTTGAGTATGCATATGTAGCATGTGTTGCTTACCTCATTTTGATGGTTTGGAACCATTTGGCATGTCATTTCAGTCCCTTTGGTGTGCTTGTATGCTTGCCTAAGTCGCCTCTTTATTGCTTTAAAAAGCGCATGTCGTATGCCTCATGTTTTGGCCTTTGTATGTGCCTTTATACTTGGACCATTTAGATGCCATCTAGGTGTTCCTTGAGTGTTGTTTAGGTCTGTCTTTGACCTATTTTGAGTCCCCTTGGCCTTGTGAGGCTTGGTGGGTTTGTCCTTGGTTTAAGCCCTTTGGCTTGCCTTAAGTGCTTGGACCTTAATTGCATGTTTAACTTGCTTTGTTGCTTGATTTGGGCACCATGTTTAGCATGATTTCTGAGCTTTACAATACATGTTAGTTGTCCACACTTAGCCCCTTTCAAGTGTGCTTGAGAGTGGTTTGTTTAATGCTTAAGTTGTGTGCCTTAACATGTGTACATGTGCATGTGTATTTAGCTCTCATACTTAGCATTTTGGCTACTGATTTTAGGCCTAGTTAGAGTTGCCTAAATCATGTTTAAGTCCACCTTTTATTTGATTTGCATGCTTGCCTTACATGTTTGCTTGTATGCTTACATAAGCGCCTTGCATCGTCTATATTGCATGCTAGCCAACATGCTTAGGATTTCATTGCATTCACATGCACATGCTTGGCCTCTTGAGATGAGCATGATGGAGGTCTGGCACCTTTGTTTGTTTATATGGTTTGCATGCATTTGAAATTGAAAGTGCACATTTGGTTCCTTGGGCCATCGTTCTGGCGACTCTGCTAGGGACTTTAGAGAGCTCGACTCGAACTCGTGATATCCGTTTTTGACTACACTTATGTGTTTCTTTGCATTGCATGTGCATTGGTGCGCCTAGGACACCGTGTTGGCCATCTGCTATTCCTGAGCGGTTTGCCGGAGGCTTGTCTTGTCAAGGCATGTCCATAAGGCTGACCGGTTGTGGGCTCTGCCAGTATGGGAACACAAACCCCGGTTTTACCGGGGCACCCTTTTTGACTATTCGACCTAGTGCATATTCGGATCCATAGTGACCATTCCAAATTAGGACAGGTTGCTTACCCGATACAGGTTGTTTGAAACCGCTGCGTGCGTAGTGAAACCCTAGCTCCTGACAAAATAGGACAGGGAAACCCTACCCTAACATAGGGGTGTATTGGCTTTCATTTACTTGCTATGTGCTTTTAAAGTGTATCTCTACAGGGAATGCGCACATTAGTTTGCAAGTTTTGATATCCGGCCTGCGGACGCTAGTATCAGTATTTTGAGAATCAGTTATATCTGCAGGTATCACATTTAGATTTGGGGCAGTGATTTCGGGGAACAGTGATCAGTAGTAGGGTACAGTTGTCCGGCTGCATCCGTGTTTGATCCGTTTGGGGCTGAAATACTGCTTGTTTTCCGTTTCAGCTCAGAGATTCAGAGGGCCGATCCAGAACAGCTAGTGTCTTCTTCTTGCTGAGGCAGAACTGAACATGACGCAAAACTCAGAAGAGATTGTGGTCATGACGGCCGCGTTGAGTCAAGGAATCACCGTACAGGATGAAGCTACTATTGACATGCCGCACTCCACCTGTGTCGTCACAGACATCCAATTTGGACCCCTCAACTATATCAGGCTCGCGAGCCCACCACATTTGAATTAATGGGGATGATAGATGATCTTCAAAGATCCGTGGCGGATCTCACCTATGGAATGTCTGTTTCGCCACCAGCCGCACCATATGCCGGAGGCTTCATACCCCAGGAGCCCCCACTACTGGGACGAATTGTAATTGAACTCAATCAACTGGAGATGGCCTCCAGCTATGACGACGACACATCAAACCAAGTTCTAAATCAGGCCGAGGCCAGAGACAAAGGCAAGATGAAGGCAGATGCCGACCCTATCGAACGACTGCTGTGGGCAGTAGAGGCTTTGAAAGCCGGGGGGATGAACAAGCAACAGATATCCGCAGTTATGTCAAAAGCTGTGGAGGATGCTTTCTCCACTCCGCCTGAGGGCAATTCCAGTCAATCAGAGAATCGGGATAGGCCCCGTCATGCCAAAACAGTTCTTCCCGTTCCCAACCTTGCATCCGAAAAAGATCAGAAACCCAAGGCCGCACCCGCTGATCCGTTCGCTAGTGCATCTAGCAAGAGTGCTCAGACTCCAAAGTACCTGCCCCGGGGGCGCAGGGTCTTCCATGCTCTCTACATGCCATTGTCCAAGGCACTTCAAATCCTTGCCGAGAGGGGACACCTTAAACCCCTGGAGCCTCGGCCCCTGCCGAAGAATCTCCCCGCCACGCATGATGCTTCCCTGTACTGTGCGTACCATCAGCAGACTGGCCATGCCACTGATAATTGCTTCCGCCTCCGTCATGAGGTACAAGACTTGATTGATAACGAGGTTATCCTCCCGCCTACTTCAGCAAAGTCCGTCACCACTCAGTTGTTGGATTTTGAGGACACAGACATTGTAAGTATGTAATCAGAAGGTGAATCGCCTGCGGGCAGTGTCTGGTACATTTTTGGATGTGGCGTTTGGCACACATTTTTGAGCACCCGCCAATGCTAGTTTTGTAAATCCTGACTTGGGTGTCGAGTCAGTCTTTTGTTTTGTTTTTGAGTCTGTCTCTCTCTATTGAGTCAGTCTTTTTGCTTACAGGGTCTGTCTTGTTGTAACGAGTCAGTCCCTTTTGTATAGTATACCAGGTGATTTCGGGGTTGTTGCCTCAAGCACCGTTTTGTCTTGAAATTAGTTGCTTTTGCTTTTTGAGCATGTTGCTGCCGAGGGGTCGGTTATACCAGCAAATTTGAATGAAACAGCTGTGGCTATCACATTCCGTACTTGTTGCTATTTGAGTTAGCCGTGCCGGAGGATGTGAATGGAACGACAGTACATTTCGCCTGCTCTCTTATGCCTTGAACATCGTTATAATGACCTGAGCTTTTCATAAAACCCTTTTCAAACACTGCGGTGATGAAAACGAAGAGGAAGTAATTCCTCGGGTTTTGTAAAATTTTTATCATTTTGAGAGAAAGAGAGGCATGCTAAGCTTTTAATGAATGAAGTCATGTTTGTCGGCATGAGTACTGAGAAGGACCCTGGTCCAATCCAGACTGGTTCCACACTATCTTCAACGTGAATGATTTGTCGCTTTCTTAAAAACTTTCAAAAACAGCATGTCTTGCGTAGTCTTGCGAAGACCGGTGTAGAACCGCTCTTGAGATTGTGCAGCCAGATCGCCTCGGTCTCAAGTTTCAATTCATCTGTTGCAAACCTGGGATCCGTTCAAAACGTCCAGTACCATGTAAGGCCTGTGTGGCCAGATTTGAAGCACCCCTCGAACAAGAGGCACCAAAGTCAGCTCAAGAAGATCAGACCTCATCAGAAGAAGCTTGTGAAGCTAAATCAGAAGCACCCCACGAACTAGGGGCAAAAATGTCTGATATGCTCGAAGAGCCGAAGATGAGTCATCTTGCAAATCCACAGCCACTCTCCTGGATACAGATGGCTTCAAAACCTTAAAACCATTTGGCATGGACCAGCTACACTTTTACCCTTTGAGAGGCTCGCTGGGCCGAAAACCCGAAAGGGCGACCCAGGCAAAAGTTAGAGCAAGGCAAAAAAATATAAGCAAAAAAGGCAAAAAGGAAAAAAAAGAAAAATACAAAAAGAAGCAAGAAAGGAAAGAAAAGAAATGAAAGAAACGCAAAAGAAAAGAAAAAGAAAAAAAAAGAAGAAAAACAAAGCTCGCAAGGTCGAAAACCTGCAACAAGCGCCTTGGCAAAAGTTAGAGCCTAAACAGTGAAGGTTAAAATACCCGAGTGTACCTTAACTGGAACTACGTAAGGCTTGATTCCCATGTTTGGGATACGTAGGCAACTTCATCTTGAAGTCCAGCCCCCAACGCTTCCATAGCGTCTCAGTCCATGTCATGATTTTGATCATCACTTGTGCCTCCTCCGAATCCAATGTCTCGATTGCAGCAACCCGGAACTACATGATTAACTTCCTCTTGAAGTCCAAACCACCAACACCTTCCAGGTGACTGTGTCCATATATTGATTCAAACCGTCTTCGCCTCCTCCGCATCCGAGGGTCCGATCGTCATCAACAAGGATCTGGCTTACAAAATGCCGCGGCATCATCCAAACAAGGGGCAACTTTCCATTGCCGTGCAATAGCATAAGTTGTCCTGAGTTGCCATCCAAACCAGGGGCACCTTTCCGTTGCCTTATCCCCCTTTAAGCCAGGGGCAATTTTCCATTGCCTCCGATCCGAGGTTGCGCATCTCGAGGGTAAGTTCCGTGCTCGTTTGAGCATTGATTGTTTGCAAAAATAGTTTTTGAAAATTTTTACTGAAGTTGACTATTTTCTCAAAAACTGTTTCGTTTTCAAAATCGGACCATGTTTGGACCTAAAAGGAGAATTTTCAGTGCTCACAGCCTGATTCGCATGATTTTTAAATCAAAAATCGAATAAGTGTGTTAATCCAACTCTCATTTTTTATCAAAACTGTTTTAGAAAACAAAAAATGGTCAAAGTGACGAACTAGGGGCACAGCTGAGTCGGGAGTTCCGTCTTCCCCCTCATTGCCAACGCACTTGCCCGAAAGGCACTTTGTCTACCAGAAGAAATAGCCGCAAGCTAGCAGTGTTGGGCGTGAACCCATAACCTCCTATTCATCTATCAATTACTCTGGGGAGGGATGAAAAATGAGAGAATAAAGGATAGAGAGGTGTAAGATGAGAGAAAAGTGAGAAAAGGGTTTTGAGAGAAAAATCGAGCCGGAGGACCGAGTGATGTGAGAATCACAAATCAGAAAGGGTGGGAAATATACCCGGAGGAATTGACTCCTCGAGATTTGAGGTCTTTTTGTAAACATGTCTGTGTGTCGTGTCTTTTGATTGGTCAGCCTTGATTTTGGCTTTGAGTCTTTTTCGAGCATGTCTCACTAGGTCAGGTCGTGTGCCTTTTGTTTCTTTGTTTGAGTCTGTCTCTTCGTATTCTATGGTAGGCTCGATACCCCGGTTGAAAACCCATCATTTTCCAAAAAGTAATCGCCATGCTCGTAATCTCGTGCCATTCTCTGCAACCACGCGAGGCAGGAGAAGAAAAGAGAAAATTTGGGACATCCAAGTGTGTTTCAACCTCAACCGTTTCAGTTTTTGTAGTCCATCTTGTCGATCGGGTCATTTTGTTCGTGGTTTGCTATGTGCGCAGGATGAACCGAAAGTCTTGGTTATGGGTTGTATGCAGATCGATCCCCAGTAGAGTATGGGCTGACTATTCAGTTTGAGCAGTGGTTTGTATGAGTGGTTTGCTGTTTAATTGGTTGGTTATCCAATTATCATAGTACAATTGCTCAATTTGCAGACAACAGATCAATATCATTTACATTTGAGGTGTAACATGACGCAATGCAGTGCATAGTATGAAAGATGCAGATATGCACAGATATAACACTCTTTTTAGACAAAAAGTTTGTTTCATTTCATATCATCTTTTTCAAATACAAATTTTGAGGAAAATAAAAATCTACCTGCGGCAGTACAAAATACTCTATCTACCAACAAAAGAGAAAAGTACAAGAAAAGAAATAAGAAAAATAGCAAAAGTCTGGGTCATCAGTGTCATCAATGGCTCACGGGATCTGTCTCTCGCCTCTTCCCGCGAAGTCCAGGAGCATCACCGGAAGTGTCACTGTTTGAGTCCGAGCTGCCCTCGGCCTCCTCCTCGGATGCCTTCGCCTCCTCCTCAGAATCATCGTCTGGAACTGGAGCCCGCGAGCTGCTTCCGGCGAGCTGCTTCTGGTGCGGGGAAATACCCCGCCATCCCGAGTGGAAATGGGAGGTCCAGGTGGAGCGACGCTACCCGCCGGAGGAAGTGGGAAGGGAGGCTGAAAAACATGAAAGGCAAATGCATCAATATGAAGCAGAATCATCAGCAGGCGAGTACAGAGTATGAATGCCGTGAGCAGTTGAAATAAAGGCACGCAGAATCGCAGGCGAATACGGAGTATGAATGCCGAGCGCTTTATCAAGATGTAGAATGCGCAGTATGAATACAGTGTATCAAGTGCCGTGAGGGCTGGGTATCCAGTGTTGTATCGTGCATCAGATTATGCGAAGCAGTTTGTGTATAATTTGAAGCTATGACAGAGAGAACATACCGGAAGGCCGTAAAAGGCTAGGAAGTCGAAGGTCCGCTGCAGCATCCCCGCCATGGAGGCATTCATCTCCAATGACCGCCGGGTGTACTCAGAAGACGCCTGCAAGGGAATCAGATGCATCAATATTCTGTGGAATATCAAATAAACTGAAATGAAATGACTGTACAGAAATGCAGTAACACATACCGGAGGTAAGTCGGGGATACCGACAAACTCGTGATCAGCTGGCGGAGGGGCGAAGGGTATCTGATAGGTCGCCCCATCCGACCCCTGGAAAGACAATGAAGCAGCTAGAGCGGGCCAACTAGCCTCCCGTCCCCTCTGGACTCCGCCCTTGCCGCGGACTCGAGCCCTCCTCGGCGCTCCTCCTCCTACTCCTGCTCCGGCCGGCGCGCAGACTCTCTCTCGGCGGCGACCACCACTCAGAGGCCGCATGATGAAGGTCTGGACGTACTCTGAGTAATCGCCCTCGCCTTTGAAGCCGTCTGCCTCCCAGCCGATGGTGTAGTCCGCCATCTGCTCGGCGGTGAAACGCTCGGTGTCCCTCATATGCTCAGGAGGATGCACCGGGACTATCTGCTCAGGTAACCCTAAGGTCTGACGCAAGAAGCACTCGCCTAGGTACCAAGCCCGACAGACCGGGCCCTCCAAAGAAAATCCCAGAACGCGAGGTCTCAACGGCGCAAACAAACCGATCCGCACCATCGCCGGAAGGAGCCCACGGCCGGTGTGATCTGAAATTGAAATACAGTTTGTTACCTACTGGTATTGCAAATATACAGTGGAAAAGTGAAGCTTAAATAAATTGAAAGTAAAACATACCTCGGCAGGAGTAATGGTGTCAAGCGCGAAAAAGTCGAAGTCTCGCGCTCGGCGCGCATCTCCCGTCATAGCGGCGTGAGAAGGGAATGACTAGAGGAGTCTCCGTCTCTGGCACTGGCTCCAGCCTGGGAAAGTAGGCGTAAACCCACAACTGCAAGACAGATGTCAGAACATTTATCAGATAAAGTAGGATACAGAGTAAAGCAGAAATAGCAGAGCCGTGTGTTGTGCAGTGTATTGAGCAGAGTGTACCGTGTGTACAGTATACAGCAAGTGTAAAGCAAACTACAATGTGTGCAGTGTACAGAATACAGAAAGTATAGAACAGAAATATAAACCAGAGGAGAAGGCGTACCTCCCAAGCTCGCCAGTAGCCTCCGAGCAACTGCCCTCTGCCACGGGAGACTGAGCTCATGTACCCGTAAAGAGTGGCCAGAGCCGCACCACCCCAATCAAAATGCAAGATGTCTCGGACGTCCACCAATGCGCTGAGTAGGCAGAGAGGCACGGTGTTCGCTCGGTCGGTGAAGAGGGTTGTTCCTAGCAAAAACATCAAAGTCATACAGACGCTTCTACGGCCGCCATCGGAGCCGCCGCCACCAACGCAGGCTGCACTCTGAACTGCACCTCGAACCAGGAGTAGCGGACAAAGCCTGGACGAGCAAGAGGTGGCGCCTCGCCAAGCAAATAGATCTGAGCGGCGGTTCACTCGTCCATGTCGGTGTCGAAGGGGATCGGATCACCCCCTACCCCGATGCCGGTGAGCACCGAGAAGTCGTAGGGAGTCATCGTCATGTCTCCCACCGCGGATAGGTGGAACGAGTCGGTGGTGTCCCACTACCTCTCTGCCAGGGTAGCTAGAAGAGGCTCGCAGCAGTCGGTCGCACTGCAAAGGAACCAAGCCGCGCCCACGTCGCGCGTCGAATCGCCAGAAGCTCCAAATACCAATCTCGAGCCACGGCATTCCCATACCCGGAAATGGCGAAGACCATCCGGAGGTAGAACGTGGATCGCCGGGCGGTAGGTCGCCGGGTCGAAGGGACGCTAGCTCAACGGGAGAAGCTCGACCCCGGGATCCATCTCGTGATCCGGGGGAGTCCCGGCGTGTGGAACATCGTCAGCCATGGCAATGGTGGTGAGAAAATGTCCGGAAGAGCTGGAATGTGAAAAGTCAACCGAAAAAGTCAACCCTGAGCGGGCCGAAAATGGCCGGGAAGACCGGAAGATGGAAAGACGCGGAAATGAAGAGGAAATCGAGGGGAACAAGTCCCGAAAAAGTGGAAATAGCAAAGGGAGCGCCGAAATGAAATTTCGATCGGTCGAAAATGTCCAAAACGCGATGAACTTCGCGAATCGAACGACGAAAATATCGCAAAAACGCAAAGAAATGAGCGAATGAGGAGGAAAAGAGACTCTAGAGAGAGAGGGAGAAGTTTTTCGGCGCAAGGGAAGTGAAAGAATAGGGTTTAAAACCTTATTTTAAAAGACCCGAGGTGAAATGTCAAAACTGTCCCTGATCAGCAACTTTTGGCCGGTCGGCACTATTTTGTGTCGGTCGGCACAATATTGTGCCGGTGGAACTTTTATTCAGCTGGTGGCCTGCCGGTGGCCACCTAGTCTAGCCGGTGATGTTCCCACAGCCTTGTTTAGGCCATGTGGGTGGTTTCTGGTCTTCATAGCTCAAGAAAGTGCAAGAAAGTGTATTTCCGATGCTCAACCGGCCTCCGTTTTGACCTCGGACCATGTCTTCTGTGCGTGGCACTCAGATTCAAGAAAAGATTGTATCCTTTTGTATCCTTTTGTCTTTTACAAGATTCAAAAGTTGCCCCGTGTGCATTGCACGCATCCATCACATTGTCTGGTACGTCGCATCGCGCCGTATTGCGCGTCCTTTGCGACTTGCACCGTTTTGCATTTTCGTGTGGCATGCGTGTCACACTTGCATTATTTTGTATTTCGTGTGGCATGCGTGTCGCACTTGCATTGTTCTGCGTCGCCTTTGAGGCACGCGTACCTCATTGCACTCCATTTTCCATCTTTTGAGACACGCACGTCTCATTTGCCCCATTTACATCCGCATGCGTGTCTCATTTGTATTGGCATGCGTGTCCCATGTGCGTTGCCCTTTTTGCCCCCCCTCTCGCGTGTACTACGCTGAGAGGCTTCTTTTTGCTTTCGTCTTTCCTCTCTCGCGTGTACTACACTGAGAGACCTTTTGTTTTCCCTCTCTCGCGTGTACTACGCTGAGAGACCTTTTGTTTTCCCTCTCTCGCGTGTACTACGCTGAGAGGCTTTTGTTCGGTCCAGGAGACCTAAAATCCTTGGGAGGTGCAAGACCTTCACGCGCGTTATCCGAACGCACCGCGCTGTTTTGCGCATCTCATTGCATTTGGCATGCACTCTATCATGCAATCCTACACATCGCGCTGTCTTGTGCACCGCATCTCAATTCGTGCATTGCCCCACCGGGGTCCGGCGAGACCTTAAACACGTACGGTCTGGGAGACCTTAAATCCTTCGAAGGTGCAAAACCTTTGGCGCATGCATTATCATGCATTTGTAAAGACGCACGGTGCCGCGCACTTCAAATTCATGCATTATCATGCATTCATAAAGCCGCATGTTGCCGTACATTTCAAATTCATGCATTTGGCATGCATTCAAAAGTCGCGCGTTGGCGCGCATTTCAAACATCATGCATCATGTGCATTTCAAAATAAAAAGAAAACATGCATTGTCATGCATACATTTTGCATCATGGTCTAGGAGACCTTAAATCCTCTGAAGGTGCAATTCTTTCGGTGTTTGTCGTGCCCGAACGACTTTTGGTGGTCTGGTAAAGCCACCTGCCTGTGTTTGCGGTGAGTTCCTAGGAGACCAATGGGGACGGTGAAAACTAGAGTTTGAATGGCTTATGCCTAGAACGCAAAGGTTCGGGATTTCCGAGACTAAAGTCTGGTTTAAATACCCAGAGGGTGTACCCTCGGCTTGAAATCTGTATGGAAGCCCCATAGGTTGAGGCGGCATGTTTACGCCTCAATTCTGGATACTGAACCAACCTAGTATATCACCCTGTTGGGAAGATGGGGAAAGCTGCAATCACAGTCGTTGCATCATAGTGCATTGTCATGCATCATTGCATATATCATGCATTTCAAAAAATTCAAAACCAAAAACAAAACAAAAAAAACCATGCATATGTCATGCATTTCATTGTAATATAGTGCATATGTCATGCGTCTTTGTAAATATCCATCCCATTGCATATTGTATATATTGCATTTTAGTTGCATGCATCCACTGCATCATCTTCCATCTATGGCTTGCGCCTTTCCTTGTTGAGCTTGGTCTGGTATGTGCCCTTACTTTTCACGTCAAAGCACAGTTCTGCATGTGCATCGCGCCTACTCCACGCTGGTATGTTGGTTTGAGGTTGCGGCACCTTTCCTATGTTAGACATGGTTTGTATGTGTGCATGCCTTTCCTAGGCAAAATACGGTTTGGCCGCACGCCATATCCATTGTAGATATTACATTGTAGTGTAATTGTTGCATCCAGCGTTAGGATCATTGTTCTTTCCTCAGCGGGTCGTCACCCCACTTATGTCAATCCACCCAATACTTGTCCTTGTGTTCGTCTACATCACTCATAGTTCAGACATCGTTCTATGGTAGACGGACTCACATTTCCATCAACCTATTTGACATTTGTGTGGTTTGAATCGCACGATTGAATCATGATTCAATTGCTCAAGCGTAGTTTGCATTGTTTCAATTGCATTGCATATCATTTGCATTGTTTATACGTAGTTTAGTATATAATGCATATCATTTTGCATTCATTTCGCATTGTCATGCATGTGGCTAACAATATTGTACCTGTTAAGTTTGCTTTCTTTGCAGGCACGATATTGTATGTAAGGTTCATTTGAGGCCGGCGCAACCGGACGAGCCGCACAGGTATTGTATCCTCCACGTGAGACGTTTTGAGAATTACATAATTCTCTTACATCCTTTCTGCATTGTAGTGTAGATTGGCGTATGCTAGCTTATAACTGTCGCATGTGTGCTTCATTACAGCTTTCTTCGCATGATCATAAGTTATGCTCGGCTTCTTGCATCGTCTTGCATTTCGCTCCTGCCTTCGGGCGCATACCTTGTTTTGTCTTGCATGTTTGTCCAAGTCTTCGGCCTTGTCAAAAATGGGTCGTCTCTGGGCTTTGACATTCACTCCCGTCATTGTTATGACTTTCGAGTTCTGTCAAAGAGGGCAAATCAGAGACACCCCATTTTTGACCGTCCTCAAGACTTGGACGTCACCATTTGAACACTTGGTGATTATCCATGTTTGTGTTTGTTTGGAGTTCCCGGAGTTCTCGGCTACGCGCCCTGCCTCAGGATCTCCGAACTCGACTGTTTTGTGTTTGGTTTTGCACTAAACACTTGTGCTTTGCCTTGGAGGGGCAGAGAATGCCTTGTGAGGCATCCCCACACACCACCGGCAGTGGCTAGAGGCCACTGGCTGGTTGGTGTTGCCATCGGCACTATTTTGTGCCGGTCGGCACTCTTTTTTGGCAAAATGACAATTTTGCCCTGCCGACTACTGTTCAGTTGCTTTATGAGATATTTTAAGGCAGCTGTCTTGCATTTGTTTCCCCTCCATACATGTGTATAGAGGGATGAGCCTTTGTTTTGCTTAGCTTGTAAGCTTTGATTCCTATAAGAGAAGGCTTCCTCCTCTTGGCTCAAAAGTTAGCAAGGTTAGAAAGATTGAAGAGGAGAAGGAAGAGCTCTGGTTTTTAGGGTTTGCTTTGGTGTATCTAACCTATATCTATACCTCTTCTTCTCTTGCTCTTGTGTGTGTTTGTGTCTCATTATTGCACACAAGCACATAGTATTTCACCTTCCCTTGGCTACTGAGGTCCCAAGAGGTTATTCTTGCTGTTCTTGACTGGTTTGGAGCTCAAGGAAGCAACAAGGTCAACATTTGTGAAGAAGGTCAACAAGGGTTCTACAGACATTCAGTGCCGGCCGGCAGTGTTTAGTGCCGACCGGCAGTCAACTTATGGCCGATGGATTAATCTTGTGCCGGTGACCACATACTTCAGCCGGTGATGTTTCCCCTCAGCCGGTGATACCCCCCAGTGCCTTGAGAAGTGGTTCTGAGACTTTGGTAGTTTCTAGAGGAGCAAAAGCAGGGAAAACAGAGGCAAGCTAGGCATGACAGTGCAATTCTGAGCGGAATCCGAGCGCGCATGCATTGGGCCCTCGCCCCGAGGCGGTTTATTGTTTCCCTTAGATTAATTAATTTGTTAATTTAATTAATTTGTAATATTTAATTAGCTTGCATGGTTAATTATTTGTATTATTCTTTTGGTCCCTCCGAGTGAGGGCATAATTGTAATAAGTGTGCGTGGGTGTGTGCATGTCCTCCACCCCCCATTTCTTTCTCCCTTTTATTTACCCGCTTATGATGGTAGATTAGGGCACATTTATTTTAGCATACCTTATGCAATGCATGCGTGCATCCATGCATTTGCTGACATGCATCGGGCTCGGTACATCATACAAACTGCATTGTATTCTAAATTCCAACTTGAATACGTGCATCAAATGATTGCATTTCACGTGCCATTTTAGGGTTAGCCGAGCCTACTCTAAATTGCATCCTTGCATGTGTTGCATTAGCCACTTAACATGACCTAGGGACATGCATGTCTACTAACTAGTTTCTTGTTTTGGCACGGAGTACGATGTAAGTGTTTTATGCTTTAGCACCTCGCATGCGTGTGAATGCTGCCATGACAGTATGCTTACCATGTGGCTAGATGCTTATATGAGATAAACTGTTTGAATGCCTGTGGGTGGAGGTTGGATTGCTTGAGTTGGAAAAACTCGTTGAAATCCGTGTTTTAGCCTACTTGCGAGTAGCAATTTCAAAACTATTTTCAAAACAAACGGATATGCAATGTTTATTTCCAAATTAGGCAATCTAGTCTATACTTGTTTGCTGTGCGCATAACATAGTAATTCTAGGCTAATAATTGGAATAAGAGCATGTAATGTTTTCAAAAACGGATATCACGGTTAGTAGAGGCGGTCTTGACAAGGCGAAAGGGGTGCTCATATGACCTTCCCGATCGTACCCAAGCTCCCGAGCCAAGACCACTTTGGTAATGATTGGACACGTTATTTCGCACCGAGTCGTGGTTTCCTAAATTTCCCATTTTAAAATATTTAGGTGGCGACTCAGACCGCAAAGTCCATGTTTGGCACTACTTTTTCAAAATCTACTTTTCTTCAAAACGATTTGCCAGAGTTGGACTCTTTGGTTCAGATTTAGAACCGCAACACAAAAAGGGTGTCCGAACTGTAGCATAGAGGCCCACGGGTGCTGTTACAGGTACTGATTAGCTTATACAACTAATTGTTTCATTAGCTTATGTGGCCTAGTTTCACTTAAACTTATGTTTCATAGCCTCCAAAAAAGAGAATTTACTGAGTAACTGTAGCTTAACGATATTAGTTTAGACCCCTCATTTAAGGTTTTGCAAATCACCTACAATTCTCAAGTACAAAGGGTTGAATTAGAATTCACTTTAATTTTCATCTTATTTCCCTTCCTTTTCTACAACTTTCACTTCTACCTCTCATGAAGAAAGTTTCTCTAAATCTCTCCGCCCTTCTAAATCATTCCCTCTTTCGCTCTAGGAACTAATTAGCTTAGGCAACTAATAGTTTCATTAGGCCAAGTTAACTCAAACTAATCTTGCTTAGCCTCCAAGAAAGACAATTTACGGAGTAATCGTGGCTTAACGATATTAGTTTAACTGAAGCACCTCATTTAATGTTTTCTAAATCACCCAAGTGTTCAATTCTCATGTCCAAAAAGTTGAATTTGAATTCCGTTTAATTCTTTCTCCTATTTCCCTTTCTTTTCTCTAACTTTCTCTTCTCTAACATTCTTTTCTAGTTCTAAAGAAAAAAGATATTCTCTGACTCTCTCCGCCCTTCTAAATCATTCTCTCTTTTGCTCTAGGAACAAATTAGCTTAGGCAACTAATAGTTTCATTCGGTTTAGTGGCCAAGTTTAACTCAAAGTAATCTTTCTTAGTCGCCAAGAAAGAGATTTTACTGAGTAATTGTAGCTTAACGATATTAGTCTAACTTAAGCACCTCATTTAAGGTTTTCCGAATCACCTTGGCGTTCAATTCTCAAGTACAAGAGGATTAATTTGAATTCCCTTTAATTTTCATACTATTTCCCTTTCTTTTCTCTAACTTTCACATCTAGCTTTCAGGAAGAGAGTTTCTCTCTAACTCTCTCTCTGTCCTTCTCCATCCTTGTCTCTTTTGTTTTAGGAACTAATTAGCTTAGGCAACTAATAGTTTCATTAGCTTAAGTGGCCAAGTTTAACTGAAACTAATCTTACTTAGTCGCCAAGAAAGAGATTTTACTGAGTAATTGTAGCGTAGCGGTATTAGTTTAACTTAAGCACCGCAATCAAGGTTTTCTAAATCACCTTAGCGTTCAATTCTCAAGTACAAAAGGTTGAATTATAATTCCCTTTAATTTTCATCCTATTTCCTTTTCTTTTGTCTAACTTTCACTTGTAGCTCTGAAGAAGAAAGTTTCTCTCTAACTCTCTCTGTTCTACTAAATCATTCTCTCTTTTGCTGTTGGAACTAATTAGCTTGGGCAACTAATAGTTTCATTAGGTTAAGTGACCGAGTTTAACTCAAGCTAATCTTGCTTAGCCTCCAAGAAAGTGAATCTACAGATTATTTGTGGCTTAACGTTATTCGTTTAACTTAAGCACCTCACTTAATGTTGTCTAAATCTCCCAAGTGTCCAATTCTCATGTCCAAAATGTTGAATTTGAATTCCATTTAATTTCTATTCTATTTCCCTTTCTTTTCTCAAACTTTCTCTTTTTCTTGGGTGAATAAGTCATAAAATAAAACAAAAAACTTACACCACTACAAGGGGCCCTAGTTCACAAGGAGAAAGATTCTCTCTAAACTCTTTCCGTCTTTCTCTCTTTTGTTCTAGGTGCTAATTGGCTTATGCAACTAATTGTATCATTAGCTTACGTGACCTAGTTTCACTCGAACTAATATTGCTTGGCCTCCAAGAAAGAAAATTTACTTGGAAATTGTAGCTTAACAATATTAGTTTAAGCTCGTCATTTACGGTTTTGTAAATCACCTGGATTTTCAATTCTCAGGCCCAAAAGGATGAATTTGAATTCACTTTCACTTTCATCCCATTTCCCTTTCTTCTCTCAAACTTTCTCTTCTACCACTCAACGAAGAAAGTTCCTCTCTAACTCTTTCTTTTTTTTTTTTTTTCACTAACTTTCTCTTCTTGCTCTCAGGAAGAAAGTTTTTCTCTAAATCTCTCCGTTCTTCTCCTTCGTTCTCTCTTTTGTTCTAGGAACTAATTTGTTTAGCCAACTAATAGTTTCATTAGTTTAAGTGGCCAAGTTTATCTCAAACTAATCATGCATAATCTCTAGGAAAGGGAATTTATTTAGCAATTGTAGCCTAGCGATATTAGTTTAACTTAAGCAACACATTTAATGTTTTCGAAATCACCTAAATGTTCAATTCTCAAGTCCAAAAGGATGAATGTGAATTCCCTTTAATTTTGATCCTATTTCCTTTCCTTTTCTCTAACTTTCACTTCTAGCTTTCAAGAAGAAATTCTCTCTCTATCTCTCTCTGTCCTTCTCCAACCTTCTCTCTTTTGTTCTAGGAACTGATTAGCTTAGGTATCTAATAGTTTCAATAGCTTCATTGGCCAAGTTTAACTGAAACTAATCATGCTTCGTCGCCAAGAAAGAGATTTCACTGAGTAAATTGTACCTTAACGATATTAGTTTAACGCAAGCACCTTATTTAAGGTTTTCTAAATCAACTTAGCGTTCAATTCTCAAGTACAAAAGGATGAATTAGAATTCCCTTTAATTTTCATCCTATTTCCTTTTCTTTTCTCTAACTTTCACTTCTGGCTCTGAAGAAGAAAATTTCTCTTTAACTCTATCCATCCTTCTAAATCATTCTCTCTTTTGCTCTAGGAACTAATTAAGCTTGGGCAACCAATAGTTTCATTAGGTTAAGTGGCCAAGTTTAACTCAAACTAATCTTGCTTAGCCCTCCAAGAAAGAGAATTTACAGTGTAATTGTGGCTTAATGATATTAGTCTAACTTAAGAACCTCATTAAATGTTTTCTAAAGTTTTCCATGGCCGTAAGGGGAAGAAAGCAGAGCTTCTCTCTCTAGAATCTAGAGAGAGAAAGCTCCCCCCGGAGTGAAAAATGGTGTTCTTTCTAGTTATCTTCCTCACTCATGAGGGGGTATGTGTTCATAGTGATTCCAATGTGGTTATATGTTGAGTACCAGTCCAGTTATCTTAAACTCTGGCTAGTTTTGTTATTCATTGAGTGGGTTTGAAGAGTTCAGGTGCTGTTCCAATGCACCATCAGTTTCAACCATGGGTTTCAGTCTATGGCTGTTGTTGTCTTGTAAAACCCGTGGGTCACTGTTATCCTCCGGTAATGGTGTGGCTCCGTTGGTGAGACGTTGTTTGGGAAGACTGGTTTGGTGGTTGCAGATTTTGGGTCTAACACCTAGTGCTGGTTCATGGGTGCAGCCAATTTGTTGATGTGAAAGGTTCACGGTGGTCGTCCGACAGGTAGTTTCTTGCTACGTCTGTTGGGTGTCCAGCTTCGGTTGCTGGTGGTTTATTCAGTGCCGAGGTTATGGTGGTTTAATTGTTATGCTCTGGGCTTGGCCTTTAACGGTGTCGCTGGTCATCGAGGTCTGGTCTTGGCCGGGTGTTTTCTTTGTTATCTAGCTTCGGTTTACTGGTTTTTTCAGCTACTATCGCTGGTGTGGAGGTCCTTTCTAGTGGTGTGCTGGATTTTCCAACTGTGGTAACCGTGTGATGTTGCTGTGGCCAATTTTTGGTTGGTTATGTGCTACAACGACGGAAGGTGGTCCAGCTCCGATCAACATCGCTCGCCCGCCAACGCCGTTGACGAGGTCAGGAGCTGTATGCTGATCTTGGTATGTGTTCTGATGCACTAGTGCTGCTGCTTAAATGTTTGAGGTATGAGGAGTGTCTTGCACGCTCCTTGGGCGAGTGACATTGAAAGTGGTGAGGTTTATGAAGCACTCAAGTATTCTGGCTATCTTGCTATCTTGAGAAATCATGTGAGGTGTGGGCCAAGTGATGTGAGATTCTATATGGAGTGTTGTGTCATGCTCTATTGTGGGCCGAGTGTGGGAAGGTCCTATACAGTGTGCCTGTTATTTCTTCTCCTCCACGATCTTCATTACGGTGGTGGCAATTTATATGGTTGGCTGGTTCGGGTTTACGCAATGGTGCGGAGGTGTGTTGATTTCCTGCTTCGCAGCCTCATGATGTTGCTGCTTGTGTATTTACATCTTGGTGTTGAGGGGTGGTGGCTGTTTGCTGCACAGGTTCCGGTGGTAGTTGACAGCGTGTGTGTGTACCGTGGCAATGGCTGCTTCAAGCGCCTTTCTAGGCTACATGAGAGAGAAAATCAGTTGTTTTCTTTATTATTTTTACATAGTTTTAATGTGTATCTCGCCTACCCCTACGGGCTGTGTAGGAGGTTTTTTGTGCATTTTGGTATACCGTGTAATAGGTTCTTGAGCAATTTCGGAAATTTGGGTTTGGATTGGCTTCTTCCTACGGTCAATTTGGGCTATTATTTTTGTATGATATTAATTGGTACAAGTGCCTATCCCTACGGGTTGTGTAGGGAAACTTGTTGTTGGGATGGTGCTTGTTTTGGCTGCTGGCTTTGTCACTTGTACAAAGTCCCTATCCATCATAGGATATGGCCTTTGTATAGTCTGATTAGCTAGTTATCCATTATGCTCCCTTTTCAGTTGTAAATTCCTAGGCTTGGTTTAGTGGTTTGTTGTTTTGTTTTTTTTTTTTTGGGCTTCGGTGTCTCTGTGCCGAGGTTCTTGGTGTTGCTTTGTTAGGGCCTGGGGTATGCCCCTTGTAGTTTTGTAAATCTTTCTGTTTTATTTATTTCTTATTCACCCAAAAAACATAAATGTTTTCTAAATCACCTAAGTGTTCAATTCTCATGTGTCCAAAATGTTGAATTCAAACTCCCTTTAATTTTTATCCTATTTCTCTTTCTTTTGTCTAATTTTCCTTCCCCATCCATCTCTCTTTTGTTCTAGGTACTGATTAGCTTATACAACTAATTGTTTCATTAACCAGAGAGGAAGAAACACAAGGACGTATCCCGGTGTTTCTGAAAGATAAAGAGACATAAGGACGTATCCCTGTGTCTCTGAATGGTGTGAGCACCAGAATGTATTCCAAATGCTTTTAACCAGACAGGAAGAAACCCAAGGACGTATCCCGGTGTTTCAGAAAGATGCGTGCATAACAGTGCAAATGGAATGTGTGTGACAACGCAATTGAAGACGTGTGCATGACCATGCAACCTAAGTGTAATGCATAACAATGCAGAAACGGAAAGGGTACAAAACAATGCAACCTAAGTGTGACGCATAACAATGTGGAAGGGATGCAAAACAATGCAACCTGAGTGTGATGCATAACAATGCGAAAAGAGATGCAAAACAATGCAACCTAAGCGTAACGCATAACAATGCGAGAGGAAAAAAAAAAAAGCTTCTGAGCGTAGCACATGCGAGAGAAGAAAGAGAAAATCTCTCAACATAGCACACGCGAGAGGAGAAAAAGAAACCTCTCAGCGTAGCATACGCAAGAGAGGAAAGGGAAAATCTCTCAGCGTAGCACACGCGAGAGAAGAAAGAGAAAATCTCTCAACGTAGCACACGCGAGAGGAGAAAAAGAAACCTCTCAACATAGCACACGCGAGAGGAGAAAGGTATCAGTCAAATTGAACCGGAACTTCTCTGAATGAACGGTACATACAATACCGTGCATGAACAAGAAAGGATCTTGATGGGTAGAATGCAATACAATGCATGATGTTCAAGGAAAGCAATGAATCAAAACAAAGAGGCGCTTTAGAAAGCTCCTCATGAGGTGAGTGGTGGTGAACCGCTCTACTCTGATTGGGATCTCCCGCTTGTGTTCTTCGAACACTAACCTTCAACTCACAGTACAAAGGTGCTAAAATATTGACAAGAAGCAACATCTGCTGGGGAAGCCACGGATACCATCTTTCTTTCTGATCATACTCACAACTTTTCCTATTCTTCAATGGGGTGACAAACTAGGGTGGATTAGTATCCAAAATTGAGGTGCATACATGGTACCTCAACCTATGGGGCTTCCATACAGATTTCAAGCCAGGGATACACCCTTGGGTATTCAAACCAGACTTTAGTCTCAGAAATCCCGATCTTTTGTGTTCTAGGCGGCGGCCGTTTGAACTCTAGTTTCCACCGTCGTAGTTGATCTCCTAGGAACTCATTGCAAACACAGCCAAGGTACCTTTGGCACGGATTGATACTCCGGGAGAGCACTTCTGATTGCCATTCTAGCATGGGAATAGTTGGCATAGCATTCTATCCACTTTGAACACACAGTTTATACAACACACTGCTCATTCTGAACATCTGACTCATAACACGATTACTCGTTTCTTTTGAACCTGACCCATAACAAAGATATCGCTCATTCTGAATACACGGCTCATTCTGAATGTACGGGATATGACGACTGAACTTGCAGAAATTGAAACACACTCAAATGCTCCAAATTTTTCTTTTTCTTTTGCATTGCAATCTGGAATCCAAAAAGCTTCAGATAGGTCCAGGTTTTACTGTTCTCATATGACCTGGGTTGAACCCTGCGGTTTTATGAAAGAACAAATCTTGTTTTGCACAAATGTGGAGAACGGCACAGCACTCTGAACACAAAGTGATTTTATTTTGAAATTAAGAAATGAGTTCTCGACCGGGTATTGAGTCTACAACTAAACAGAGCGAAAAAGACTCAACAACGGAAAATAAAAGGTATACAAGCTAAACACAACGAGACAAGCTCGAAACAACTCAAAACAAGAATTGAGGCAAACAAAACAAAAGAGACGACACTCAGATGCATTACAAAAACGAGAGACCTCTCAGTTTGCGAGGAGCCAGTTTCTCCGGGTAATATTTCCCACCCTTTCTTATTTGTGATTCTCACATCACTCGGCCCCCAGGCTCTATTTTTCTAAAAAAGCCCTTTTCCTCACTTTTTCTCTCAGCGCACATCTCTCTATTCTTCAATCTCTCATTTTTTCATCCCTCCCCTGGGTGGTTAATGGATAAACAAGAGGTTGTGGGTTCATGCCCAACATATTATCAACTCGCGGCTATTCTTCCGGTGACGTCTAGTTGATGCCTCGGATAAGGGAGTGGAATATCTTGATCCATTCCAATTCGTGCTTCGCATTTGACTTGATACCTCGTTGTTTGGAGGATGAGAGAGCTTTCAGCCCTTTACTGATAGCTTCAGATGTGCCCTTCTTCTGGCGAATAGAGTGCTCTTTTGGCAAGTACGTTAACGTTGGGGGAAAGACAGAACACCTGACTCAACTGTGCCCCTAGTTCATTACTTTGACCATTTTTTTTGTTTTGGTTTTCTACTAAAACAATTTTGACCAACATGAGAGTTAGATTAACATACTTGTTCTATTTTCTGATTCAAAATCATGCAAGTTAGGTTATGAGCACTGAAAATTTTCTCTTTTTGGGTCCAAGAAAAAGGTCCAGTTTTGGAAAAATGGAATAGTTTTCGAGAGAAGATTAGTCAACCTTAGTAAAAATTCTCAAAAACTGTTTTTTCAAACGAACACGGATCAACAAGCATAGAACCCACTCTCGAGATGCACAACCTTAGATTCGAAGGAAAATTGCCCCTTGCTTGAGGGGAGCTTGTAGACACCCCATTTTTGACCGACCTCAAGACTTGGACGTCGCTGATTGAACACTCGGTGATTATCCAGGTTGGTGTTCGTTTTGAGTTCCCGGAGGTCCCGGCTGCGTGCCGTGCCTCAGGACCTCTCAACCGGCTTGTTTTGTGCTTGGTTGTGCACCAAGTACTTGTGTGTTTTTGCATTTGAGGGTAGGGGAAGGCTTTTTAGCCATCCCTAAAGCCCACCGGCTGCCCCACACCTCCACCGGCACTCCCTAGTGGCCATCGACACTATTTTATCCAAATACTTGGCCGGTCGGCACTATATGTTGCCGACCGGCATTGTTTTGTGCCGGTGACTGTTTTGGCTGGCCGGTTTGACCTTTTTGCACCCCTGGGTCATGGTGCATTCCAGCTGTGCCAGCTGGTGTGCACTATCACTCATCCCCGTGCATGGGATTGAACCCCTTGCCCTTTGAACCCCCTCAAGCTTCAAGAAGCTTGACCCCTTTTGGCCAAGCTTCTTGGAGAAGCTTGGCCAGCTGTTTTGGCTTCTCCAAGAAGCCTTGCACCCCCTTGGTCCCTTGACCCCTTTTCTCTTGCTTAGCCATTAAGTTAAGAGCCTTAGTTTGCCTATATAAGCTCATCTCTTCCCCTTGAGTTAGAGGTTAGCCATTTTAGGTCAAAAACCAGAGCTTATATCTATATATCTGTGTGATACACTCTCTCTCTCTATATTTTCCCTCTCTCTCCTTTTGTGTGTGTGTTCTTGGGCCCAAAAGTGTAGTTTTACCTCTTTTTTGCACCATTACACACACTAGTACACCTTAGCTCGAGATTGAGAGGCTTGGAGGTTTGTTTTGTGTGATCTTGGACTGGTTTTGATCACTAAAGGAGGGCTGTTCCACCTGTTCTTCAAAGGATCTTCAAGGGTGAGCTTTTGCTTTAGATTCCCCATTCTTGCAACTAGTTTCTACCCCTTTTGTTTTGTGTTTTTGGATTTGTGTCTAACATGAAAAACTCCTGTTTTTACTTGTTCTTGAACATTCATTAAGGTCACTTTTGTATTTGAGTGAAGCCTCACTCTTTTAGGCCTTGTTTTGGCCCTTTTAGTGCCTTTTCTTTGAGCATTGTTTTACTTGGTGTTTTTGACCTTCTCACCACTGAAAACCAGTGGGTTTTCAGTGGTGAGGAAGGTGGTTTTAAGTCTCATATAGGGGAGGGACACCCCTCTCCCCTTGGCTCCTTGTTTGCCTTTGTTCTTCGCTCATAGAATGGCATGCATGAATGTTTGTATTTGGCTTCATTTCAGAACTTTTTTGGATGTTTTGAGTCATATTTCACCTCTGTTTTTGGTCGTTTTTATGGTCCTTAACATGCCTCTCATACTTGCTTTGTAATGCCCTCTTATGCCTAGAAGTATGCCATGCATCTAGGCCATGTTCTTTGCATGTTTTAGCTTGGTTCCATAAGGGTATTAGCATCATATTACCATGTATAAGGGCTGTGAGCCACTGATTTTGCCATGTATAGTGTGCTTGACATGGTTGTGTTGTATTCTAGGCTTGTAAGCCTCATGCATTTTGGTTCCTAGCATGTTCAACATTGATCATCCTCATGATTTGGCATCATTTGTGACCCTATTTCAGTCCATAAATCCTTTGTGTATGTTTACATATGTGACCATTCTCATGCTTCAAGGGTGTCCCCTTTTATGTCTAGAAATTGGCATTGTGTATGCTTGCATGATTAATACATTTTGGAGCTGCCATATGTGGGTTTTGGGTGTCGTTTTGCATGATAGAAATCTGTTTTGGGTTGTTGGATGCATGCCATGAGTGGCCTTGATAATGGTGGTAAGTTGCTCTCTTTGGTGCCTTTGGTTTTGGGCTTAATGTCTTGCATGCTTGCATGAGTTTTGGTCATCATTTTGGGCATGTTTTGCCACTGTTTTAGGGATGTTTGAGGGCTGTCCCATTGTTGCTTAATCTACCATTGCATGTTTAGTATATGTGTGTTGCATGCTTAATCAACATGGTCTTGAAATAAGACAATCCTATGGCCTTAGGTGTTCATGTTTGTATCACACTTTGCTTTGTGCATGCTTAGTATTGTATACTTCCCATGATGTGTTACATAGCATTTGGCATGCCTTATACTTTTGTGTCATGTTGCATTGTTGATGCATGTTTGCATGGATTGCATTTCATTACTTGGTTTGGGGTGTCAAACCAAGTGTGGGAAAAGGGGGTGTTTGTACTCCAAGTGACAAAACACACCTCAATTCCCATGTCGATAAAAGGCCCTTGACTTTGGCATGATAGGGACTTAGTCATCATTGTTGTGTTGCATGCATTTTTACATTGAAATGCAATCTTGGTATCTTAGGCTATCATGCACCAAGGGGCACAATTGATGACCCTAGGACCAAGAGCCATGTTTCCTTGAGTCCCATTCATGGTAGGAAGCATTGGCCATGCATAAATATGCTCAAAATCCAATACCATGCCTTTCTTTTCTTTATTCTTTGTCAAACCATCTTCTGAGAATTTTGTGCCGACCGGCGGAGAGAGTGCCGGCCCTTGTATTCGGCCGATGGACTATCTTGACGGTGGATTGGCCACAAGCGGTGGTAGTTTCCTCCGGCCGTGGCACTTTCGTGAGCACAAGGAAGCTTTCCTAGAACTTTGGTATTTTTTTGGAGAGATGGGGCAGTAAAAACAGAGGTGGCAGTGGCACGGTGTAGGCTTTTCCGGGCAAGTCGCAACGAGCATGCATCATTCGCGCATCCCGAGGCAGGGCTGAGGCCCCTTTTCTTTTATTTACTTGATTTAATTTTAGTAATTAGAATTTTGTAATAATTTATTCATTTATTATTTTGGGCTGTATTATTATTTGGTCCCTCCGAGTGAGGGCAAATTTGTAATAAGTGTGTGTGAGTGGGTGTATGTCTTCCAATCCCCATTTCTTTCTTCCTTTTTATTTACCCGCTTTCGATGGTAGATTAGGGCACGTCTATCTTAGCATACCTTATGCAATGCATGCGTGCATTCATGCATTTGTTTACATACATCGGGCTCGGTACATCATACAAACTGCATTGTGTTTCAAATCTAATTTGAATACGTGTTATTCGCGCATTTCACATGCCATGCTTAGGATAGCCGAGCCTGTCTAGATTACATTCCGTATGCGATGCATTAGTCACTTAACATAAACTAGGTCATGCATGTTTTTGCTAACTGGTTTCTTGTTTTGTACGAGTACGATGTAAGTTTTATGCTTTAGCATGTCGCACGCGTGTGAATGTTAACATGACAGTATGCCTACCATGTGGCTAAGTGCTTATGTGAGATAAACTGTTTGAATGCCTATGGGTGGAGGTTGGATTGTTTGAGTTGGAAAAACTCGTTGAAATTCGTGTTTTAGCCTACTTGCGAGTAGCAAATTCCAAAGCATTTTTCAAACCAACGAATATGCAATGTTTATTTCCAAATTAGGTAATCTAGTCTATACTTGTTTGCTGTACGCATCACATAGTAACCTAGGCTAATAATCGGAATAAGAACACACAATGTTTTCAAAATAAGATATCATGGTTAGTAGAGGCCGGTCTTTGACCGGGCGAGCGGGGGTGCTCACGAAGTGACCTTCCCCAATCGTACCCAAGTTCCCGAGCCGAGGCAACTTTGGTGATGACGGACACGTGGCCTTTGGCACCGAGTCAGAGTTTCCTAAATTTCCCAAAAATAAAATATTTAGGTGGCGACTCTGTATCTGGCAAAGCAGTCCATGTTTGGCACTTCTTTCAAAAAATCTGTTTTCAAAACGATTTGCCAGATTTGGACTCTTTGGTTCAAGATTAAGAACCGTGACATTTTGAGTCCTTCGAACTGTAGTGACCCAATATCGAACTGTAACGAGGGGACTCGTCCTCGCCGGATGCGTTCGGGGCGTCTCTGCTTCTGGCGACTTCTGGGGAGTTTAGAGAGCTTGACTCGAACTCGTGATATCTGCTTTTGACTCCATTTATGGGTCACTTTGCATTGCAAGTGCATTGGTGCGCGTAGGACACAGTGTTGGCCATCTGCTATTCTCGAGCGGTTTTGTCGAGGCTTGTCTTGTCAAAGCATGTCCATAAGGTCGACGGTTATGGGCTCTGCCGATGTAGAACACAAACCCGGTTTCCGGGCACCCTTGACCATTCGACCTAGTACATATTCGGATCCATAGTGACCATTCCAAACTAGGACAGGTTGCTTACCCGATTTTAGGTTGTTTGAAACCATTGTAGCGTAGTGAAACCGTAGCTCTCGACAAAATAGGACGAAACCCTACCCCAACATAGGGGTGTATTGGCTCTCATTTACTTGCTATGTGCTTTTAGAGTGTATCTCACAGGGAATGCATATCGGTTTGCAGTGCAGGTATCGGCTCGAGGGCACCAAGAATGATATTTTGGGAATCGATTATCTGTGGGTACAAAATCCGGACTTAGGGGCAATGATTCGTAAACAGTGATCGATTTGAGGAACAATTATATCGAATTGGCGTGTTATCCAACCTGTGTTGTATGTTTATTTTACGTCGTTATCTTTGTCGATTTTCGCTTATTTATGTGCTTTATTTATCTTTTATTAGGTAGTTGAGCACGATTGCTACCAACCCGATAGATATCCCCAAGCACCACGGGTTAGAGGTCGACTCCTTCGATCCGAGGATCGATAGACGGACAACGATGTACTACTCACTACCGGTTACTAAGCGGAGGTCAAGAAGGCGAGGGCATCGATCTGATGATCGATCGAGGGCTTTATCTACCCCACCAGATTCAAGAGGGATCGAATTACTGTCACCAACAGAGAGAGAA
Source organism: Camellia lanceoleosa (assembly GCA_025200525.1). Classification (NCBI taxonomy): domain Eukaryota; kingdom Viridiplantae; phylum Streptophyta; class Magnoliopsida; order Ericales; family Theaceae; genus Camellia; species Camellia lanceoleosa. Next base: position 64,720,599 of record CM045772.1, read on the forward strand.
TATACACCAGTAATCCAACCAGAGCAGGAAAACATGGCTAGTTTGGAGGAGATGGTGCGCCACCTTCAAGAAAGCATGAAAGCAATGCAGCAGGATGCCGTCCGTCAGTGATTTCGCCCGAACAGCAGAGCCATCGTTGTGAGAAACAGCAGAGACAATTGCGAGCTAGAGCGACAAACCGGACATCTCGCCACATCAAGTTCCTCCCCCACCAGGAGTTCCTAATGTCGGGGACACAGCCAATGTTCAGAATGATACAGAATTGCCCACAGGATCACCCCCACCTCAAACCCTACCTCAAATCCAACCTCAACTATCAAAAACACCCACCAACCTACCAGACTCTCCCTTTGAGTTCGAGACTGATCCCACCGCACTGAAGTTGAGCAAACTTGAAAAGTTGTTCAAGAGATCCCAGGGGGTCAAGACTATCCCGGACATTGAGGACGGGTATACTGATGCAGCTGTGACGCTGCCGGACAAGTTCAAGATGCCACAAATCGACCGCTTTGATGGATCTGGTGATCCCATGGTGCACCTGCGGTTGTTTTCAGATATTCTAAGGCCAATGGGCCTCACCAGACTACAAAAGCTTTCCTTGTTTGGCCGGACCCTGTCGGGTGTAGCAGCCATTTGGTATGCAAAACTGGAAGATGATGTTAAGAGGAATTAGGAGGAAATGGCCGAGGCCTTCGTTGCACAGTACTCCTATAACACGCAAATCGAGATTACAACCCGTGATCTCGAGACAACTAGGCAGGAGCCGAAGGAGAGTTTCTCCGATTTTGTAACTCGGTGGAGGGCCAAGGCCTCAATGATGACCATTAGGCTGACTGACAAAGATCAAATTCGGATGGTTGTGTGCAACCTCCAACCCAAGCTGATGCAGAAGATGATAGTACTCCCCTTTCCCATTTTTTCTGACCTACATGAAATGGGGGTGCAGATTGAGGATGCCTTGAAACAAGGCTTGATTGATAATGTCCGAGCAACCAACGAACTTTCAATCGTGGTAGCAATCTGAGCCAGTGGCACTACTACCACGAGAGCCACCGAAGTAAGCATGGTCACCGCTAACCCCCCTCCAAGAAATACGGTAGCTGCGCCATTCTCCGGCGCGTCCGGAAGCAACCCGCAAACAACCAAATACCCACCCAGAAACACCAGAACCTTCGCCCCACTGTATATGCCCCTATCCAAAGCTCTGGGGGGTTTGGTTAAAAAGGGCACTGAAGCCCACGAGCCGCGCCCTACTGAAAAACTCCCCTAACCATAACCCGCAAATCTTGGCGTTCCACCAACAGCCTGGTCATGACACCGACCAGTGCTATCGATTACGCCATGAAATTCAAGATCTCATTGATAATGGGGTGATTTTGCCCCCTGAGAAACCCAATGTTACTACAAATCCCTCACACATAACCAAGCTCCACCACTCAAAAGACTCAATTTCATCCATACTGGGGGCGTGTCTTACGACCCTAGTATCTACATCACACCTACCCATCTGCCCAAACCGGAGGTGTCTCTTCCCGATTGCACCAACTTGTGCATGATGGACATCTCCATGACCCAACCCAAGCCAGTGGTGGTAATCACCGAGAACAGGGGAGAGGGGAACCCGAAGGAAGAACGAGTTGTTGAGCCAAAGTCTGAGAGATTTGGAATTTGTATTGAGAAAATGTATAGTCCGGGTGACTACATTTTACCAATAGGCCAGGACGCGCTGGCGGTGGAACTTCCAGCCAGAGGAGAACTGTGTGTAATCCAAGGAAATGGTCTGGGACAGGAAATGGATAGTGTAACAGCCGTGGGAGAGAACCTTGCCAATCTCCAGTTTTACCACAACCAAGATCCAGAGGACTCAGCAGTCGACTGGTTCGATTATGGGGAAACAGCAAAGGCCATTGGATGGTGGGCGATCACCAGATATGGTAGAAGAGTTCCAAAGAAGAACGGGGCGGCGAGAACAAGAATGTCGATGATAGCGTCGAAGAAGAGCAAAGCACATCACGGAAGCCGGGTGCCAAGAATTTCATTGGGAATGGAGCATCTCGAATCACGGGATTATCGAACACTCGGATATATTGACACAATCGAGCAGAAAGATTTGAAGATTACGAGAGGATCGGAAAGCAAAGGCTCATGTGGGGAATTGAGACTACTACGAGCACGAAGCGAGAGCAGCTGCGAGCGTAGGGATACAAGGTACTTCGAGTATGAGAACAGTCGTGCTAGAACTAGACAGGTGCCTGTCGGTTGAAGATGGAAGGTGGTGGGAGGACGATGATCTATGCCTAGCCCACACAGACGAAGACTGGGGAAGTAACCAACCAGATGATACTTGGTATGTTGGCGAGGTTGATCACATGACGAGGAGCAGACGGTATTTTAAACCCCCACACCTAGACCAACTAGAGACGTCTGGGAAGGATAAAGAGGCTGAAAAACAGAAAGAAAAGCAACTCGAGGAAGAGGCCGTTTTGAGACAACTGAAAAAGATACAAGCAGACATCTCCATTTGGAGACTGCTTATGGCTTCTCGAGTGCATAGACAGGCTGTCCTATCGGCCATGGATAAGGCCAAGCTTTCAATAGAAACCACGCCAGAACAGCTGGTGGGGTTAGTCTTTTCGGGAGGAGCTACCCCGACATTGACTTTTTCCTACAAAGAACTGCCGCCTGAGGGAGCAAACCATAACAAGCCACTCTATATCTCTGTGGAGTGTAGGAATAAATGGGTACCAGTGGTTCTCGTTGATACAGGATCCGCCATCAACGTTTGCCCGGCAAGGACAGCATATGCGATTGGTCTGAGAATCGCGGACTTTGTACTGACAGCCCAGGTAATTAGGGCATATGACAACACAAGCTGAGAAGTGATGGGAACAGTCAAAATTCAAACGAAGGTTGGGCCGGGGCAACATGAAATAGATTTCCATGTCTTGGAGGTTCCTGCGACTTTCAACCTACTTTTGGGGCGGCCGTGGCTGCATCAGGTAAAGGCGGTGTCATCCACCTTGCATCAAGTGGTGAAATACCCCTATGGGAAGGGAGTAGCCATTGTTTTTGGAAATTCATCGATCCATCCACCACCGGAGGTATCTACCCCCGTTCTAGAGATTGAGCACGGGATGGAGGACGTGTTTATGTCCGGATTTACCCTAGCAGAAGTTGGTGGTACGAACATCATGGCGACTAATGAGGGGTATATATCGGTCTTGTGAGCGATATCTCATGAACAAGCTCCAACACATCCGGGATGGGATTGGGAAGGATCGGAAGCGTCATAACATTGGCGAAATGCCACACAATCCTCACACCTTCGGATTGGGTTATCGCCCACCAAAGAAGACTGGGTAAGGAAAGGAAAGGAAATGGTGGAAGAGCGAGCAAGCAGTGGAAGCCTTTTGAGTTGATACACAGCCCATCCAGGTACTCTAAGCGGACACCGTCCGGAAGGAAGATTTTCCGTTCGTGGCTTTCGACCGTGGTTGAATCACGGGAAAGAAGCGTGTGCGAGGTTTGAGATTTTCTTGACTGCAATTATCGGGGATGATGTTGTTAAGCGAGCAGACCCAGCGGTTGAGGAGCATAGTAAGGAATTGGAGTCTGCGGACGAGTTTGAAATGGGGTAGCGCTAGCATGTCTACTTTCAGATCCTTGATCGTCGGTTGTGCTTGGGGATAACTCCTCGGTGTCCATGATCGAGATGAAAGCATTGCGGGCCTACCAATGACTATTTTGGATGCATCCATCGCGCTCTCTCTCATTTGGCAATATGAAGAGGATTTTTATCAAGCGACACCGGGTAGTGGTAGGAATCTGATTCCACCGAGTCTGTGGAGGAATCAGGTTCAGCTTCGGAGTCTGAGTCCGGTATTCGGAGTGATAACCGGATGCCATGATCTGTCGTGTCGTCTTTTTCTTTCTCTTTTGAGTCTGTTGTAACAGAAGAATCAGACGGTTTGGAAGTATCTAATGAGAATGAGGTAAGTGTGGTTCCCGAGTACTTTTCTGTGCCTTTGGTTTATTGCTTAAATCAGGACTTTCAAAATTTTGATGAAAGCAGCGACGAAATTCCTCCGGTTTTAACGACTAATTGAACAAGTAGGAGAGGTTTGTTAAACCCTTAATGGATGAAATCACTACCGTGAACATTAGTGCGAGAAGGACCCGCGGTGGTCCAGATCGGGTCCACGTTGTCTTCGGAACGCGCTTAGTCGCTTTATTAAAAGATTTCAAAGATGTTTTCACGTGGTCCTACGAAGACATGCACGGAATCGATCTGAGATTATACAAAGACCGATCCTCTTGACCCCGGCCTGACACATCAAGCGAAGCTTAGAAGGATCATACGATTGGGCCATTAAGATCAAAGAAGAGGTCACCACAGATTGACGGGCTTCAGCTGGTATCCGAATACCCGACCTGGTTGGCTACCATTGTTCCAGTGCCGAAAAAGGATGGCAGAATCCGGGTATGTGTGGATTTCAGGGATTTGAACAGAGCCAATCCGAAGGATGACTTTCCCTTGCCGCATATCGACGAGTTGGTAGATTTCACAGCGAGGCATGCTTTGCTCTCATTCATGGATGGTTTTGGGCTATAATCGATAGTAATGGCACCCGAACCGGAGAAGGCGCTTTACCACCGTGGGTACATATTATTCTGAGTGATGCCGTTTAATTTGAAGAATCTGGGGCTACATATCAACATTGCAACCACAATATTACATGACATGATCCATAAAGAGGTCGAGGTGTATGTGGACGACATGATTGTCAAGTCCAAAGAAAGAGAGGGCCACTACACCGCCTTACAAAAGTTTTTTCAAAGGATCAGGGAATTTCGGCTGCGGTTGAATCCTCAGAAGTGTACATTTGGTGTTACAGCGGGGAAAATGCTGGGATTTTTGATTACACAAAGGGGCGTCGAGGTCGACCCTTCCAAAATCAAGGCCATCCTAGAAATGCCCCCACCAATGACTGAAAAGGAGGTGCGCGGCTTTCTAGGTAAAGTGCAATTCATAAGGCGGTTTATTTCAAAACTAACCTTAACTTGTGAACCACTTTTTGGTCTCCTAAAGAAAGGAAAGAAGTTCCAATGGGACGGCGATGCCAGTTGCATTTGAGCAGTTAAAGAATATCTCTGAGAATCCACCGTGTTGTCACCGCCAAAGCCGGAAGACCGTTGATATTGTATATGTCAAGAAGAGACTACAATGGGCTGCATGCTCGCACAAAGTCGAGAAGATAAAGTGGAAAAGGCCATCTACTATAAGGAAGAAGATCTTTGGATTATGAGACAGCGCACTCATTGGAAAAAGGCTTGTTTGGCCTTGGTATGGGCTACCAGAAGTCGTGGCACTACTGTTAGCTCACTCTGTAATGTTGGTTTCACGACTTGATCCCATCAAATATCTTTTCGAGAAACCGCACTTACGGGTAGGCTAGCTCGGTGGTTCTTTTGAATTTTGACCTCGAGATATGTGACGCATAAGTCGATAAAAGGAAGAGCGGTAGCGAGTTCCTACCGACCACGAATGAAGGGATGAAGCGGTTGAGTACCTATTCCCGAGATGAAGCTATTCTGCACATCGACGATGAAACTTGGACGATGTACTTTCATGGAGCGTCAAATCAATACGGATACGGGATAGGAGTGTTGCTGATAGCACCTGACGATTCCCGTATCCCTTTAGCATTCAAGCTTCAGTTCAAAGTCTCAAACAATGAGGCGGAGTATGAGGCATGTATTGCCGGCCTAGAAGCTGCCCTAGAGCTAGGGGCAAGGCGATTGGACGTCATCGGAGATTCGAACCTAGTTGTCTCTCAAGCGAAGGAGACCGGAAAGTCAAGGAGGAGAAGATGATAATCTACCACGGACCTTGGATTTGTTGATTCCTCGGTTTGAGAAGCTAAATTTCACTCACCTAGTGAGAGAACAACGAGTTTGCATTCGCTTAGCAACTCTATCTTCCATGATAGACATCCCATCCGGGTGCGGATCGTCCATCATTATTGACGAAATTTGCACCGCCTACGAGTCAATCTGCCATAGATGAAGTGCGGATAACAACCCTTGGTATCACGATATATGGAACTTCTTGGAAAAGGAGGCATATCCACCAGGGGCAAATGCCATGGACAAAAGGGCAATTAGGAGAATGGCTGTTCAGTTCATCATCTGCGGGGGTAAGTTGTACAAAAGGGGTCGTCTGGGAATGCACAAGCTGTGTGTAGAAGCCGAAGAGTCGAAGCGCCTGATGGAGGCCATCCATGGAGGAGAATGTGGAGTACATATGAATGGGGTGATGCTGGCACGAAAAATCCTCAGACAGGGCTACTACTGGTCTACCATGGAAGAAGATTGCATCGGCTTTGTTCGGCGATGCCACAAATGCCAGATTCACGCAAACCGCATGAACATCCCGCCGTCAAAGCTATACAACATGACGTGGCCATGGCCATTTTCAGTTTGGGGGATCGATGTGATTGGAGCTGTTACTCCGAAGGGGTCGAATGGGCATGAGTATATCTTGGTAGCAATAGATTACTTTACAAAGTGAAATTGAGGCCCAATCTTATCTGCGTGTTGAAGGCTTCGTCGCAAATAAAGTTTATCGAAACAATATTATCTGCCGTTATGGAGTCCCGAATGAGATCATTTCGGACAATGGCTCTCACTTCAAGAAGGAGGTGATTGATTTGTTGGAGAAGTATAATGTGGCTTTTCATAAGTCATCCACATATCGGCCGCAGACCAACGGAGCAGTTGAGGCCGCCAACAAAAACATCAAACACATACTGCAGAAGATGGTGGAAACCTATCGGGACTGGCCGGATAAGTTGCCGTTTTCTCTGTGGGGCTACCGAACGTCAATCAGAACTTCTACCGGGGCGACTCCGTATTCCTTAGTATATGGGATGGAGGCTATTCTATCTATAGAGATTGAGGTTCCGTCGTTACGAGTATTGGCTGAGTGTCAGATAGCTGAGGCAGATTGGCAGCAGAGCAGATTCGAGGAACTCATGCTCTTTGATGAAAGAGATTAAAAGCACTGTACCATGTCCAAGGATATCAGCGCAGAATCGCCCGGGCTTTTAACAAGAAAGTTAAGTCTAGGAATCTGAAGGAAGGAGATTTGGTGCTCAAAGACAACCGAGCTCCCATCCATGACTCAAGGGGCAAGTTCAGACCCAATTGGACTGGTCCCTATATCATCAAGTCTATCTGGTCAGGTGGAGCTGTGGTTCTGATGGACCTAGATGGCCTAGAGTTCTCCTAACCGATCAACATGGACAAGTTGAAGAAATATTACCCCTGAGAGGCTTGCTAGGCCGAAAACCCGAAAGGGCGACCTAGACAAAATTCAGAGCACAAAAAATTAGAAAGTATAAAAACTGAGCTCGCAAGGTTGAAAACCCGCAAAGGGCGGCCTTGGCAAAAGTTAGAGCGCAGAAGGAGAGTGGAAATACTCGAGTGAACCCAAGCTGAACTACGAAGGCTTGATTCCCATCATTGGGATACGTGGCGACTTCATCCTCGAAGTTCACCATAAACTCTTCCCGATCAACTTTGTCCATTTGATCATCTTGGTCATCTTTGTCCATCGGCATTTGTCGCAATCTCCGTGATTGCTATTGGACTAGGGGCAACTTTCCGTTTGCCGTACAAGCGCCAGCGTACCATTCGGAACAAAGGGCAACTTTCGTTGCTAGGATCCGGGTTTGTGCATCTCGGCCAGATCTCGGCGTGTCGATTCGATCCATATCGAAAATAGTTTTGAAAAGTTTTAATGAAGATGACTTTGTTCAAATAAATCTTTTTACAACTAAGACCATTTCTGGACCAAAACGAAAAATTTTCAGTACCACAACCTTCAATTTCATTGATTTCAAATAGAGTTCTCTTGCTCTTGCATACAATCGAAGTTGCTTTTTATTGCATTCATAAAGAAAACTTGAAAGTACTAATAAAGCAATAAATTCGGGGCATGGTCAAGTCAAATGTCCCTGCGCCCCCTCCCAGAGCTGGTCGAAACCTCTGATGCTAAAGTGGGCCCCTCCTGTGCCTCTTCATTAAGCCAATCCAAGCACTCATCAGACAAAGTACAACTGAAAGTGGGAGCGGGGGCCAGGAGTTCTCTCGTCCTCCATCTTTGTGGCATCTGGCCATTGTGAGCCTCGGATTGGGAATGCAGCCGGGTACTCTATCCCTTCCGGCGGGCAAGTTTGATCATGACCAAACTGGCGCAGGATACGGAATGGGAAGTAGAAGACACAGTGAGCCAAGCCAATCAATTGGATCCCGGGTTGACGGGTCATGCTGTAACTCATCATCGGGAGATTGAGCCAAGGGCACCGCCAAGCAATGCGGTCTGCGGACAAACTGCACATCCATTCAAACCACCAACCCTCATCAAGGGCGTCGATTAGACGCTGCCTGAAGAAATAGCCGCGGCTGAATATCTCGGGCAAGAGTCCACGACCTTGTTTATCCATCAACCACACAGGGAGGGATAAATAAAAAATGAGAGATTAAAGAATAGAGAGATGTATGGTGAGAGAAAAAGTGAGAAAAGGGTTTTTGTGAGAAAAACCGAGCCTGAGAACCGAGTGATGTGAGCAAACACAAATGTGAGATTGGGTGGGAAACATTACCTGCAGTAATAATGGACTCCCCGCTAATCTGGTCGTCTCTCGACGATAAAAGGCGTCTAGGCCCAGCAACGTCTCAGCCAGAATCATGGCAATGTAGCTTTTGCCCTCCTTCAAGCCTTGGGCAACCTCAATCAACCGGATACTAGATCCTTCGGAACTTGAAACAAACAGAAAATGAGATAGCATGCACAAACAAAGGGCGTGTCGCCGGAAGCCTTGCTAGTAACGGTCACCGCGGTCGCCAGTCTCAGAAAAACGGCAAACCAAGCTCGGAACATCCAATGTCCCATTACAAATGAGAGAACGAGCATCGGGTATTGAGAGCCCACACATTCGCCCTAAGGCTTGGGCATGGCCAAAGCGAAGTTGGGGCAAAATCTCTTCATTACGCTCAGATTCCATCAGAGCTTGGAAATCTTCGAAGGTGGGACACACCTCTTGCCCGCTAAAGCTAAAGACATGTGTCACCGGATTCCAAAATCTTACCGCGGCATGAAGGAATGGAAAATGCAACAGGGTACGACGCAAAGTGAATAGTGCATTTATGTCAAAAGCTCGGAAATTCAGCTTTTCCGAACCATCCAAGTTGTTAATCCAAGTTGCGAGATTTTGGGCAAGAAATTCTTCCATTTGGAGCAAATCAGTGTGGAAATGAAGAGAACCACGAAGTTGAGACCTTTTTGGAGAAGATAAGGGTGAGTGGAGGACAGGTGTCAACATTCTGCTGGTGCTGACAATTTAGTGCCGACCGGCCATCTATTTTGGCCGATGGGGCACCCTTTCAGCCGATGGCCATTCCTTACGGCCGGTGGATCTCCCCCTTGCCCTCTGAGCTGTTTATGCTAAGAATTTGGGAGAATCCCACCACTTCCAATGCCCTCCAGTGATCAATTCTTATGAGGGCGCGCCCATTTTCTTATCGAGTTGTTGTATATTTGCTTATCGAGTTGTATGTCATTCTCTTTAAGTCTTTGGAATGTTTATCAAGATGTACTCGCGTTTGGCTAGTTTGCTGAATCCCTCTGTTTTGCTTATCGAGTTGTAATTGGTTTACTACCTGATTATTACGATGCGATGCTTTGTTTTCAAAACACTAGTTCCAATTCGATCACATTGTTGTGTGATGCCTTGCGATCACGATGCATAGAACATGCAAATGTAGCACCTTTTGAATAATTGTTTCATTTCCATCATATGTTTTGCAAAAACACACGCTTTCGAGAAATAAAACCTGCCTAAGGCAGTGCAATGTGCTTAAACTCCTAGTAAAAAGGAAAGTAAAGCAAAAGAATAGTAGGGTAGTAGATTACTGGGTTTGACACCGGTAATCTCCCCCTTTCGGTCATCGTACCCTTTGCACCCTTGTTTGAGTCAGTCATATGATTTGACACCTTCATCACTTAAGGCAGTCCAAGAAACTGCACCTTCAGAACATAAGTGGAGCTTCGAGTTGGCCTCGTACCACAACTTTTGTCAACAATGCTCAGGACATGTGAAGGGCATCCCTTCCCGTATCCTTTTGTATCTTGTGAATTCTCTAAATCATTTCAATCATACCGAGTTGTAGTACGTTGCGTTCCAGCATCATGTTCACCATGATCAATTTCAATTACCTTTTATACACATTGCATTGTATGCGTGCTTTGCTTTACTGATATGTGTTCAAGTTCCTTTATACACGTTGCATTGTATGCGTGCTTTGCTTCTTGATATGTGTTCAATTACCTTTTATACACATTGCATTGTATGCGTGCTGCTTACTTACATGTGTTCAATTACCTTTTATACACATTGCATTGTGTACGTTTCTTTTACTTACATGTGTTCAATTACCTTTTATACACATTGCATTGTATCGTGCTTTGCTTCTTGATATGTGTTCAAGTTCTTTTATACACATTGCATTGTATCGTGCTCTACTTTACTTACATGTGTTCAATTACCTTTTATACACATTGCATTGTATCGTGCTCTTCGCTTTACTTACATGTGTTCAATTACCTTTTATACACATTGCATTGTATCGTGCTTTCGCTTTTACTTACATGTGTTCAATTACCATTTATACACATTGCATTGTATGCGCTTTGCTTTCTTGATATGTGTTCAAGTTCTTTTATACACATTGCATTGTATCGTGCTTCGCTTTACTTACATGTGTTCAATTACCTTTTATACACATTGCATTGTATCGTGCTTTGCTTTCTTGATATGTGTTCAAGTTCTTTTATACACATTGCATTGTATCGTGCTCGCTTTACTTACATGTGTTCAATTACCTTTTATACATATTGCATTGTATCGTGCTTTCTGCTTTACTTACATGTGTTCAATTACCTTTTATACACATTGCATTGTATCGTGCTTTGCTTCTTGATATGTGTTCAAGTTCCTTTATACACATTGCATTGTATCGTGCTTTGCTTCTTGATATGTGTTCAAGTTCCTTTATACACATTGCATTGTATGCGTGCTTTTTACTTACATGTGTTCAATTACCTTTTATACACATTGCATTGTATCGTTTCGCTTTTACTTACATGTGTTCAATTACCTTTTATACACATTGCATTGTGTACGTGCTCTGCTTTACTTACATGTGTTCAATTACCTTTTATACACATTGCATTGTATGCGTGCTTTGCTTTACTCACATGTGTTCAAAACCGCTATATTACTATACGCATTGCATGCATTGTCACGCACTTTCGACTGCATTGTCATGCATGTCACTAACAACATTGCACCTGTTAAGTTTATTTTCTTTGCAGGCACGATATTGTATGTACGGCTCATTTGAGGCCGGTGCTATCGGACGAGCCGCACAGGTATGGTATCCTCCGAGTGAGACGTTTTGAGAATTGCATAATTCTCTTACATCCTTTCTACATTGTAGTGTAGTCTGGTGTATACTAGCTTATAACTGTTGCATGTGTGCTTCGTTACAGCTTTCTTTGCATGATCATAAGTTATGCTTGGCTTCTTGCATTATCTTGCATTTTGCCCCTGCCTTCGGGCGCATATCTTACTTGTCGTGCATGTTTGTCTAAGTCTTCGGCCTTGTCAAAAATGGGTCGTCTCTGGGCTTTGACATTCACTCCCGTTATTGTTATGACTTTCGAGTTCTGTCAAAGAGGGGCAACTGTAGACACCCCATTTTTGACCGACCTCAAGACTTGGACGTCGCTGATTGAACACTCGGTGATTATCCAGGTTGGTGTTCGTTTTGAGTTCCCGGAGGTCCCGGCTGCGTGTCGTGCCTCAGGACCTCTCAACCGGCTTGTTTTGTGCTTGGTTGTGCACCAAGTACTTGTGTGTTTTTGCATTTGAGGGTAGGGGAAGGCTTGTTAGCCATCCCTAAAGCCCACCGGCTGCCCCACACCTCCACCGGCACTCCCTAGTGGCCATCGGCACTCTTTTATCCAAATCCTTGGCCGGTTGGCACTATATGTTGCCGACCGGCAGTGTTTTGTGCCGGTGACTGTTTTGGCTGGCCGGTTTGACCTTTTTGCACCCCTGGGTCATGGTGCATTCCAGCTGTGCCAGCTAGTGTGCACTATCACTCATCCCCGTGCATGGGATTGACCCCCTTGCCCTTTGAACCCCCTCAAGCTTCTAGAAGCTTGACCCCTTTTGGCCAAGCTTCTTGGAGAAGCTTGGCCAGCTGTTTTGGCTTCTCCAAGAAGCCTTGCACCCCCTTGGTCCCTTGACCCCTTTCCTCTTGCTTAGCCATTAAGTTAAGAGCCTTAGTTTGCCTATATAAGCTCATCTCTTCCCCTTGAGTTAGAGGTTAGCCATTTTAGGTCAAAAACCAGAGCTTATATCTATATATCTGTGTGATACACACTCTCTCTCTATATTTTCCCTCTCTCTCCTCTTGTGTGTGTGTTCTTGGGCCCAAAAGTGTAGTTTTACCTCATTTTTGCACCATTACACACACTAGTACACCTTAGCTCGAGATTGAGAGGCTTGGAGGTTTGTTTTGTGTGATCTTGGACTGGTTTTGATCACTAAAGGAGGGCTGTTCCACCTGTTCTTCAAAGGATCTTCAAGGGTGAGCTTTTGTTTTAGATTCCCCATTCTTGCAACTAGTTTCTACCCCTTTTGTTTTGTGTTTTTGGATTTGTGTCTAATATGAAAAACTCCTATTTTTACTTGTTCTTGAACATTCATTAAGGTCACTTTTGTATTTGAGTGAAGCCTCACTCTTTTAGGCCTTGTTTTGGCCCTTTTAGTGCCTTTTCTTTGAGCATTGTTTTACTTGGTGTTTTTGACCTTCTCACCACTGAAAACCAGTGGGTTTTCAGTGGTGAGGAAGGTGGTTTTAAGTCTCATATAGGGGAGGGACACCCCTCTCCCCTTGGCTCCTTGTTTGCCTTTGTTCTTGGCTCATAGAATGGCATGCATGAATGTTTGTATTTGGCTTCATTTCAGAACTTTTTTGGATGTTTTGAGTCATATTTCACCTCTGTTTTTGGTCGTTTTTATGGTCCTTAACATGCCTCTCATACTTGCTTTGTATTGCCCTCTTTTCCCTAGAAGTATGCCATGCATCTAGGCCTTGTTCTTTGCATTTTTTAGCTTGGTACCATAAGGGTTTTAGCATCATATTACCATGTATAAGGGCTGTGAGCCACTGATTTTGCCATGTATAGTGTGCTTGACACGGTTGTTTTGTATTCTAGGCTTGTAAGCCTCATGCATTTGGTTCCTAGCATGTTCAACATTGATCATCCTCATGATTTGGCATCATTTGTGACCCTATTTCAGTCCATAAATCCTTTGTGTATGTTTACATATGTGACCATTCTCATGCTTCAAGGGTGTCCCCTTTTATGTCTAGAAATTGGCATTGTGTATGCTTGCATGATTAATACATTTTGGAGCTGCCATATGTGGGTTTTGGGTGTCGTTTTGCATGATAGAAATCTGTTTTGGTTATTAGATGCATGCCATGAGTGGCCTTGATAATGGTGGTAAGTTGCTCTCTTTGGTGCCTTCGGTTTTGGGCTTAATGCCTTGCATGCTTACATGAGTTTTGGTCATCATTTTGGGCATGTTTTGCCTTTGTTTTAGGAGGTTTGAGGGCTGTCCCATTGTAGCTTAATCTACCATTGCATGTTTAGTATATGTGTGTTGCATGCTTAATCAACATGGTCTTGAAATAAGACAATCCTATGGCCTTAGGTGTTCATGTTTGTATCACACTTTGCTTTGTGCATGCTTAGTATTGTATACTTCCCATGATGTGTTACATAGCATTTGGCATGCCTTATACTTTTGTGTCATGTTGCATTGTTGATGCATGTTTGCATGGATTGCATTTCATTACTTAGTTTGGGGTGTCAAACCAAGTGTGGGAAGTGGGGGGTGTTTGTACTCCAAGTGACAAAACACACCTCAATTCCCATGTCACTAAGGCCCTTGACTTTGGCATGATAGGGACTTAGTCATCATTGTTGTGTTGCATGCATTTTTACATTGAAATGCAATCTTGGTATCTTAGGCTATCATGCACCAAGGTGCACAATTGATGGCCCTAGAACCAAGAGCCATGTTTCCTTGAGTCCCATTCATGATAGGAAGCATTGGCCATGCATAAATATGCTCAAAAATCCAATACCATGCACTGCTGCCTGCTGTTGCTGTCAAACTGTCTTCTGCAGGAATTTTGTGCCGACCGGCAGGAGAGAGTGCCGACCGGCACTGTATTTCTGGCCGATGGACTATCTTGCAGCCGGTGGCCACCACAAGCAGCCGGTGGTAGTTTCCTCCAGCCGGCGGCACTCAGCAGAGCACAAGGAAGCTTTCCTGGAACTTTGGTATTTTTTGGAGAGGCAGGCGATAAGCAAGGTGGCGTGGCATGGTGTAGGCTTTTAAGACGCAAGTCATAGCGAGCATGCATCATTCGCATCCGGCGGTGAGGCCCCTTTTCTTTTATTTACTTGATTTAATTTTAGTAATTAGAATTTTGTAATAATTTATTCATTTATTATTTTGGGTTGTATTATTATTTGGTCCCTCCGAGTGAGGGCAAATTTGTAATAAGTGTGTGTGAGTGGGTGTATGTCTTCCAATCCCCATTTCTTTCTTCCCTTTTATTTACCCAATTTCGATGGCAGATTAGGGCACGTCTATCTTAGCATACCTTATGCAATGCATGCGTGCATTCATGCATTTGTTTACATACATCGGGCTCGGTACATCATACAAAAGCGCATTGTGTTTCAAATCTAATTTGAATACGTGTTATTCGCGCATTTCACATGCCATGCTTAGGATAGCCGAGCCTGTCTAGATTACATTCCGTATGCGATGCATTAGTCACTTAACATAAACTAGGTCATGCATGTTTTTGCTAACTGGTTTCTTGTTTTTACGAGTACGATGTAAGTTTTATGCTTTAGCATATGCACGCGTGTGAATGTTAACATGACAAGATATGCCTACCATGTGGCTAAGTGCTTATGTGAGATAAACTGTTTGAATGCTGTGGGTGGAGGTTGGATTGTTTGAGTTGGAAAAACTCGTTGAAATTGTTTTAGCCTACTTGCAGTAGCAAATTCCAAAGCATTTTCAAACCAACGAATATGCAATGTTTATTTCCAAATTAGGCAATCTAGTCTATACTTGTTTGTCATGGCATCACATAGTAACCTAGGCTAATAATGAATAAGAACACACAATGTTTTCAAAATAAGATATCATGGTTAGTAGAGGCGGTCTTTGATCGGGCGAGGTGCTCACAGTGACCTTCCCAATCGTACCCAAGTTCGAGCCGAGGCAACTTTGGTGATAGCCGGACACGTGGCCTTTGGCACCGAGTCGGGGTTTCTAAATTTTCCAAAAATAAAATATTTAGGTGGCGACTCTGTATCTGGCAAAGCGGTCCATGTTTGGCACTTCTTTCAAAAAATCTGTTTTCAAAACGATTTGCCAGATTTGGACTCTTTGGTTCAAGATTAAGAACCGTGACATTTTGAGTCCTTCGAACTGTAGTGACCCAATATCGAACCAGAACGAGGGGGACTCGCACTCCTCGTCCGGGATGCGTTCGGGGACGTCTACAGAGCTACATGGCAACGGAAAGTTGCCCCTTGCTTGAATGATACCGCGGTGCGTTGAATGGCAACGGAAAATTGCCCCTTGTTTGAATGGCATCGCAGCGCATTGTAGTCAGTCCTCAGAGTGACGAACACAACCAAATCCTTAGCTTCAGAGAAGGCGAAGATGCTCAAAACCAATACATGGACACACTTGTTTTGCAGGTGTTTGTGGCTGGACTTCAAGATGAAGTTGCCTACGTATCCCAAACATGGGAATCAAGCCTTACGTAGTTCCGGGTAAGGTACACTCATGTATTAAGCCTCACCTTTTGTTTAGGCTCTAACTTTTGCCAAGGCGCCCGATGCGGGTTTTCGACCTTGCGAGCTTTGTTTTTCTTTTTCTTTTCAATTCTTTTCAATTCTTTTCATCTTTTCTTTGCATTTTTTCTCTTTTCTGTTCTTCGCATTTTTGATTTTCTTCTTATTTTTTTTTTGATCTTTTTCTTCTTTTCCTTGCTCTAACTTTTGCTGGTCGTATACGGGTTTTCGGCCCAATGAGCGTCTCAAAGGTAAAATGTAACAAGTCCATGCCAAATGGTTTTAGGGTTTTGAAGCCATCCGTATGTAGGAGAGTGGTTGTTGTATTGATTCTTGAAGGATCCATCTTGACCCTTGAGCACATCCGACATTTTGCCTTGATATCTGATCTTCTTGATCTGACTTTGGTGCCTCTTTTTCGAGGGCTCCTTCAAATCTGGCCATACAGGCCTTACATGGTGGTTGACCGTTGAACATTCCGAATTCAAGTTCGTGGTTTGAAGTGAGGGGTCGAGTCTCGCGGCTGAGAGCGATCCTAAGCTGTACAATCTCAAGAGCGATTCCACACAGGTCTTCGCAGGACTACGCAAAGCATTTTGTTTTTTTGAAAGTTTTTAAGAAAGCAAAAAATCGCTCGCACTGAAGATAGCGTAGAACCAATTTGGATCAAGCCAGGGTCCTTCTCAATACTCACGCTAACAAGCATGATTTCTTTCATTAAGGGCTTAGCACACCTCTCTTTCTCTCAATTGATCAAATTTTTGCAAAACCCGAGGAATTCCTTCATCTTCGTTTTCACCGCAGTGTTAGAAAAAGTTTTGAAAAACTTAGGTCAATGCAAGAATCTCAGAGCACAAAAGTGTAGGTGGAATGCGCTGCCGTTTCATTCCAATCCTTTGGCACAACTTTTCCAAAATAGTAATAAGTACGGAAACATGATAGCCACAAATTGTTTCATTGATTTCTGGTTGCAATGGCTCCACAATGAGACAGGACTCAAAAGAAAGCAAAGGAGTAATTACAAAATGGTATTCGAGGCAACAACCTCGAAATCACCCGACATTCTATACAAAAGGGATCGACTCAAGATAATGAGAGCGGACTCAAAATAGAACAAAAGACCGACTCGATACCCAAGCCAGAATTTACAAAAACAGCAATCACAGATGCTCAAAAATGCGTGCCAGACGCCACATCCAAAATACGCCGCGGGTCGCCCATAGATGGATCACTTCCTGATCACATACTCGCAGTATCCTCAAAATCCAAGAACTCTGTAGTGACTGACTTGGCCGAGGTAGGCGGGAGAATGACCTTATCGTCAATCAAATCTTGCACTTCATGACGAAGGCGAAAACAACTATCGGTCTTTGTGGCCGGTTTCTTTGGTGATCTGTGATTACAAAATAGCATTGTGTTTAGCTGGAAGAGGATTCGGGAGAGGCCACAGCTCAAGAGGTGTAAGATGCCCCTTTTTAGCCAAAATTAGAAGTGCCCTAGACAAAGGCATGTAGAGGGGATGAAAGACTTTGCGCCCCCGAGGCAGATACTTTGAAGCCTGTGGATTCTCGCTAGACGTACTAGCAAAAGGGGCGGCAGGTGCGGCCTTGAATTTCTGATCTTTTGTAGGTACGGAGTTGGGAGTGGGATGAATTGTTCTGGCATGACGGGGCCTATCCCGATTTTCTGCCTGGCTTGAACTGCCTGTGGCTGGAGTGGGGAAAACATCATCCACGATCTTTGTTGTGACCGCGAGCACCTGTTGTTTACTCATCCCCTCGGATTTCAAAGCCTCGATTGCCCACAGCAGTCGTTTAATGGGATCGGTGTCTGCCTTCATTTTGTTCTTACCTCTGGCCTCAACCTGATCAGGGGTTTGGGTTGGTGATGATACGTCATTGTTGGAGGCCATCTCCGGTTGGCTAAACTCGATCACAATCCGTCCCAATAGTGGGGGTTCCTGTGGTACAAAACTTTCAGCTTATGGTGCGACTGGTGGCAAAGTTGACATTTCGTCAGCGAGATCTGCCACGGACCTCTGGAGGTCACCTATCATCCCCATCAACTCGAATGTGGTGGGCTCACGAGCCTGGTACAAGCGGGGATCGGACGGTCTTGTGTGAGCGACACAGATGCGTAGATCAACATCGGTCTCACTTTGCGCATCGATTCTTGATCTAACGCGTCGCCATAACCACGATCTCTTCTGAATTTTGCGTCATGATTGGTCCGCTATGCTGAACGGTGACTGATCAAATATCTGTCTTGCCTCAGCAAAGGAGGAACACTGACTATTCTGTATCAACTCTCTGAACCTTTGAAAGGAAAAAACAAGCAGCATTTCAGCCCAAATAGATCAAACACAGGTGTAGCCGAACAACTGTACTCTACTACTGATCACTGTTCCCCCAAATCATTGCCCTAAAACACTGAATCGGATGCCCGCAGATATAACTGATCCTCAAGACACTGATACTGGTGCCCTCAGGCCTGATGCCCAAATTTTACAAATTGATATGTATGTTCCCTGTAGAGATACACTCTAAAAGCACATAGCAAGTAAAAAGAGCCAAAACACCCCTACATTGGGGTAGGGTTTCCCTGTCCTATTTTGTCAGGAGCTAGGGTTTCACTACACATGCAGCGGCTTCAAACAACCTATCATCGGGTAAGTAACCTGTCCTAGTTTGGAATGGTCACTATGGATCTCGATATGCACTAGGTCGAATGGTCAAAAAGGGTGCCCCGGTAAAACCGGGGTTTGTATTCCCATACTGTCAGAGCCTACAACCGGTCAGCCTTATGGCACACTTTGACAAAGTCAAGCCTCCGGCAAACCGTTCAGGAATGGCAGATGGCAAACACGGTGTCCTAGGTGCAACAATGCACATGCAATGCAAAGAGACACATAAATGAGATCAAAACAGGATATCACGAGTTCGAGTCAAGCTCTCTAACTCCCCAGAAGAGTCGCCAGAAACTGTAGATGCGCCCTCGAGGGACCTCGATGGCGTTACAGTTTGGACTCGATTTGTCATGGTTCTTAATCTTAAACCAAAGAGTCCAAATCCGGCAAATCGTTTTGAGAAAAAACAAATTTTTTTGAAAGAAGTGCCAAACATGGACTGCTTTGCCAGATATAGGGTCGCCACCTAAATATTTTATAATGGGAAAATTTAGGAAACCTTGACTCGGTGCCAAAGGCCACGTGTCCGTCATCACCAAAGTTGCCTCAGCTCGGAAACTTGGGTACGATTGGGGAAGGTCAGCTATGAGCACCCCTTCTCTCCCGATCCGAAGATCGGCCTTTACTAACCGTGATATCTCGTTTTTTGAAAACACATGCGTTCTTATTCCGATTAATTAGTTAGAATTACTATGTGATGCGCACAACACAAAAGTATAGACTAGATCGCCTAATTTGGAACGAAGCATTGCATATCCATTTGTTCGGAAATGTTTTGAAATTTGCTACTCGCAAGTAGGCTAAAATACGGATTTTAATGAATTATCCCAATTCAAGTAATCCAACCTTCACCCAGAGCATTTAGGCGTTAATCAAATAAGCATATAGCCACATGGTAAGCATCTTTGTCATGTTAACATTCACACTCATGTGGGATGCTAAAGCATAAAAGACTTACGATTGTACTCGTGCCAAAACAATGAAGCTAGTTAGCAAAACATGCATGACCTAGTCCATGTTAAGTGGCTAATGCATCGCATACAAAATGCAATCTAGAGTAGGCTCGGCTAATCTAAGATGGCATATGAAATGTGATTCGAGTTAGATTTGGAATACTTATGCGATTAGTATGATGTCTTTGAGCGGTGCATGCAATACAAATGGATGAATGCTGCGCATGCATAGCATAAGGTATGCTAATTGAAGTATGCCTTAAATCTAACAATTATAAGCGATTAAGTAAAAGGGAGAAAGACATGGGGTTGGAAGACACGCACTGCGCACCCACACTTATTACAAATTTGCCCTCACTCGGAGGGACCGAATAAATATCTGAGGCCACCTAATTAACTAACTCACAAGCTAATTAATTATTACAGAACCAAATGAATAACTAGCTACAACTAATTATTACACAACAATTAATTAACAAATTAATTAAGCGATTAATGAGCGACAACAAACAAATAGGGAAAGCGATAAATGATGCCATTCCGGCTCTGTTTGAAGAAGAGGGAGATGCACTTCGCTTTGGTGCCTCGCCTCGAAAGCCTTCGGTTGCCCTTTAGAGGCTTTGTTTTGCGGTGTCTTCGATGCTTGTTGCGAACCTTACCAAAA